>OW240916.1:36713277-37139744 GCA_933207985.1 Pelobates cultripes
CAGGTTAGACATACATAGCTTAGTTTTGGCAACCATCCATTCCTATTGAAAGCTGCAGATGTCCAGGCTTAATGACCCTTTCAAATACCAAACATGATATACTGTTCCTTGTTTTTCCCTTCCTAATGACTAAGTATACAAATTGCAATTTCTCGTAATACTGAAGACTTTTTTTATAAAACATAAAGTAAATGAAGACAATGTAAATGTGCACCTAGGTTAGCTAAATAAATATTTAAATGTTTGAAATTAAAAGGTTTCCTAATACAAGACAATGCTACCAAATCAGCCAGCAATATGCAGTGTGTAACATGTAAGGCGTTGCAATTTTTATTTTTGTAAAATAAACAAAAACAATTTCATTTTCTAAGCTACGCATTCTACTCAGTAGGTTATTCAGTAAATTGACAATTCCAAGTCAAATTTAAGGTCATAGCAGTTGAACTGGAAAAATTCTCTAAGTCAGCTATGCTTTCAGCTTAGCTACTCTGGCCTTGAAATTGAAATTCACTTAAAGGGACACTGTAGTCAGTATAACAATTTCATCTCTTTGAATTGGTTATAGTGCCTGGAGTGCCCTGGCACTGTCCCTCCATTCAGTATTGCACCATGTTCGTGCAGTATGCCACAAAATAAGAGTCTCTGGCCACCCACAGCCCGGCCCCTTCTGTATGTGTAGCTAAGGCAGAGATTACACACTTCCTTGTTGTCATACAAATTCATACCGTCAATTGGAGCTCTGACAGGCTGAAAGCAGTCAGCTGACACTCTCAGCCAATCACAGCTGCCCATTGCTGCTCAGGCTAAAACTTCCTTATTAGCCAAAGCAGCACAGAGGGGATGGACTGCCGGTGACTCTTGTTTAGCATTAAAACATTAAACACTGTTTAATTCTGAAAGAAATGATGGTACCAGGGGACTCCAGACACTATAACCAGTTTAATGAGATGAAGCAGATACAGTGCCTACAGTGTCCATTTAAGAAAAGAACCCTGACAATGAGACATTCCTTTCTGATAAAAAAATTATTATAAAATTATTATAAATATGTTTTTGAAGATAAAATTGCCGTCATCCCTGGCCTTGGTTAAAGTGGTCGGAAGTCATTGGGGAGATTTATATTACAAAGTGTTGTATTCTGATAAGTGTTGCAAAGTTGTAAATATGGGGCAATCGCTATGGAAACACATTGATCCAGCAGTCATATTCCATTGGTGAACACACCACAAATTTGCACAACTATTTAGAACATGACACTTTTCTTTTTACATAATATGCAGGTAAGGCTTAATTTTAATTGTCTTTTATTGTAGCCTTTCTTTTACACAGTTTGGATGAAGCCGATGATAAGTGTATAAGTGTTAATGCTATGGAAGCACCATGGTGCAATCTGGACTTAATTAGTCTTACAGCAACCTAAAAACATCATTTTCCATACATTAATAGCATTTACATTAATGAATAAACAGAAATCAAGTACTAAAAAGGTACTAAGTTTAAAAGACTTGAGTAGTGAATACAAGTAAAAATATCTCAACAAATCAAAAGTAAATTTGTTGTGAAGTGCAAGCAGATTACTATTTTGAAACTAATCCTGAAGACTGCAGTGAAAGGTTAACGTCAAACTAGAGACACCAAAACAACTTTAGCTTAATGAAGCAATGTTGGTGTAGAGATTATACCTCTGAAGTCTCACTGCTCAATTATCTGCCATTTAGGAGTTAAATCCCTTTTGTTTCTGTTTATACAGCACAAGCCACATCTCCTGGCTGTGACTGACACAGTCTTCATGAAAACAAAATGGTTTCATTTTCAATCAAATGTTTTTATCTAATGCTCTTTAAATTAAACGTAAATCACAGACAGACGGCTCCTGCAAGTTCTAGTCACCTATTAACAAAGCAGGAGATAATAAATGCTAAATTAAACAGAATTTGCAATAAAGGAAGTGTAAACATTAGATGTCTCTTCACAGGAAGTGTTGGGGAAGGCTGTGTAAGTCAAACACAGGTAGGTGTGACTAGTGCTGCATAAACAAAGTGATGTAACTCCTAAATGGCAGAGAATTTAGCAGTGAGACTGCAGAGACATGATTTATACACCAAAACTGCTTTATTAAGTTATAGCTGTTTTGGTGATTAGAGTCGCTTTTTAAGAAGTTAGGTGCTGGGTTTAAGTGTTGAGCAAGATAAAGAGATTTCCAAACTAAACGCTTATTATTGATAACTATATATGCTTGATGCGGTTTGATCAACTCTCAAAGTGGAGTTGAACTCCCTACACCAATTTACTATATATGTGAGATAACCTGACCAGAAAGCTCTGGGGCATAGTAATGACATATACAGGATTAGTTACTAAAGTGAGAATTCCAAGTAAATTCAAAATTAATTTCAGATTCAAGGCCAAAGTAGCCAAACTCAAAGCATAGCTTACTGAGAATGTTTCTATTTGGCTATTGTGATCTTACATTTAAAATTCACTTTGAATACATTTTCAATTCTCACTTTCGCAAATAACTATGATATCCCATTTCCCGTAAGCATGGTTTTCCTATTTAGGCTTCTTACTTCTTGCTTCTTGCAAATACATTTTCCCCTTACAGTCTGCTGTTTGGGATGCTCTCCAGTTATGTTATACAAATGATGTGTTTTATCAGAAAATAAAATTCATCCAGTATTTTTGAAAGTAATAGGTAAAGTACCGATTTTACAGAAAAACAACATTCCAATATGTCAAGCAGCATAAAAGTTAACATTATACAAAGTGCATTAAGAACAGCTGCAACACCAAGCACAAACCTTGGACAGTTTGGTAGTGGTGGCTGGAAGTAATGGACGACTAAATTTCTTCTGTGATCCTATAGCCGCCGGGAAGGGAGGAGCGGAAAACACAGCTGCCACACAGTTTATCTTGGTAATCCAAGAATCCATTTCCTCGCTGCTCCTGAAAATGGAAGCAAAACAAAGAAAACTGTATCAACCTAACCAGTATATTTCAAAGATATTCAAATTCAAATCTCAGTCGTAAATCAATCTCAGAATTTGGATGAGCTCCTGGTAATCTACCCTGTTTGTGAAGAGAACCACGTTTCAGCTTTGAGAATCAAACACTTAATTTTTAGCATTCCAAATTTTTCAGGGAATGTTCGATCGATTTTAAAAACCATATACTGTTCACAGCCAGATTGCTTATAAGGCGTATCAATAAAAGTTTGGAAGGGTATAAATTGGAGGGATGTACCACCTATTTCTGCCTATATAACACTCATTTGTTTCATGTTTCTTTCGATAGTCAGCTGAACATCAGTTTTTGTTTGAGAGGCACCCATGAAATTCTAAATCTGTCAAATATCCAATAAAATAATTTACTGGACGTTCTAAAGCAGCGGTGGGGAACCTTCGGCACTCCAGATGTTTTAGACTACATCTCCCTTGATGCTTTGCCAACATTATGGATGTAAGAGCATCAAGGTTTCCCCACCCCGGTTCTAAAGAATGCAGCTAACTTTTCATGCAGTGGAAAGTATTCCCTATGAAACCTTACTTATTATTTATGGTGTCACCCCAAGCACCAAACACAGAACTAGATATTAGATCACCAAGCAAATAACTGCACACATTTTTGCAACAATTAAAAAAAATAACAACTACAGCTCCATCCTAGATAAAAAAAAAAAAAGCATAAAGATGGTCGCTTCCTTTAAGGTAAACTGGACATTCACACATGTACCATGGCTTTTGCGTCAGTGACTTAATGCATGCACATCTTCAGTAGTGCTTCCATTCAAGTGAATGGAAGACCAAGGGTTGGCCAAGATATCTTCTCAGTCACTTCCTTAAAGAATATTCAAATTCAGATAAAAAGATAATGGCATCTGAATTTAGTTCTATGCATAAAATATTTAGTAAAATGTCTTGAGTGATCCATGTATTATTGATAGACATTTTCACGGTTATTAACCAAAGTGGGAATTTCAAATTTGAGGTCAAAATAACCAAACTGGAAAAATTCTCAAAATCCGCTTTGCATCTCATTCAGCTGCTCTGGCCTTTAATTTGAAATTCACGTTGCATTCTCACTTTAGTGAATAAATCTGTTTGAGTAATTTCTGCAGGAACTATTATTGTTCATTTTTTTTTCTGTTTTAAAACTATGGAGGGCTGAAAAAGTTAGAAATATTATTTTTTTCAAGATAAATATTTCCGCCAATGTTCTTCAACATAACTTCATAATAACTATGTTCTTATCTTCGGCTTTCTAAGTCTGATTTCCCACAAGGTTGAGATAAGGAAATTTCAAATGTTGTAGATAGACGTTTGATTGATGTCATCGTTTTCTGCACAGTAAAAAACTTAATAAAACAAAACAATAAAAGAAACTTACTGTGCTTGAAAAAGAAAGACTCGCCAATCGGCTGTTTTGAGTTTCAAGACATTGGGCCTTTTTTCATAGTCTGTTGCCTTTGAAGCCAGTGCGTGGTGCACACTCACAGCATTCTTCAAATCATCTTCCGACAGCGCCTTTTCTGGCTTATATTCATCCTGTGTGATTAATTAAGTTAACATTATTATTAAATTAATTTGTCTTAAAGCTAGACAAGCTGTATTTTCTAAAAACAAAAAGAGTTAAATTACATTGGGATGGCAAGATAGATAGACAGACAGACACTTATATACCTCTCAAGTGTCCCTGTTTAGGAAAGACAAACCCTATTCCCCTCTTTTGTATCCTAATGTCCCTGTTATCTAGAAACTCAATATTGTTGGTGTGTTTAAGTGTATAACAGAGATCCACCGGAATGATACTCACAGTACTGTATCTTTAAACTACAACAAATGTGTTTAGAAATCCGTCTGTGTAAATAAGATCCATTGTTCTTGTTCAAAATTACATTTAGTTGCATAACTTATTTGTAAGACATTTAATGGAATAATATAGGCATTAAAAAATGTTAGCCTAGTGAAGCATTTTAGTGTATAGATCATGCCCCTGCAGTCCAACTGTTCAACAAATCTGCCATTTAGAAGTGAAATCACTTTTGTTTCTGTTTATGCAGCCCAAGTCACACCTACCCTGGCTGTGACTTACACAGTCTGCATGAACAAATGGTTTCCATTTCAATCATATAATAACTTGCTTTAGAAGTTTTTATCTCCTGCTTTGTAAATTGAACTTTAAAGGGACACTATAGGCCCTCCGACCACTTCATCTCATTGAAGTGGCATAGGCGCAGTATCACTGTCCCCCTAAGTCCTACATTGTAAAACATTGCAATTCTACCAGACAGTCATTAGAGGCACTTCCTACAGTTTGGTGCTGGAATCAGGTAAGTGACTGCAAGTTTTTTTTAACCCTTTCATAGACGGGAGAAAGACCAGGGGCAGTGCGAGGTCAGAGGGACACTTTAGTGTTAAAGAGTGTTAGGAATACATCTTTATATTCTTAATGCTAAGTGTTCCTTTAGTCACACACAGGAGGCTCCTGAAGAGTCTGAGAGGCTATTAGCAGAGCAGGAGATAAGAAATTCTAGATTAAACAGATTGTGCAATACAAGACCCTTAACTGTCTAGGTTATGTTTCAGGAATTCTTTAGGATTGTTATGCGAGTCACATGCAGGGAGCTGTGATTAGGTCTGTATAAAAGTGAATTAAGTCCTAAATGGTAGAGAATTGAGCAGTGAGATTGCAGAGGCATGATCTACACAACACGACTGCTTCATTAAGCTGAAGTTGTTTTGGTGCCTGTAGTGGCCCTTTAACATTTCTCAGAACAGTCAGGAACTAGCCACAGCCCCACTCACACCCCTAAAATTAAAATGTCCCTCTTTGATCTTTTGAAATGTTGGGAGGCATATAGACAGACAGACATACAGACAAAAAATTATGAACAGTTCAAAACTGCTATTTTTGTTATATATCTTTTTCCATAGTGTGTGCAACTGTTTTTAAAAGCATGTGTGAGTGTGTACATATGTGTGTACCACTCAGGCTTATAAGGACAGGCACAAAGTTAAGCAACCAATTACAGAAAGAGAGGCACATAAAGACAGAGATTAAAAACATAAAGGAAATGACAGGTGATAATCTGATTGTGAGATCTTTGTGCAGTGCCACTGTTTGCTTTGTAATTTTATGTCCTTATCTTCACTCCTCACATGCTCTTTTCAGCCATTTTAAAAAGCTGTATTTGAACACTAGTTCACTAAAAAGTGAATCAAGGTAA
Source organism: Pelobates cultripes (assembly GCA_933207985.1). Lineage (NCBI taxonomy): Eukaryota > Metazoa > Chordata > Amphibia > Anura > Pelobatidae > Pelobates > Pelobates cultripes. The sequence continues at coordinate 36,719,504 of OW240916.1, forward strand.
CAAAAATTCTAAATTTAGGCCAAAAAAGTCACACAGGGAATATAGATAAATTGGATATACACGTTTGTTTTTCTAACTGCTCTAGGTTAATCAATGTAGGCTTAGAGAATAATAAATGAATATCATATTCTGTATAAAAAAGGTTTGCATTTAAATGGGGAGCCATGCCACACTGTCTTTTGCCTAATCCACCAGCCCTAAAGCAAATATTCTTGGGTATCGGGCTCAATGCATACAGAGGCGTAACTACAATCCACAGGGCCCCGGTGCAAAGATTGCACCGGGGGACCCCCATACTTCTACTTCCCCTCCCCTCATATGTCCACCCCCTCCCCACACACACATGCAGACAGATACAATGCAGACATACACACACACGCACGCACACACACGCACACAGACACACATGCAGAGACATACATACACTAACACACACATATGCAAAATGTTTAAGTCACCCTCCTGTTTCCGACCTTTTAGGTGCAGGAGGGTGACTTTCCCTGGGGTCCAGTGGTGGCTCAAACTGATGGGAGTCAGAGTTCCCACTCTGAATCCCTCTGCTTCCTGCTGTCACTTCCCTCCAGTCACTTCCTCCCAGCGTCTGACATCATCACAGGGGGCCCGGTCGTGCTGTTAAAGCACCGCAGCGCTGACCAGGGCCCCCTGGATATTTATTGCCGTCAGGTGGCCCTAACAGTATGGGCAACCTGATGGGACCCTGAACATGCGACCCGAGCGGTTCTAACGCACAGTAGGGGCCGCAACACATGGCGGCAGGCAACCATTCGCTGGAGTGACAGGCCCGGTCGCAGCTGTAGTTCCGCCAAGGAACTTTTTTTCTGCATATAAGGCCAGTTGTGGCTGCTAATAAACAAGTTCCTGCCTACCTCAACATAGAGTCTCATCTCATATGTGTGTGTGGGGGGGGGGGAACAGTTGTATCTGCTCTGGGGATTGCTATATCACAATACTGCCCTCTTGTAAGAGCTACACTGCTATACTCTATTGGAGGAGAGGTCTTCTCACTGGGAGCTGGATCCAGGAGTTTGGTCCAGGGTGAGAAGGGACAGCGAGACCCCAGCGAAGCTGTGGTGGCTAAGGGGCTACGGTGCTTATGGCGTCCTGTGCAGTGCTTATGGTCCTCAGTGACAGCTAGGAAGCAGCGATTGGCAGAGGCCCCAATCGGGGTGCCAGGCGGTCCATCACAGAGATCATTTATAAGTTCATTATGCATTCATGTATGCAGTCAAAAGCACTTCTCATCACACATCATCTAACTGTTACCTTAGGGTGATTGTGTGCTAACTTGTGACATTGCTAAAGAGAGTTACTAAGGGTTATTATTACTCAGCAGAGACAAAGATTATGGACATCATTATATGTTCAGATCAAACACATTTGCATAATGCAATATCGTTTAGCTATTCATAAATGAATGTCGTTATTAAAGCAGTTATTAATATAGTAAGCTATCTAATTAAACACTAAAAATCTGGAATAGATCAGCGGGACAACTCCTTACAGTTAATTAGATATAACGAAGTGCAAGTGAAAAGACCCAATTTGGCAATGAGTCACTTGTCTCTTATGTCACCTTGCTAAGTCACTAACTCCGAATTTATTATATAGATAAAGGCTCCTAAAATGACTGTAAATAAATATAGATTGCCTATATCGGCATTTCATTAATTTCTACTCTATTCTTTCATGAACTAGGAATGGAATGAATGAGAAGGTATGGAAGTGGAGGGGAAAGGAGACTTGTCAAAATGTGTCAATTTCCAAATTCTAACCTCTAAATTCCTGGTACGCACACGGCTTGGATGGCAGAGGCAAGTCAATGTTGAAACACAGGGGGCATCACTGGCGAAGGAACCCTATCAACCTTATCACCTAAACAACTTTAGATTAATGAAGCAGTTTTAGTGTATAGATCATGCCTCTCAGGTTTTACTGCTCAATTCACTGCCATTTAGGAGTTAAATCACTTTTGTTTCTGTTTATGCAGCCCTTGCCACACCTCCCCTGGCTTTGATTGACACAGCCTGCATGAAAAAAAAAACTGGTTTCACTTTCAATCAGATGTAATTTACCTTAAACAATTTTATCTCCTGCTCTGTAAATTGAACTTTAATCACACACAGGAGGCTCCTGCAGGGACTAGCAAGCTATTAACATAGCAGGGGATAAGAAAATCTAAATTAAACCGAACTTGCAATAAAGAAAGGATAAACTTTAGATGATTCTTTACAGGAAGTGTTTAGCAAGGCTGTGCAAGTCGCATGCAGGGAGGTGTGACTAGGGTTTATAAACAAAGTGATTTAACTCCTAAATGGGAGATAACTGAGCAGTGAGGCTGCAGGGGCATGTTCTATACACCAATACTGCTTCATTAAGCTAAAGTTGTTTTGGTGACTATAGTGTCTCTTTAAGCTCTGCAACCAAGAGACACAAGTATGAACAGAGTTCCGTATCAGATTGTTCACTACATGTCCATTCAACAAGGGTCCTCCCATTTTTGGAGGACATGAATATAAAATAAATAAATAAATAAATAAAAAGATTTTTTTGAATCCTCCCCTTTTGACCTAACGACAGATAAAAATATTAAATTATCCCTAGTAAAATCTGTGTTAGCTAGCAGAAAAATATTATCAATTGGGAAGAATAGTATAAAAGCTTTGTAACTACCAACCATTGAAGGGTCCACAGAACTGCACAATATCTTACCAACACAGAATGCACAGAGTTGCTTATATCTTACAGAACAATTATTATTCCATCCACATAACCAGCCAGCAGGAAAAGAGAAACTTTATTTTCGTCTCACTCAGCAACATTTTCAGGTATTGACTGAAGCTTGGGGGTTGGTAGAGTGTGACTGTGTGTGAGTGTATATATATAAATAAAAACATATTCACATACACGCACACATACACACATCAAGTGTTTAATGTTAACCCTCTAAGTGACAAACAGGAGAACAAAGTACTGCCTAGTATTGGATCTCCCCCTACTGCCCATCTGGGCAGAGGTTACAAATACAAGAATTTAAACTCATTAATATGTCATGCTGAGATAAATATAGGGCCAATCTACCACTCCAGAGACTTCATGCTAATGTCAGTGATTTATTGACTGACTTCACTGTGACCTACACAAGTCAGATCTTCCTACACTTTCACCTAAAAGAAGGTTTATTTTGTTAGAACTTGATGTTGTTGGATCAATAAATCACTTGGTTTTGTATTGAATTCCCATGAGCTCTTTTATCCTTTTCTTCCAATGATATTTAAAGGGTGCGGGAAACATGAGGGTCAAGCTGTCCTCAACTATTATGCACTTTGTTCATGTATGTTTGGTCAATGTGGATAAATAACAACGATTAAAATAACATTCTATATCGGTTTACAACATAACTAAATAGCAAGTGTGTGTGTGTATGTGCGTGTGTTTTATAGGACAGAAAACTGAACAAGCGAGAAAACGAGACTTGAATGCATATCAAACTTGCATGTCTCCTTTGCCTGAGGAGGTAGGCATGACATATTCTGATGAATGGGTTATGTAGAAGGGGCATGAATGGGAAACTGGTAGAATCTGCTAAATATGGACCTTTTGTGTACATTCTATATCCTTAGACCAAGCCTTTCAAAGTTGTATGATATTTCCTAAACACTCAATTCGAAGCATTTTAATGCCATAGAACAAAACACTGACAGTACTGTAAGGGTTTCACTCAACCATAGAACACTCAAAAATAAAGAAATATATTAAGCTACAGATTCATTTAAAGTTGATACGCTTTTCAAAGTTGGTAGGGTGCCCTAAAAAATAGGACAGGAGATATTCATAGAACATCTCCAAGAAGTATTGATTGTACGCATCACAGCTATAAAACACCCACTAAACTTAATTACTAAACAATGCTTAGAGTTACTGCTGTACAAAAAAACCAAAACTTCAACTTGTACTACCACAAACAACAAAACAGAAGACAATAAAAGCAATTATTTTTTTTGCTTTTCTTCAAGGTTAGTTTGGTTTGCAAGTTTCACATCTTTATAGTTGATATATTTTAATTATTATGGAAATAAAAATGGATGCTACAATTAAAGGGTAACTGTCACTTCCCAGCATTTTCTAACATTATGTTAACTTATTTTTGTATTTAAGAAAATATCTATTTATGAAGTGTCAAAAATAAAATGACATTTTCAAATCTACACCTCTGTATTCTGCAACTGGACAGGTTCCATCTTAGCTCCCTGTTCGTCATTGTTATAAGATGTGCCCTTTGCACCTGGCAGTCAGTATAGAGAAAACATACTATTTTGCATTGTTATTAATAATGTTTCCCGGGTCTTGCATTGTCCGAACAGGTTAATGATGTCATCTGCTTCATTTTATGTATATGAAAACAGAGCATTTCATGGATAAAATGTTAAAACAAGTTAAAGGTGACTTTTCTTGACCTTCGAGGGATAAAAAGGTATTATGGTAGCTGTAAAACCCTAGGAATGAACGGAAAGAAACATAAAATTAAAAATTAAAAACTATTATGACTACCCGGTTTTCTCAGATATGTTACCAAAGTTTCAAAAAAAGTTGATTTTCAGTTGCGTAGTATTAAGTAGGGTGCTCATAGCATAGAAATGAAAATAAAATCCATTCTTTTTAAAAACAAACAAAAATCATCAAATATTCCTTAATAAAGAATGGATTTTATTTTAACTTCTAAGCTATGAGGACTTTATATTATCATACTACTTTATGCACGTTTCTGTACTTCAAGGATATCTATGGACGGATATCTTTTCATTCTTAGGGCATCTTGTTTGCTTTGCCAGTGGTTAAAATGATTTAAGCTCCATGGAAACATTCCGTGGTTAAGGTAGTCTACCTATTATTTTTTCCAAGTTATAATGTTTCCCAAGAAAGCTATTCCCACTCCTCTACATGTTTCCCAAATAAGGACAGGTTCGAGTAAGTAAACTGACCTTTACTTGCCCACCCCCCGGCCACCGGACCATCAGTGGCGCTGTCACCGTCGAGGGACTTTGCAAATGCAGTAAAGTCCGCAAACAGTGACAGTGCCGCTTTGCCTGTTGAATACCTGAATGGATAAAAAAAATGTAAAAAAGAAAACTCTTTTATTAAAAATAGATAAAAATGTGTCCGCTTGTGAGCGTTTTGGGACGTTTTGGCTTGTTGAGATCATTCACATTATATAGCAGCAATTACAAAACAGCAATAAACAAATCAGTCGTGATAGATTGCCTTGTGTTTGTGAAAGGCCTTCATGGCTGTTGTGCGTTTTAGAGCTTTTTTTCTTTTTCATTGTCATCATTGTCTAATTTATCACTTGTTTCTAATAGACATGATATAAAATAAATGAGCGACCCAAACGACTGCGAAAACAATAGCAAGATACTAAGTGGTATTTATTGGTTTTAACTAAATGATTAATTTTAATAGTTTTGCAGGCAAAGGATATTCAGTAGTTCATCAATTATGTTACAATCAGTAATATCAAGGGAAATGAAAGGAAGAATTGTTTAAACCCAGGAGAGTTATCAGTAAATCAATGGCGCCCACAAGATAGGTTTAATTTAATTGTGATGGCACAGCAATTCATGGCAATGCTCTGCATTAAGCCAATTAATACATGGCAGACCATTCATCAGCAATTCATTAAAAGAAAACACAGACTTACAATCACTGAATTATTTTAAGGCTAACCCTAGGCTATCTAAATACACACAATATTATATGAACTTGTGTCCTTAAAGGAGAAGGCTCTGCCTTTTCACTAAAATTCCAACCCAGTCAAATATATAATAAGATAAGTTAGGATTTTTTTTTGTCTTAAGTATTTTCACCTACATTTGACAAAACTTAACCAAAAGAAGGAGCTACTTCTAGCACGCCCTCAGCTGTCCCTAGTGACGGACGAGTCTGTTTATGGAGGATCATGCGGTCTCCTAAATAGACATCAGGATTGTACGTTCGCTGCTGATAGATGAAGATTCAGCAGCTGAAGAAGACTTGGAACACAATGGCAGTGGTCACAAGCTACAGATTCGAGTAAGTAAAACTCACCCTTACTGCACCCCGCGGTCCTGTAAGCAGCAAAGTCACCATTTAAGATCTTTGCATAATATACAAAGTCCTTATAAGGTGACAGAGTAACTTTAATTAGCATGAAGCTTAAGGATTTTAGTTTTCCGACTGAATACAAAAAGAATGAGTGGGGCAATATATACAGCAAGTATGCGCACCAACTTTTTCTCAAAAATGTTTGGATCCATCTTTAGAATGGGTTAGTAGCTGTCCCATCTCCTGGTGTTTTAGTCATGTGATTTACTTGGTCACGCCCAAGTTCAGGAAAAAACACTTAGTAGGCATTCCGACAAAATAATACTTGGAAAGTGATATTTATTTCCTGTGCTGACTAAACTGATAAATCACAATACAAAAACAAAAAACGGGTGCAACACTTCCTCTTAAAAATATAATTTCACTGAAAAACTGAATTTCAGTCCTTTATCAAGCCACACGAAAAATGTGCAGCAGTGAGAAAGTTTCCGTAGCAACATTACCATAGCAAAAAGTGCAAGATAGTGTATACACAGACAAAGTGATGTGTTGTCTTATACTTAAAGTATATGTTGAATATTGTTTTTACAATTACAGAACTCATATTTTCTTTTTTTTTGACTGTGTAAATGTCCTTCCATTTATACTATAATAATGTTGCTATAGAAACTGTTCTTCCATTTTGAACATGTTTGCACTTAGACTTTTTATAGCATTGCTGAAAATTTTTCAACACAATCATTGTCACAAGTGCATAGCTATGGTCCCTTTATTTTATATTTCAGTAGGTTTAATGTGTTTAATGCATATTTATTGCTATTCGATGCACTGAAATCAAATACAAGTATAAAAAAATATATATTTTATTTCCAAAAATAAGATTACAGGTAGGTAAAACTATTAATGCCTGCTGATGTTATACTACTGGTATATGAAATAAAATGGTGGCTTTATTGGAGCTACTATTTTGGCTGTTACATTGAGTGCCTGGACCACCATTTTATTTTATATATCTAATAATGTGGTTTGCCATCCTCAGATCCAGTGCATCCTGGTTGCCTGGTGAGTGCGGTTTACTCTACTTTTTTACAACTAATGTTATAGTACTGGCCACAGACACTCTAGAATTAGAGATTATTATATAGATAATGCATTTAAAATGTGCAAAAAGTCCTTTCACAACTGCAACAGATAGACTGTAGTAGCATACAGTCCCTTTTCAGACCAGGAAAAGGCTCTTACCCTCGTCTATGGAATTTGATGTTACTCGATAAACTGCTATCCAGAAACTTCTCTCATATCTCATCAATGAGCAAAACTGCTCAATAAGCTGAAAGCAGCCATAGTTTTGTGAAAGAAAGGGAAGGCAGTACCATGAACGCTATGAACTTCTGCAGCACACAAACTCAGAACAAATATCTGTATGGCCCAAAAATGCTCATAGTAAGCAACTGTGTGCAAGATAAACACATGTTCAGAAAGTGCTTATAGTGCCCCTTTAAATAATATTCAGAAATGTGCTTCTTGACTTGCCAAGATGTCCTGGACAAATAGATAATGTAAACTGACGTTAAGAAATTTAGCTCCTGAAAAATGCCATATAAATCATTGCTGTCGCTCTATATTCAGTTTTGAAAATCGATGAGTGGTTTTTGAAAATACCTATTTCTAGACGAGTTCTACAGAGGCTGCAAATATTTGTTGTGGAAAAAGAATAACTTGGCTACCCAAAGGCATTATCAAATTAGAGTCCAGTACAGTAGATCCGTCATCAGAAAAACAGGATTATGTTTACATACTTTAAAAGAGACCCCAATCAGGAAGGAAAGTCATACTTTTTTAACTGTATCACGCAGTTTCCAGAATGCACAACCCAGATTTATCTTAAAGGATCACTATAGGGTCAGGAACACAAACATGTATTCCTGACCCTATAGTGTTAAAACAACCATCAAGCCCCCCTTGGCCCCTCATGCCTCCATAAATATAGCAAAATCTTACTGTATTCAAGCCTGAAGCTGTAACTCTGCATGCTGTTTGCCTCAAAAAAAAAAAAACAAGCAGTCTGCTGACATCATCAGAAGTGGTGGCCTGATCCAATCACAGTGCTTCCCCATAGGATTGGCTGAGACTGACAAGGAGGCAGATCAGGGGCAGAGCCAGTGGCGGACTAAGGGGGGGGTGGAGGGGGCGGTCCGCCCCAGGTGCCACCTGGTAGGGGGGTGCCTTGACCCTGGTCTTGGGGCTGGAGGGGGCTGTGTGAGCTGTGCCCCATGGCAGCTGGGGTGTCACACAGCTCACACGGAGACCAGCAAGATGAACTGGCTGCACGGGAGGAAGGAGGGGGCGGAGCTACAGCCTTTCAGGGGCGGAGCCTAACCGTGAGCAGGGGCAGGGCTTAACACAGCGCTTACAAGCTGCTGTAACTGCTGCACATGGAGGTGCAGCAATCAGAAATCCCTGCACCTCCACCTCCAGCCAGAGAAGGACTTCAGGCCAGGGAATCCACTCCTCCAGCCCACACTGTCTGTAAGTATAAGAATGTGTGTGTGTGTGTAACTGCCTGAAACTGTGTGTGTGTGTGTGTGTGTAACTGTCTGCCTGTAACTGTGTGTGTGTGTAACTGTCTGCCTGTAACTGTGTGTGTGTAACTGTCTGCCTGTAACTGTGTGTGTGTGTGTGTGTATGTGTGTGTGTAACTGTCTGCCTGCAACTGTGTGTGTGTGTGTGTAACTGTCTGCCTGTAACTGTGTGTGTGTGTAACTGTCTGCCTGTGTGTGTGAATGTGTGTAACTGTCTACCTGTAACTGTGTGTGTGTAACTGTCTGCCTGTAACTGTGTGTGTGTGTGTGTGTGTGTGTGTGTGTGTGACTGCATGCCTGTAACTGTGTGTGTGTGACTGCCTGTGACTGTGTGATGCTGCCTGTAACTGTGTGTTACTGTCTACCTGTGACTGTCTGCATGTAACTTTGTGCGTGACTGCCTGTAACTGACCGTGTGTGTAACTGCCTGTAACTGTGTGTGTGTGGCTGTAACTATGTGTATGACTGTCTGCCTGTGACCATGTGTGTGACTGTGTATATGTGACTGTCTGTGTGTAACTGCTTGTAACTGACTGTGTGTGTGTGTAACTCTCTACCTGTAACTGTGTATTTGACTGGTTTTTTTTTTTTTTTGTTTTTTTGGAGAAGGGGGGGCGAGGGGGTACCAAACCCAGGACCCGCCACGAGTGCCACATGCCCTAGGTACGTCCCTGGACATTGCCAGCATGATTCAAACACAGCCCTGGCCAATCAGCATCTCCTCGTAGAGATGAATTGAATCAATGAATCTCTATGAGGAAAGTTCAGTGTCTGCATGCAGAGGGAGGAGATACTGAATGTTTGGATGCATTTTAGGCAGCCGTGACCCAGGAAGGATCTCTAACAGCTATCTGAGGAGTGACCAGTGAAGTTATCACTAGGCTGTAATGTAAACACTGCATTTTCTCTGAAAAGACAGTGCTTACAGCAAAAAGCCTGAAGGTAATGATTATACTCACCAGAACTAATTCAATAAGCTGTAGTTGTTCTGGTGACTATAGTGTCCCTTTAAACTTGTTGTCTGGGTGTCTTGCAAGAGTAGCAAGGCTATTCACTGTAGTGAGAATTCAAAGTGAATTTTAAATTTAACGACAAATTAGTTAAAAAAATTCAAGCATAATTGAAATAGAAATGTATTCTTTGTTTGGCTTTTTTGACCTTACATTTGAAATTTTCTTTGAATTCTCACGTTAGTAAATAACCGTGTATCTTTCAGTTCTACACTGGGCCGACAACTCTTTTTTGGTCACGTTGTCGGTTGCCTCCTAGGTACAGTCCCTGTGCAGCCATGCTTTTTACTGACTTTCAAATCTCTCAAAGTGCATACAACACAAAGTTCCAAGGAGACAGTAAACAGCGCAAGTAGAAGATACATACATAGTACTTGCATATGTATTTCCCACCAACGCTGCACATTTGTTACAAAATGGAATTACAATCGATTTTCTAGAGATTTTAACAATTACCATTAGAACTCATTTTTTATAAGTGCTAGGTGTGTTTTGTTTTGACACAGTATTAAAAAAAAAAACAACACAACAACTATTAGTTGCACTTTTGCCTGTAAAATGTAAAAGTTTTTAGGGGTAAATTTAAACCAGTTTTCCTGCAATTTTTTATTCTAATTTAATTTTATAATTCTTCTTGGTAAATTTGCTCGAGCTGTGTCATGTCCAATGTTGTACCACTGGATTAAACAGTTTTCATTTCAAATTTAATTTTTTTTTTAAATCAGTGGTTCAAGAGTTAACATATGTTGCATTAAAATAAAAAAAATAAAAAATAAAAAAAATACTCTGGGGTTAATGTGACCCCCATATTACTATAAGGAAGATTATTTGATGGGGTTATATTTACCAAACATTGGGCAGCCAGCAGAAGCCCAGTTGCTAAGGCTGTAAAATATCAGGGACAGGTGGACCTAAGACTGGTATTAAAATCTTATTTTGAACATTCAATAAAGCTATTAAGTATGCTGTGTAGATCAAATGACATGAACAAAAATAAAATTTATTAAAATCCATTTTAATTAGGATTTGCAACCAAAATATGGAAGTGCCTGGGAGAGAACGGTGTTCACCTATGCAACACACTATAAGCTAGTAAAATCATTGATTCATAACAGATGTATGTTAGTCTACGGCCAATGTTGAGGATTGAAGTATAGAGCAGTGCTGAGCACCACAAGAGAGAACATGTCCCTCTGCATCTTCTCCTACTAAACATTTCCACAGCTGCGGAGTGTTGATTGGGCAACTACTAATTTCAAACCATCAGGGAGCATCCATTGCAGACGTTCACATTGTGATTTAAAAAAAAAAAAATATATATATTTTGTCGTGTCAGTTAGACTGGTCACGTCTGTTAACATTCAGTTTTTTATTTATCTGCTGTTTACAATGATTTAACTTAAAAAAAAAATATATAAATGTTCTATTTTACCTTTTGCAAATACAGGACAGTTCCCTTCAGTATCGCATAGAAGGTTTTCCAGCCTCGTTTTCCCCTTGGAGCTGTGAAGCAAACAAGAATAATTTATTAGCAAAGAAATAATGACAATAATTATGGTAATCACAATATTTTCAAGCAGACGCAAGAATTATAGTGAGCTTGTCACCAATAATTTGCATTAACCAAATGAGCACAAAATTGCCTTGTTTGTTTTTTGTCAAGTTAAACCTTAATTAAAATAATTCAAGAACCTACATAGGAATCTATCCTACTACCCTTGGATTTCAACATGCACATATGGCAAACTTGCTAATTAACACCCTTTCTTCATTGAAAGACTACATATTTTTTGCATCAATTGCAAAACGAACAAAATACAAAACACCAAAAATAATGAATAGGATAGATGTACACTGGTATGCATTATATGATTTGAAATGGACAAAGTTTGTCAGAATTAAGAGCAATGAAGGCATATTATAGAAACATCTTAAAAGCAACTATTAAAAAGTGCATATACTATGTGTGTGAATATAAATATATATACATGCACACATGCCCACACACAATTATTCTGCATATACTCCTTTAAAGATATACTATATGCATCAAAATAACCTTATCATAATGAAGCAGTTTTGATGTATAAATCATGCCCGTACAGTATCGCTGCTCAATTCTCTGCCATTTAGGATTTAAATCACTTTTGTTTCTGTTTATGCCACACCTCCCCTGAATGTGACACACACAGTCTGCATTTAAAAAAAATGTTTTATTTTAAATCAGACATTTACTTGCTTTAGAAGTTTTTATTTCATCCTCTGTAAATTTAACTTTAATCACATACAGGAGGTTCATGCATGTCCCAGAAGGCTATTAACAGAGAAGGAGATACATTCTAGATTAAACAGACTAGCAGCACCTGCAACGGTATGTATTTGTCCCTCCTCCCTCTCTCTTTTAATGAAGACTTCCTGCTTCCCTTTTGCATCCCTATATAGATTTTTTAATAATACTGCCCTCTACCCTCCCACTCTTGCTCCCTACTCTGAGCTGAATTGATTGGCCTTGCGTGGCTGCACTGCAGTCACAAAGAGGCGTGGAAAGTCATGTCAGGAGCATTGTCCAGTGCTAAATTCCAGGTAAGCTATAACTTTATTTTAGACTTAATCTTAGGTTAAGAGGGGATGTAAGGAAACCAAGTATATTTAAACCTTATTCGGTAGTTTCCTCCCGAACTGCCAGAGCCTCAGTGATTATAGCTCCCTGTTCGGTAGATAGGGTAGACGAATCCAATAGTAATTCCCACAGCTTCACAAGATGATTCCCTTAGTGAAACACACGAATCCCCAAACATCAGCCGAAGTCAAGAAGAAGGGTACAAAATGAACTGTCCTTTAATGGGTGTACACAGCTTTTATGCAAGTCCCCATGCAAGGCGACAGTCCTCAGGGAGGGACAAACATTAACCAATCACATACAGTAAAACTTTAACACACACCTACAACTCCCTCCCCTAGCCCAGGAGATAATTCAGTCTGATAAAATAGTAACTTAATTATCTCTGGGCTAAAAAAATCACCTTTTTCCCCAATATCTAGAACAACCCGTTATACTCGAGGTATCCCATTAAATTATATGTCCCCTGATAGTGATCAACATATCTGAATTTCACCCAGATCGGTTCAGGGGTTCGCAAAAACTATGGAAGTCTCTTGTGACCAGCTCACCCTGGGCTGGATGCCCAAAACAGTTCCATGAATTTGGTGGGTTTTGCCGGTCACTTTCGAAAAAGCATAAAAACGAACAAAGTACCGAATGGACCCCTCTGGCTCCTAGCAGCGTTCGTGCCCCTCTGTCGAATATACCAAAGTACCGAATAGCGCTCTGCTAGCTATTCGGTAAATAGAGTTCCAGCGTTCGTCTGTTTGGGACCGGTGTTCGGTAAGTCGAGTGTCCGTTTTCAGTTTCATGTACTCGACGACCAGGTCCCGCTGTCTTTGTTCACATGAACAAAGATGGCTGCGGTTTTCTCTGCCACGTGGTGTTCGACTGACAAACGCTGGCTGCACATACAGAGGTAGCAATTTCACCCAGACTTTGATGTTTAATGAGCCAGAGGGGTGGTCTTTGTTCGGTAGTTATATCTACCGAATGCAATGGGCAGACATAGAGTAAAAAAAGGGAAAGCAATGGGTATATAACATAGGGAACAGGGGGTTTCTTCACAGGGGACCTTAAGTATAATGCCCTCTAGGTCTTCATACATTGAAAACACAGACGTAAAAAAAGTTGGAGTAGCCTCCAAGGGACTCATTGTAGCCATTGTAAGATATTACATGGTATCAAGTAAAACAAATCACATCTAGCCCTCTACGTCCTACCTATGACTTCTTCTCCTATTATTGTAAACACTTTACATCAAGCATGTCAAACTCGTGGCCCACAATTAATATTTTTGCGGCACGCGAGCTTGACATGCTTACTAAAGCAGAGTAGGCACAGTCTTCTTGCTCCTCACTGCTCCCTTGCGTGCCATCTGAAGTGAAGCCGGACGCCGGAATATGACGTCATATTCTGGCACCTGGCATCACTAAACTGTGCGTGCAGGAGCAGTGAGGAGCAAGAAGACTGAGCTCCCAAGAGAAGATCAGGGAGAGGTCCCACACCAGCTCCCAAAGGTAGGGAGCGATGAATAAAATGATGTGAGTGTGTGCATGAATGCATGTGTGTCTGTCACTGTGTGTGCGTGACTGTCACTGTGTGTGTGTGTGTGTGTGTGTCTGCCAGTGTGTGTGTCTGTCACTGTGTGTGTGTGTGACTGTCACTGTATGTGTCTGTCACTGTGTGTGTGTGATTGTCACTGTGTGTGTGTCTGTAACTGTGTGTGACTGTCACTGTGTGTGTCTGTCACTGTGTGTGTGTCTGTCACTGTGTGTATGTGTCTGTCAGTGTGTGTGTGTGTCACTGTGTGTGTGTCTGTTTGTCTGTCTGTCTGTCTAAAGCAGAGTAGGCACCTGCTCTCCCCACATTGCAGGTGCCTACTCTGCTCATTTATTCGGCCGGGGAGAGGTCTCTGGCGTCAGCGAGGGAGCTCAGTCTTCTTGCTCCTCAGTCTTCTTGCGTGCCATCTGAAGTGAAGCCGGACGCCGGAATATGACGTCATATTCTGGCACCCGGCATCACTAAACTGTGCGTGCAGGAGCAGTGAGGAGCAAGAAGACTGAGCTCCCAAGAGAAGATCAGGGAGAGGTCCCACACCAGCTCCCAAAGGTAGGGAGCGATGAATAAAATGATGTGAGTGTGTGCATGAATGCGTGTGTGTCTGTCACTGTGTGTGTGTGACTGTCATTGTGTGTGTGTGTGTCTGCCAGTGTGTGTGTCTGTCACTGTGTGTGTGTGTGACTGTCACTGTATGTGTCTGTCACTGTGTGTGTATGTCACTGTGTGTGTGTGATTGTCACTGTGTGTGTCTGTAACTGTGTGTGTGACTGTCACTGTGTGTGTCTGTCACTGTGTGCGTGTCTGTCTGTCAGTGTGTGTCTGTCACTGTGTGTATGTGTCTGTCAGTGTGTGTGTGTGTCACTGTGTGTGTGTCTGTTTGTCTGTCTGTCAGTGTGTGTGTCTGTCACTGTGTTTCTGACTGTCAGTGTGTGTGTCTGTCTGTCAGTGTGTGTGTGTCTATCAGTGTGTGTGTGTTTGTGTCTGTCAGAGAGTGTGTGTGCATATCAGAGAGTGTGTGTCTGTCAGTGTGTGTTGGTCAGTGTTGCGATGGCCGCGGCTGGACAGCGGAGAACCTGGCGGGGCACACAACGCCACATTATGACGTGACATTAACGTGCTCCACCTTCACAGGTTTTCAAGGAGTAGCAGGAGGATCCGTTTGGCACAGGATGCGGACGACGCCATTGGGGGTATACCAGAGGCTGGACTCCGGAGTCGCATACTGGCAGCAGCAATGTGAGTGGAGTCTGATTGTTGGCTAATATTGTTTTTTGTTTTTTTGAAACAAGGGCTGGGATTTACTAGAGGGGGGTGCTGGGATTTAGTATAGAGGAGGTGCTGGTATTTAGTACAGAGGGGGGACTGGGGTTTAGTAGAAGGGGATGCTGTCTTTCTTTTGTTTATACTGTACTTTTTAAAACAAACCTACGTTTCTATGAAAATTTAAGGTTTGGGTTTTTTTTGCGGCCCACATAAACTTAAAACTTGTTTATGTGGCCCGTGCTAGCCTTTGAGTTTGACATGCTTGCTTTACATGTTATTAGAACAAACCTCTTTCAGCTCCGTTAGTATATGAATGGTACAAATGAAGATGTTTCAATACCCAGATGGTATTCTGCAGAACTTTCTGTACAATCACTATTTACTTAACTATGTAGGATGTGATGAGTTTGATGATTTGTCTTCACTAGAAGCAAAATAAACCCAAACAAACACAAATTGCATCTTGACTTTGAAGAATCGGAAATGAAATAAAAACTACACCTCTAGTTTCTGTACAATAAAATGATTTAAGAATTGTGCGCTCCATGCCATTATTAAACGTTTTTTTGAGAAACTGCAATGCTTACATTTCATGGTTAAGTCCACCTTTAATGGCTGTCAGTATGACAACCACTAGAGGCTCTTCCACTGCACTGACTTGGTAGAATTAGGTTGTGTGACGCGGGAGCGCCATTGGAAAGCAATGATTCAATGCGTTTGTTTCAATGTGTGTGGGGCACTCGGTGTGCATGCGCACTATTACCCTAACACAGGGATAGGCAACCTTCGGCACTCCAGATGTTTTGGACTACATCCCCCATAACTGAATTGAATTGTAAATCAGCGTAGGAAGCACAGAGATGAGCAGCACAAAGGGAGCCAACACGCGGACATAAAAAAATAGTATAGTCAGGGACACTATAGTCCTGACGGCTGAAATGGCAGAAAATGAAGAACAAAAGTAGGCAGCACCCATAGGGAACAGCTTCAGGTAAATTTAACTTACTTCTGCTTCTAGCCCTTGGGTCACCTCACACCAAGCAGCGATGTCATCACTGGGAATATGTGTAAATTATTCAAACATAAGCACTAGAAACACTAATGTAGTTGTTATGGTGCTAGCATAGTTTAAGGCTGACATTTTTCAAGCAATCTGACCAAATACTGAGAGCCCACATAGTGCGTGAGGCCCAGCCCCACCTCACTGTATTGCTAATGTGTTATCTCCAGTTCTGCAATAGCTATGTCAATATCATCCAAGGTCAAGGGTCTTCTATAGTGTTTACACAGCCATTTCAATTATTCATCCATCATTGGTGTTGGATGTGTCAGTAAGTTCTGTTTTCTGTGCAAGATCTCTGGTAGTAGAAGAGAGTAGCGACAGGCATAAATAAGATGCAGCAAAGCTAATCTGGCCAGAACAAAGGAAGAATGGTGCACGTATGTTGATTATGAAAATGGTCTTTATTTTACCTTTTTTTGTTTTATGTTATTTAATGTCCATGCTCAAAGCCAGTTTCAGTGGTTATAATGCCAGGAAAGCCTTGGCAACCTCCAACATGGATCCTCTGTGCGACTACACAACATTCAGTTTCTCCTGCTTCTTCACTGAGCTACGAGGGTCTGATATAAGACCACGTTCATGCACTCAGACAATAAATGCGACCCAGCACGACCTTGCTTAGCTCAGTGGACTCAGGTAAGTTGTCAAGCCAAGCTAAAATGGTTTGACAAATTACAGCAAGTAGCTGTAGTGGTTATGGTACTTAGTATGTTCTTTTATAATTACAGTGCATAAGTTCTAATGTAATATTGACTTTATGGCGCATTTTAAATTAATTAAGACTAATTTTGACATTACTAAACTTTGTAAGTTCTGAGTTTTTTCCTGTTAAAAACCATTTAGGTTAATTGTGAGGACTCTCGTTACATTAGAGAGAATATAATTTTCCTTAGAACGCGGGTTGTAAAATTGAAGCAGCCATGCACCTGTTCGAGGGTAATGAAGTGTATAAAGGTTATTAGCAGGCAATGGAAGCAAACCACTCCAAGGGAAACTTTAATACTTCACTGTGTGTGATTCATGGCACAGTTTGTACAGAAAGCCAAGGATTTTTATGTATAATGCAGATCAATCGGAAAACAAAATCAAACACAAAATAACTGCTTTATGTTCCTTTGTATTGTATATTTTTTAAGATATACAGCAGCTATTCGCGTTCTTTCATTAATTTGTTTTCTACTTTCCCAACTAAAATAAATTAAATATCAATGTAAAGGCAGGTGCTATGTATGCATGATTTTCGCAGCCATAGAAACAACATGAAATAAGGCTGCTAGTTAAAGGAACACTATAGTAACCTAAATTACTTTAGCTAAATAAAGCAGTTTTAGCGTATAGATCATTCCCCTGCAATTTCACTGCTCAATTCACTTTGTTTCTGTTTATGCAGCCCTAGCCACACCTCTCCTGGCTTGGATTGACAGGGGAAAAAAACTGGTTTCACTTTCAAACAGATGTAATTTACCTTAAATAATTGTATCTCAATCTCTAAATTGAACTTTAATCACATACAGGAGGCTCTTGCAGGGTCTAGCAAGCTATTAACATAGCAGGGGATTAGAAAATCTTAATTAAACAGAACTTGCAATAAAGAAAGCCTAAATAGGGCTCTCTTTACAAGAAGTGTTTATGGAAAGCTGTGCAAGTCACATGCAGGGAGGTGTGACTAGGGTTCATAAACAAAGGGATTTAACTCCTAAATGGCAGAGGATTGAGCAGTGAGGCTGCAGGGGCATGTTCTATACACCAAAACTGCTTCATTAAGCTAAAGTTGTTCAGGTGACTATAGTGTCCCTTTAATAAGACAAGGAACAGCATTTAGAGTGAAGCCGAAAAATCTAAAGAGTTAATAAAGATTTACAATCTATTTTGAAGTGGGAAAACAAATGAAATTAACAAATATACCTTAAAGGGTTACTCCAACCTCAAATAGCTTTTTTGTTGTTGTAGTTGTAGTTTGCCTAACTAATATTGGTATTGGACCACGCATGTTACAAGGACCACGTTAGAAGCTTGAAAAAGGCTCTATTCTGAGCCGACATATTATTTCTTTTGTCTAATAAACTTGCATTGGTCTTACATTAAGTGCCCAGCGCCCAGACTTATTTAAGGTTCAAGTATCAATCCTTACTGGCACAATCCCTCCACTAAAAAAATAAATATATAAATAAATAATACATTTACCAGCCAATGAGCTAAGCCCTACATCGCAGCTATTGGAAGTTTCTATTGAAGAACTTTTTTTCGTTTTTCCGGGTTATTGTAGTAGAGACAGGGAGCAACACCCAGCAGACCACAGTAAAAAAAATCAAACTGTTCAAAAAATGGTTTGACTCCTTGCAATGTGGGGTGCTAGTGTACCCCTGGAACCATAACCACTATAGTAAGCTGATGTGGCTATGGTGCCTAGCACTTTCCTTTAACCCCTTAAGGGCACATGACATGTGTGACATGTCATGATTCCCTTTTATTCCAGAAGTTTGGTCCTTAAGGGGTTAAAATTATTGGTAGATAAATGAGGGGGATATTTAAAATCATGGATTTCAAACCTCTCTTTCACTCACAAAATTTGGTATTTATAGGCTAAGTGCAAATATAAAATTTAGTCATAAATGCCCACTTATCTCCCCCAATGGCAGAAAAGTTATTTTTTTCCCCCCAAAGATACAATTCTGTCCTAGTGCATCACTACAGTTGGAATATTAATGGCATCTGGCTTCTTCTTCCCACACTCTGCAGAAACACGGTATACCAAACTGTATGTAAAATGTACCAGGTTGGTGAGGGAGTTCAGAGCACACTACAGTGCTTATTTGCAGGCTGACCTGTACAGTACAGAATCTTGACCTAGTTCTACTTACTATATGTTGGCATTTTAGGCAAAAAAGCATATAGGCAAAATTGGTATATTGGGGGGAGATTTTATACCCAGTTGGATACTCAGAACAGGAATTGCTGGCTACACATGAACACCTATTCTTCCCCAATCCTCACAGCTCTAACACTCTACATGTCACTATGAGACAAAACCAATACACAGCATTGATTCTTTATTCTACATGTATGGGGGGGGAGGGGGGGGGTAATATGCATGAATAATAAATCAGAATAGAATTATTGGGTAAAGTATGAGATGCATTGTTTTAATGTTTCAGAGAAAGTTTTATAAACCATTTTCATATATTTTCCAAGGAACATGTTTTTGGATTTTTATGTCGGCCACAAATCATTCAAACTGATTTAATAAAGAAATGGATTTTAAACTTTTTTTTAATTATGTAATGGAGTATTTTAATCTAATAATTTAAATTACTTCATTTAAAGGGGCCATAAAACCCGGGTATATCAGCAAATAGAAAAGGAAATGGTGATATGCATCCTGACCTCACAAACACTGAAAGAACATATATCTCAGAACAGAAAATAACACATTTATATTGACGGTATATTTAATACTTCATTTTAGCTCATGCACGTACGTATTCCTTTTTTATTGTTATGCATTTAATGAGACACTCCACGCATCATAAAAAAACTACAGCTAATTGTAGTGGTTATGGTGCAAGGAAGTCATGGCTGCAGTCTCTCAGTGTCATGATTGACGGGGCCTGCTCTCACCTAAATCTCGGCACCCTTGCTGTCCATGGCATTCTCTGCATTGACTTGAAGAGGTATTTGCTCCACAACACATGATGTACATTGCATGTTTACTGATGTAAGAACCAGAAGTCATGTCAATTATGGCATGAAATTTGCTGGTCACATCATCTATGATGCATGACTCAGAGATTGCGTCCTTATAAGTGCAACCCAGAAAGATACTGGGGTCATGTGGAATAGCACACAAGCATCTCAGATGAGCACTGAAGTAACACTGATGCGCCTAGTGTCTATGTTTGGGCCTGAAATGCCCCCACATGTGTTACCTAGGCAATCGGGGATGTCCCGTGAAAAGCAAGCAACCCTGTAAAATCCCAAGGCTCCCCAGACCAGTGCTCCATTATCCTGTAGCTGCCTATCCTGGCCACCTGTGTTCTGTTCCTGTCTTTCTTGCTGCCCTGATCCCTTCCAGACCCCATCCTGACTTCCCTCCAATTCTATTTGACTCCAAGATTTTTGGCCTTGGTCTGACTATTGGATCTTGGGTTAGGTGGCTACATTCGCTTCCAGTTGTAGATTCTCAGTTTGAGGTGCATCCGGTTTGGAGCGCAGCAATGTCACAGGTCTTTTCTTTGGGCACTTCTTCATCCAACATTATGTGTTCAGTAGATTGTGAAGATACTTTTCAGGTTTTTAATTTTTACTCTTCTTCTCAGCGTTAAAAATGCAAAGTATGAAGGCTTTTTTCATGTAATAAAATTGTAGATTATGTTAGCTGTAGCATACTTATCAACTTAATGTTAATAATGACAGGAGGTGAGAATTTTCCTTCCCATCCCTTTTGATCTATTTTCTCACGTTTTACACGTGGTCTTGTTGTGTCATACAGTGCAGTGCTATGCTTTATCTAATTGTAATTGTTAATACTATGAATGCTCGTCCCATGTTTGATGTTTTGATGTCACAATTTAGATGGCGTTCATGTATTTCTCTTTGTTTCAGAGTGAATATCACCTACATGGTTCGTTTGGACACGTGTTCAGATGGGTGTTGCGGATAGTCCTTCTTGCAGTCATCTTTATCGTGGGAATACTTCTCTTTATATTTTATATGTAACCCCTTAAGGCCGCAGGGTGTTCTATGCTGTCCTTAAGGAAACGGCTCTAAACACCGCAGGGCAGCATAGAACGTCCCTGCCATCCTATGTACTTACCGGCGATCGCGGTATGGGGACTTACCTGGGAGCCCAGGGAGTCCCCCTCCTTCCTCTTCGGCCCATGGGTCATGTGATCACATGGGCGGCATAGCCGTCCAAGGCATTGCCAGCAGGGGGAGTGGCTGTAATGACAATGCAATAGTAGACAACCCAAGGTATTGCAAATGTGGTATGTTCAGTCTTTTTTAGTAGCCACTTAGTCACAAACACTGGCCAAAATTGGCGTTCAAATTAGTTTTTTGCATTTTCAAATATTAACACTAACTTTGGCCAGTGTTTGTGACCAAGTGGCTACTAAAAAAGGCTGGACATACCCCATTTGCAATACCTTGGGTTGTCTACTTTTGCAAATGGTATGCCATCATGGGGGTAATTCTTATTCCTGGGCTACCATACGGTCTCAAAGGCAACGTAACCAATCTGGCGAATTGCAATGTGAAAAAAATGAAAAATGTAGCACGCTATATTTGACTCTGTAACTTCCCAAAACACCAGAAAACCCCTGTACATAGGGGGTACTGTTTTACACATGAGACATCGCTGAATACAAATATGTGTATTTTGTTGCAGTAAAAGCAAACAGTATTATGACATTCACAGTTAGAATGTCACGTAGAACTAAAACAAAAATTGTAATTCTTATTTTTTACCTTTTTTTATATTTTATTCATATTAAATTATGTTTCATACCAAAATATTTGATGTTAAATGAAAGCCTTGTTTCCCCTGAATAAAATGATATATAATAAGTGTGGGTGCACATAATATGAAAGAGGCGAATTACGCCTGAACAGACATATAGCACAAATTCAAGTTTTTGTTTACGTTTTGTTTTGATCACAACGTGTACATTTGGCTCAGTCCTTCAGGGGTTAATTTCTATTCTTTGTGTTATTGTTTTGTTTTTCACGTCAATGAAAGAGGAGGCGCATTTCCTGTACTGATGTTATGTAACCTTCTATTGTTTTTTTTAATTGTCAATTGTTTGGTATGATCTGTGATGCTATGGGAGTACAGTAAAGATAGATGATCAAAATATTTGCCTCCTGTCTTTATTAAAATTAAGATTATAAATACACAAAAGCTAGCATAATTAGCAATTCTCTGCCATTCAGGAATTAAATCAATTGCACAGCCTTCCTAAACACTTCCTGTAAAAAAAAATCTAATATTTAAACTTCCTTTATTGCTCAGTCTGCTTAATTTAAAATTTCTAATCACCCAAACTGTTAATAGCGTGCTACCCTAAAGGAGCCTCCTGTATGGGATTAAAGGGACACTCCAGGCATCCCTTTTTACTCACCTCGTTCCAGCGCCGGGAGCCTCGTGAAACCGCGCCCCCTATTTCGTCAAAATGACGGCATAGGCGGGCGCGAGCAGGGAGCAATCAGACGCTTCGGAGCTTCGCCGCACATGCGCACATACTTCATAGGGTGGCATTCATGAAGTCCTGAGCGCACTAACGCACATGCGCACTGTGTGCGTGGCTGCGAGCTGAGCTGACTTACAGCTCAGCTCGCGGTCTTTGCCCGGCCCCTCTCCTCTGCTGACAGGCAGGAGAGAGAAGGCGCACACACAGTGCCTTCTCTCTCCTGCACACATCAGACGTATTTTAATACGTCTGACGTGTACATGGCCTTTAGGGCCATACATGATAGTAAATCCCTCCGGTGGCCATCTGAGTGACTGCCACTGGAGGTATTCCTATCAATCAATGTAAACACTGTATTTTCTCTGCAGGGAGCTATATTTCTCACTTGAACAACTACATTAAGCTGTAGTTGTTCAGGTGACTATAGTGTCCCTTTAAAGTTGAATAAAAACTTCTAAAGCAAGTATAACATCTGATTGAAAATGAAACCATTTTTTTCACGCAGGTTGTATGAGTCTCAGCAAGGTTAGGTGTAGCTAGGGCTGCAGGGACAAAACCAAAATTGATTTAACTCCTAAATAGTAGAGAATTAAGCAGTGAGACTGCAGGGGCATGATCTATACACTAACACAGCTTCATTAAGCAAGTTATGTTGATGTCTGTAGGTGTCCCTTTAATAATTACTCTTTATACAAAACCTTCCCATTTAAAAATAAACATTGCAACACTTTTCCATTTCTCCAATAATATAATAATCTAGAACCTTTCACAAAAAAATATTCAGTGATCTAAATATACAAAATTTACAATATTAATTAATCGACTTATATGAAACATTTAACAACCAATCAATCCTGCTAATTAAATTAAATGGTTGTTTCATTCTCAAGTTTTATTCGGTGCTTAAAGTCTTTTCTAAAGGGTGACTTTCCACCCCCTGATTACCACTCCATTACGGCAGTGTTTTAGCTTAAAGAAAGATGAGATTATTTTCCTAAAGAATAAATTGGCTCACATCATTCGATTCTGAAGGTGTAATGTCTGAATTGTTACAGAGCAGAGTAACGCATCTGTAATTGATAAGCTCATGCTGAGAAAATTCAAAAGCCTTAATAACAGCGACGAGAAGCTCACAAAGATTATACTGAAGATACAATACAGGAAAAAAGTGTTAACTTGAGAATTGAACTGTCAGAGGGATCAGGAGTGTACTATGAACACTGTAAATCTGAATTTAGATTTATTTTGTTGGTCCAAAATCCATATTTTTGTAAAAGACTAATCACTTGTGGACAAACAACTCTTCTCTGGATCCCAGTTGCAGTGTTTTCAGCCACAAAACAAGGATTTGCTCATCCAAGAGGTACATCGACAACCCTAATTTCATCTTCTAGCTATTTGATTTAACAGCCATGAAAAGAGATATGGTGAGAACCCCAAAACAGCGAATATGCAGTTTTAGGAGTACACACCTGTATTCCTAAAACAATAGTGCTCCTGTCCTTAATCGGATTAACAGCCCCCCTTTTCCTGTGTAAAAAGCTGCAAAAAACTATTTTCACTTACCATTTTCTAGCACGAAGACTCCGTTCGCACTCCTCACCTCTCCACCTCCTGCGATTCTTACATCACTTGTCCAATCCAATGCTCCTCATAGAGGACCATCGGGGACCTGATGTGCAAGCATGATGTGCATTTAATTCAATGTTGAAAACGAATGAAAAGGGTTGCCCTTCAGTATGTACAATGCATATTTTGCAGGATTCCTTATTGCATAATTACTTAATCTCATACACATTCTTCTGAATTCTACATACTACAGGGCAACCCTTTTCATGTGCTACCCATCAATATATATATATGTGATATGTGTCCCAGAAAACATTGTAGATCTGATTACCCTGGTTGCAACGTCACATGAGTTTTACGTAACATCAAAACTAGACTGCAACAACCATGTTACAGGCCATTCTAATGTAGAACAGCTAAGCATGCATACAGGCATCTCTGCAAGATTATCAAAAGTGCATCATAACAGATGAGGGCACTGCAGGAACTTTGTAGTACAGAGGTTCCACATGTCAGCTCACCTTATATGAGGTGTAGGTCTACTACATGATTTAGGAATTAATATTAACTTTGGAAACATACAGACAGGCACCTCCCATAGTGGGAAGATACAGTATGTTGGCATGTCAAGATGACATATGCAATCATAAAATGGTCCTACAACTGTAAGAAAAAAAAATCAGAGAAACCTTTAGAATTGCCTGTTCTATATTGATTACTTATAAAACATGGTCTGACCACAATTGTGGACAAACACAATTTGCCAATCTAGAAAAAGTAAGTGAACCATTGTACTTCACAACTTGTAGATCCTCCTTCAGCAGCAATAAAACACCAAAGGTTTTCTGTAGCTGCCTGTAAAACTCGAACACCCTGATAATGACTGTTGGACTATTTCTCCCTGTTTCATTTTTATCCATATTTCTGGGTTGTCTTCTACATGTCATGCTACAGCATCTCAGTTGGGTTAAGACCGAGGCTCTAACTTGGCCATTCCAAAACATGAATCGTCTTTTTTTTCAGCTATTCTGTAGCTGATTTACTTGTATTCTTTGGGTCACTGTCTTGTTGCATCACCCAACCTATCGTAAACGTTAGGTCATTAACTACTACCCTTACATTTTTTCCTGTAAAATGTCTTGATATACAAATTTATTATAGTTTCCTCAATGAATGCAAGGTGTCCAAACACAGCAAAGCAGCCTGAAACTATGATGCTCTCTTCATAATGCTTCACAGTTGGGAAGAGATTTTGGTGACATAGTCCAGTGACTTTTTTCCTCCACCCATAGCATTGTGAATTTTTTGCCTGAAAGTTCAACTTTTGTCTCATCTGTCTGCAGCACATAATTCCAGAAGCATTGTAGAACATTTAGGCAATCCTGAGCAAACATGAGATGTGCAACAATGTTTTTTTAAGACAGCAGCCATTTTTGTGTTGTCCTTCCATGAGCACCATTCTTGTGTTCACGTTTTTTTTCTGATAGTAGATACACAAATAAAGACTTCTGCAGTTTGTAGAGTTTTTGTTGGTGGTCTTTTGCAGTTACCCTTGGATTCTTTCACACACAGTATTGCCTGGGCACTCACACTTAGGGAGAGTAGCAACAGTTCAGAATTTTCGTAAATTTTTACACAATTTGTTGTACCGTTGTTTGATAAATACCCAGGTATATTGCAATGTTGTTGTAACCCTTCCAGCTTCGTGCATCTGTATAATGTGTCTTCTGAGCTTCTGTAAAAGTTGTTGGGATCAAGGCATGGTTCACATTAACAATCTTTTAGGAGAAGAATAGATTTGTCAGCAAACATTTTTTTCTGTGCCTTTATTTCAGAGACAGGGCACCTGTGCAACCCACTCTTCAAATCTAATTTCCTTAATTGAAACACATGACTCCAAATAGCTTTTCATTAAGAAGTCATTAACACAGAGCCTCACTTAATTTTCCCAGTCTGCACTGTGAATGATGACTCAGATTGTGTGTGTCTATAATTTTACCTCGCATGAAGACCAGACCACCTTTTATGAATATTCAATGCCAAAATCCAGCTAATTCCAAAGGGTTCACAACTTTGTCTTGCAACTGTATTCATATACACCTCTAGTATAAAGTTGCAGGCTGTGCAAATAACACTAAACAGAAAAATCCAGCATTTATTGTGACTTGTGACTTATCCAAGAAATGAAAACCTCTCCAGGAGACATCCTAGGGGGCAAAGATCTACCACTTCTGTTCCAGACAACACAAAATCCCAGACATAACCACTAAAAAAAGCTAAGTGATTAAGTGAATAATTCAGCAAAGTTCATATGTGGTTAAACCATAAAATTAAATCATTTATATTTGTTTTCTATGTATTTATATGAGACGACTTTAGTAATTTAAAAAGTTTGAGCTGGCCCTGTGCTCAATAGAACATTAAGCATTCCGACTGTTAAAAACAAAGCATCCACAAGGAATGAATACTAATTATGTATTGTATCGTTAGGTTGAGGATGTTTTATGAAGACACTTTTCAGATAAAGTGCCATAAAATATTAACAGGTATTGGAAAAGCACAGTCTTAAATTATAATTTAATGATTTTAAATTTAATGCATAGAGATGCAATCTATTTCATTTCATGATACAACTAATGGACTTTCCAGAGATGTTAAATGATTCAACTTAAGGAATTTAGATTGTTAATTAGAATTTGTCTGTGGATACTTAAATAGGGCACTTAGTTTGATAATTATACCGTGTGTGCAGGAAGAAAACTATGGTACAGATAAAACCAAATTTGATTCATTATAACCCTCTGAGAAACAGAAGAATGAGAAATGCTTAATTTTGCTGCAGTACTAAAAAGACAGGATGTGTTACAAAATTCGAGCTGCACAAACTGTGACAATATCGTAAATGTTACTATGAGATGATATATAAAAAAAAAAAATATATACATATAATTATGCAACAGAACACATGAAACCCAGAATGAAACATGCTACAAGATAATAAAACAATAAATGAGCACATAACAAGCACATATCTCCGTTTGTTTAATGTATGGATAAAACATATTATCAATGATCATTATTACAAAGCAAAAAAAATATATATATACATTACATTGAGCATATTGAAGTACTCTTTACTCACATGTCATAGAGCAGATTGCTGCTCTAATGTAAGAGTGAATGCTGATGGAATTATCTTTATGTTGATGGATTTATACTTTGCATATATTTAGTGTTAACAATAGTTTTATGCAGCTAATAAATGAGTTACATACAACAGACCTAAAGCATGAAGCTCCAGTTAAATATCCCATCTTTTGCAAACCATTATTGCACAGAAAACCTAGAGATGGCAAAGGAGATGTCATATTGAAAGTACCTCTATTTAAAGTCGGCACAAACAGAAGGACATTTGAAGAAAGAGTATAGAAGTACAAACTCCTGGCTTGTGCACAAACTTGCCAACAATCACCCCAAATAAACCTAGCTGCGCATGTGCAAAGTGCCCTTTAAAAGATTTGTGGCATTAGGACACCACTAATATAAAGCTTGCTTTATCTGTAGTTGTAAGTGGAGTAAAATATGGTGTATTTACTTAATGCTGGTGTTATTTAAATAAAAATAGCAATTATATATGCAGGGACTGTGTATGCATAAGAGAAGTATACCTTGCAACCAGGTTTGACTGAGTCCTCAGAATGTGGGGCAAAGACTCAAGAGGTATGAAAATAAAAAGCAACTCCTATAGCTCTTCATCTACACATTAGTGGAATGCATGGAAGTAGAAAGTCTGATGACTTTCTACTCAGCAAAATCACAACCATTATGAAAGGTGATGCTTGATAAATCCCTTTTAATGGAACATATTAATATCAGATGACTGCATTTCAGTTATATCTGTCAATCTATCTGCCCATCTTTTAGACTTTCGTAACAGGAACGGCCTTACGTAAGTCTTCACATCAATAGTGATCTATAAAATAACACTTATCCCAAACTCTTTGTGGATGGCGCATGTATAATGAATATTAAAATATGGCTTTGCTTATTGTGAATTCTAATTGATAAAAAAAAACAAAACTGCAAACTAGCGTTTCAGAGCGATGAGGTCCCACAAGGTTCTATGGTTTTATCGCAGCCAAGATGTTTCTTTTTAACCGGACCATACATAATTTAAATGATTCCAGACAGTTATGTTCCATTTTTCAGATGAAATGTTTTAGACTGTAACAAAAGCAGTTTGTGCACTTAGGTTGATAAGAGATGTGAACAGGCTTCGGAACTTGACAAAAGTGCTAAATGGGGCCACATTAAGTGCTTTGGTTCAATTATAAATTATATGTTTTTCATCTAAAGTACTTATATAGCCTACTGAAACTACCACTGTATAACACGGCACTAACATTAGCCTACGTACGACTGTGGCTGTGTGAATAAGAAAGTAGCTGTATTCATCATAAGGTACTTATATATCAAACTATAGGGTACTATGGTGTGCCGAACATCCCATGTCCCGATTATGTTTCCTGGTGTCGTGTATCAGTGGACACCAGGGAAGTGCCCTTGGGCAACACAGTGCAAGCACTTTATTAGATGGGATTGCCCTGTGAAAGAGCACAAGTTCCTGCAGAGACCCTTCATTCTCCACAATGGCCAGTAGGTTAGGGGTCGGATCATAAGCATCACTGCTGACATCCCCCTTTAGGGCAACCTCCATCCATACCCATCTCAAACCTCACAATATTGGAAGGTATGATAGATGAAATGGAGTCTCCTAAACATACAGGCACTTACATACTTACAGTGTTGGTCCAGAAATCTAGTAGAAAGCATCTTTACTGATGTAATAGATAGCATTTCTTTAAATAATAGCTGCAGGTAATAGGTCATGCAGTAATAAAACAGGTATTTACCATTTTTTATGATAACCTGCTAGAATTGTCTTTATAGCACAAAAAAGGCCTCTGTGCACCAATTCCAATTTGCTATCGTAAATCTTCCTAGTAGTATAAAAAGACTTCACACCCCCTTCTGTATTGTTTATTTAATGACCTATAACATACATCAGTCTGTTACGTATAGCAGAGAATGTTAATCAACATTCCAATACAGTGTTATAGGGTCTACAGAAACAAGTAGCATAAAATAAAGTTACTTTACTTTAGCATTGGCTTGAAAACAGAACACATTGAAAGAGAATACAAAGTAAACTGGAAGACACTGTTAACAAATCTATTATTCTAAAATCAAACACATGACAAAATATTAAAAGTATTATTTCCACACTGTACATAAAGGCAAAGAACATGCCTACAAGGTGTCAAACTTGTAGCAGATCTAAGGGCTATAATCTGAAGCTTATACAAAGTATCTAAGGACATAAAATGTTCACGGTGCAGATTTTAACGGACATTCCAGCTGCCATGACAATGTATCAGCATTGTATTGTCTTTGCTATGTCATGTGGCCAAACATATTGTTGAGTCACGTGGCCAAAATGTTGTCACAGTAGCGTGATGTTCCTATTAAAGTTGGCACTTTAAAGATTTGTGTGTGCCAGGATACTTTGTATTTGGTTTTAATGTATTTTGGAGTCCGAATCCCGGAGCACCAATACATAATTGCAGTTTTTCAGTTTAACACAAGTACAGTCCCTTGCTGTTATGAATCCAGTGTGAATCTTGTGACATCCTCTTCAACTAGGAAGTGGCTGAGATACCTCCAACAACTGATGTAACTGAAATTAGTGGGAGAATCATTTTACATGTCTCACTTTGAGTTTTATTGGAAAATATTAGACAGCGAACTGTGAGATTACAGCAGCTTTCGTCGGGGACTTTCCCCTAGAAATGAATGGGAGCTGTTTACACTGTAGACGGAAGAAAAATGAAGTTACATTTGATAACTTAAAGAAAAATCCTCTTTGAAACTCATGATTTACCCTTTAACTAATTTCCTTTTTAAAGAATTATCACCTATTCAGTCAACTGTCCAGTGAAGTCAGCAGACTTGATATGGAAAAATGTCCTACATTCTAGCCTAACCCATACTTCCAAACATTTCAAATGGACAGAGAGGGATTCGACCAGGGCGAGCAGTTCAAAAACACATTTGGATGATTTACTAATAATTTATGTAACTAAAACGTAATTTAGAACAAGAACAATGTATCTTATTTACTTGGACTGATTTTTGAACACATGTATGGTAGTTTAAAGACACATTACTGTGAGTAGAGTATTGTTGTAGAGCTCTGTTATACACTCAAATGCACCAACAATATGGAGCACCTAGAAAAGAGGGACTTTAGGATAGAAAAGAGGGACAGATTGATTTAGGCACAGAATAGGGATTGTTGATCCTAAATATGGTTGGGAGGTATGCTAACCCATTTTTTAAATTGTAACTCAGCACCACATTTATTATAAGTCCGCTCCCAAATCCAAAAACGGATTTTTTCCCCCCCAGATAAGTAAAAAAAAAAAATTAGGAGCTTATAGTACAATGCGACCGTCAAATTAGGTGACACAAAACCTACTTGTGATTTAATATATATATTAGCTATCTTTCACAATAATTTAATGGTTATTATTATTATTATTTTATTATTTATATAGCGCCAACAAATTCTGTAGCGCTGTACAATGGGTGGACTTACAGACACATAATTGAGATCAGACCACTGACGTACAGGTTATGCTATAAGACCTATACACACAAATATAAATACATTTACGTAGATCTCTCTTTTAATTATAATTTAGGATCTGTAGAAAACCTTTAGAGAAAGGTTTTCAGAATAATTATTTTCTATTAACATCTTCCCTTAGTTTGCCAGGTGTCACCATATCAAAAGGCATGCAACTCCAAATTACCCAATATTATAACATGACGGAGAAGCGGTATTCACAGTGCACGGCTCTCTCTCGGACGGAGACACTAGAGTGCATCTAATGCCAACATTACTCATCTCAATAGCATTTAAGTGCTGAAGGGCATCAAAATGAACCATGTGACTAAGCAGAAATGTCAAAAGTAATTATGAGTTCTAAACATAATGCTAAAGTCATGAAAGGAAAGAACATTGCTGCAGACTCCCTGTGATGGGTGAATGAATGGGAATTATGACCCACTTAGGGATGTATTGTATTGAAAACTCAGAACTGAATGACTCTCTTAAAGTGACGACATGCTTTATCAGCATTAAAAATTACAGATCACGTACATGTATCTTGCAGCGAGCCTTTCTAGGGCGCTGTGGTACAAAGAGCCCTGGATTTTAATGTCCACCTTTTCAGCAATCCAGGTGCATTGATAGCATTTTCTGCAAACATTTAATTTATTTGTGGTCAGGGACAACAAGCAGAGTTATGTTATTGGTGCACAAGTCGGTTGTGGTGTGTGCCGAAACAGACATTCGGGTTGGCCTGTAAAAAGAGGGCCCACCAATTTAAATGGCTTGATAAAGGGAGTGGTGTGTGGGCTTAACCAAACAGTCTCAGCCCAGAGAAAGGGGCGGCCTATGAACTTGTAGGCCGGAATATCCAGTCCCACAACTACAGGCTCTGCCGACAGACTCAGCCTTTCCATATATAAAATCCAGACAGTCTTACCCTTCTTGAATATATTTTCCTTGCCTGTTGCTTATCAGCGTTAGCACAAAAATCACATAAGGATAGCACTCCCAGGACTTGTCAAATAATTTGCTTTTATTGCTCAATACATTAAAAATTAACTTTTTCAGTTTTCCCCAGCAAACATTCATATATCAGGGTGCATGAGACAATAGACCCTCTCAATACATTATAAATCATCGTTTCAGTTTTCCCTTGCAAACTTTCATATATATGGGTGCATTACACATGGGGGCATATATACACAGTCATAAAAAAAAGAATGTGCACACTCTTTGAATTCTATGGTTTTACATATCAGGACATAATAACAATGATATGTTGGTTTTACATATCAGGACATAATAACAACGATATGTTCCTTAGCAGGTCTTAAAATTAGGTAAATACAACCTCACATGAATAACATGGCATGACATATTACACAGTGTCTTGATTTTTTTTTTTTTACAAAAATAAAGACAATATTAGGTGATTTTAAATATCTTTGTAAAATGTAAAACTGTATTTTTGTGTGTGCGTTTTTCCTTAACCTGTATTTCGTATACATTTTAGCATTTAAAGCAGAACCACTGCTGATAAATGCATACTCTGGGCATTCCCCACAATTCTCCTTTTTTCTAAATTGTCAAAACGGTCTAGCTGGAAATATAGTAATATAGTTATGGATATATTTTTGTAACATAGTTGAGTATGACAGCTGTTTATGAGCTCAGGCACCTCGGCCTATATTTTGCATATTCGTTTTCTTTTTTAATTTCACCACAATCATCATTTAGTGGCTAAATGCTGTTATTTTATATTTTACAATGTCTGCAGTTGGTTTTAGACCATTTACTTGATAATAACACTTTGAACATGTTTATATGGATAGACTTATTGCTCAGCAATATATACTGGAAAAATAAAAATTGTCTCAGGCCGTTGTCACTACTTCAAACAAATTATGCTATCACACCATAATGAGGTGACAATTCCAGTCATCATGGCAACCGCTGCTTGTCAGGGATGTTTCATCAAATCAGAGTAGAGTATGAATTTGGCAGCTCCAGATTGTGTGAAACTGAGAATGTGTCCCTTCACCAATAGACCAAAGTATAAATCCTGAAATGAGGTCAAGCTGTGAGAGTTCCCAAGTTCTAGTCAGTGTTTATTGAATATATATTACGTGAAAAAGGAAGACAACTCACCACTAGACTCATTAACACTTACTTGACTTCTGTCAGAATTGCCCAAAAGAAATAAAAAAAATGAATAACAGTTATAACAATGATAACATCCTGAAATATACCTGTGCTTTGTCATATAAAAAAACAAAAAAAATACAGGACATTAGATAGGTCCTACCTACCATAGTACCTGAAGGGGTGCAATTATGGTGCAAAATCCTAAATAGTGAACAGTTACCAAGGAAACTAACAGGCCTATTACTTAAAATAAAATGTTATAAATTAAATCTGAATGGAACAACTGAGCCAAAAATAGCCGAGCAGTGCCTAGGGCTGAAAAGCAAAACCCCTACTTTAATAGTGATGTGGTGATATGTCATGATATATCCCAGACTCTGTATAATAGGTCCTCTTCTCTATGCTGAACCGCGTGCTGTATTTGCTTTGCACGATACCAATTAAATAATAAAAACACAACTATTATCCTACTTTCTTTGGCAATTGTAGAGTTCCAGGGTTCAACATCTACACATCTAGAACATCAGGCTGCCACTCCCCGACACCCCCTAACAATGCCTATCTACCGTTATCTAAAACTATACATTAGTGCATATTTATGAGTGCAGTTTACACAGCGCAAGCATGTCTAAAAACAATTCCCTGGTGTTCCCTAACGCAAGAAACTAGGGGTCAGACATAGGATGGTAAGAAAAGAACTTTGAAGCTGTGATTGTCTCTTTGAACCAGGGGCTGTTATGAGACATAGGGTGGATCTCAATTAGCTAAATATAATTCGAATACTATTAATTGAGCTGCAGTTATATGACACTGTGAATAAGGACCATAACTAATGGAAGAAGGAGAGGTAGTTAAGTGTAAACATGCTGCGTGTCAATGACAATTTTACTTGACTCCTATCTTTCAGCCCTGGGTTCTACGTTCCATTGAACTATCCCAAGGCATGTGTTGCAACTGGACTTGTCATGGTTGGCCCAAAATACATTTTAAATAGATTAAAGGGACACTGTAGGCACCCAGACCACTTCAGCTAATTGAAGTGGTCTGGGTGCTGTGACCCTTTTGCACCTAGGTCACAGCATACGCATTTGGTCTCCCCCGCCGGCTGACGTCGGCAGGGGAGGTGTGGACAGAGCCTGACCCAGCGCCAAGGGATATCGGCGCTGGATTCAGGTAAGTGGCTGAAGGGGTTTTTACCCCTCCAGCTCCGCAGGAGGCGGGGTGCGAGGGAGGGGGTGACCTATTAACCTGTACTGCTAGGAAAACAGCTTTGTTTACCTGGCACTATAGGATCCCACTAAAACAAACTTTCTTTGAACTAATGTTTATCATTTATTTTTTAAGTCTTACCATTCTCTTACTGCACCTCTTAAAAGTTCAATTTAAATTCTGGCACAAACAGAGATTATGTATTGAAATTATAATCCGATGGCTCATGCAATTAATCTCGAGCTTGATAGGTTCCCTTTAAAGGGACACTATAGTCACCAGAACAACTACAGCTTATTGAATTTGTTCTGGTGAGTAGAATCATTACCTTCAGGCTTTTTGCTGTAAACACTGTCTTTTCAGAGAAAATGCAGTGTTTACATTACAGCCTAGTGATAACTTCACTGGCCACTCCTCAGATGGTTGTTAGAGATCCTTCCTGGGTCATGGCTGCCTAAAATGCATCCAAACATTCAGTATCTCCTCCCTCTGCATGCAGACACTGAACTTCCCTCATAGAGATTAATTGATTCAATCCATCTGTATGAGGAGATGCTGATTGGCCAGGGCTGTGTTTGAATTGTGCTGGCTCTGCCCCTGATCTGCTTCTTTGTCAGTCTCAGCCAATCATATAGGGAAGCATTGTGATTGGCTCAGGCAACAACTTCTGAAGATGTCAGTAGACAGCTTGCTAGTCTGAGACAAACAGCATGCAGAGCTACAGTGTTAGGCTTGAATACAAGTAAGAGTTTGCTATATTTAGGGAGGCATGAGGGGTCCAGGGGGGCTAAATGGTGGTTTCAACACTAAAGGGTAAGGAATACATATTTGTGTTCCTGACCATATAGTACTCCTTTAAAGGAATATCAATATATTGGTAGTTCTATTAAAATCAAGTGTGAAATCATTTCATTATTTAAAACCTACAAGAAGCACAATTTCTAAAACAAATGCTTAGTTTCCACTTCATATGTCATTGTATAGTTTTATGTTTTATTAACCTCTCAAACCTTAACTGCAAAACAACAGAATCCCAATTTTATAGTTTTTAACCCTGTGTCCTCTTGGGCGTCATGCTTTATTATGTTATTATAATACAATGTATCTTAACTCCTGGGTCAGTACCCAAAACTGGGAGCCCATGTTATGTCAGTGGTTACGCATTGGTTGAAAGTGGCTAATCATATTCATCGGGCCCCAGGCAACTACACACAATGAATTCATTTCTAGAGCAGACATGCCTTCCCCAGTGCAAAGGTGACCCATCTAACACTAAATAGTCTAATAAAGGAGCTTTGTAAAATTCATTTTGTTGAATGTGACAACAGTTGAAGACTGTGTCATTGAGGCAATTTCAAAACTAAGGAATGGGTCACTAATCTAATGTCACATATATCATTTGGGATCCTATTTAAAAAAAATAAAAAATAAAAATAAAGGTTAAGAATCACTATTACAACACTTTAAATGTCAAAATAAATTGACACAGCCAGCAAAGAGAGATGAGGCACAGGTAGATCGGATTTTCTTTTTTCTGTGCATGGTAATAAACAAAAAGACAATGCAAGATATGCATAATGCGAAATCACAACACATTAAATATATAACATATGCAATGAGTGTTACTTCAATTTTTATCATTTTTCCTTAAGAGTGAAATGCGAGCTAAGGCCAGGAACCTGGATATCACTGGGGTAGATTGCTTGCCTTATAAAGTAATACTGATAATAACAAAAATATATAGACATAATCAGCTAAGTAACTAATAGGCTTGCTGCATTTGATATCCCTAGCCCTAAGGCTGGGGATGGGGGTGAGGTTTGTCACTAAATATGGTGATCTGACCAGAATTAACCAAGCACCATGGAGATATAACCTTAAACCAATCTCAGATGGTGAGATATATTGTTGGTAGGGAGATCTTTATCCAATGATAAAATCACATGTGAGAAATTAAAAGATGATGGGAAACTAAAGGGAAACGAAACATGTGAGAAAACGATGCCCATTTCCATAGTATCCCCAAGGTGGGTTTGACGCACACAGAAAGTTAACAGAAATTAAATATGGTGGTGGCTCCTTAATGTTTTGAAGCTGGTTTTTTTTCTGCCAGAGGACCTGGACATTTGTTTTAGGATACATGGCATCATGGATTCTATCCAATATTAACAGATATTAAATAAACACCTGCCTGCCTTTGGATTTTCTAGCAGGACAATGATCCATGACATATATCAAAATCAACACAAACATGGTTTACTGACCATAAAATCAAGATCTTGCCATGGCCATCTCAGTTCCCTGATAGAAAACCTGTGGGGTGAAATGAAGAAGAGAGTCTACTAGTGTTGACCTTGAACTTTGAAGAATCTGGAGAGATTCTATGTGGAGGAATGGTCTCAGATTCCTTGCAATGTATTCTCCAACCTCATTAGGCATTATAGGAGAGTCGTTATCTTGGCAAAGCGAGGTAGCACAAAGTATTGACTAAAAGTTTGCCAATATTTGTGTCACACATATATCTAACAGAGATATATAAATTTTGGGGATAATTGTTTGAAATCCATGAGAGCAGAGCATTTTTGAACAAAAGATCAAAAGGTTAATCAATAAAGACAATTCACAGCCTTCTTTGCTCATATTTACCAAGTGTGCCAATATTATTGGAGGGCACAGTATGGTGTATTCACGATTCAGTGATTTAAGGTACCTGCAGCTCCTGTCAGCTCCCTTCTCCTCCGTTACGGTCACCTCCACTGTAAGTCTCGCGGTCTGGTTGCCGCGCGGATCGTTGCCATGGCTCTGACGGCCGCGGCTCTCTAAGTTGCCATAATACAGACAGTGACTCGAGTATAAGTCGAGTGGGGGTTTTTAAGCACAAAAAATGTGCTGAAAAACTAGACTTATACTCGAGTATATACTGTAAGTGAAATTTTTTTCACAACAGGTTCACTCTAACACTACGCAACTTGTTTTTTCACCCTTTTAAACACTGACATTCCCGAATGATTATTTTCCTCTGTACTTTTGAACTGCAGAGGGAGACTAATTATCTTCACTACAGCAAAACAAAAGCAGTAATCAGCAGCTAAATGGCTAATGAAAGTCCACATTGCATAGAAGCGTACTGCTGCCTATTACTTGATACCATATAGAAGCATTTCATTTTCCACCATACAGACTTAGTCAATGAGTGAAGTTACATATAAAGGGGCACTCTATGTGCCAGAACTACTACTACTATAGCTCATTGAAGTAGTTATGGTTCTGTAATTCCCAATTTTATTTGTCAAACATTTAGTATCAATTTGACAATCACCAAGGGACACCAGGAAGCTAAAGTGGGAGCGGACCCCGAAATTAAGACTCTTCTGTGTAAAGTGTTACTGTTGGGAGACATGATGTATTCAGGGAGCTGTAATGAAGAGCCATAATCATATAAAAAAGAGAACAATTCTATGTGTATATTGTCATAGGTCAGATATACATGTGAGTAGGCATTTAAAAAAAAATGCAATTTATTAAACTTCTCACAGAGATAAGAAGCTTAATGGCCATGACAGGGAACTTTAGATTTTTCCTGGTTACTAATCCTATTCTAGGAATTTTTACACACATACAAAAATTATTAAAGCTAATATTTAGATGTTGAGCTGGACGTTTCTCCATCCTTATGATCATATTCTTATTTTTTTTTAAAATGCTTAGGACTGATATAAATTAATTATGCTAAAACGTACTTTGTAATATTCCTTGCTTTTCCTGAAAATTAATTGCATTTATCAATTAAGAAATGGATTCAGGACGCCGTGGTTGGATGTTGATTTTAAGAGATAACGAGAAGACAGGATGAATGGATTTGAATGGTAAATTTAAATGATCTAATAGAACACTTGAAATGGTGTACTGTGCTGGGAGGAGCAATTTGATATTTAGAGAGCAATGAAGAATTACTGACAGTGATTAAATGAAATCCCAAGCTTGGTGTATGCCCTAAGTAGCGTTTCACAAGGCCAAAGATCATTATGATGCATAGACTAAAGAATCAGTCACTGATTATAATCTAGAAACATTCATCCACGAACGCAAGCCAGCGCCCACGGTTAATTTAATTTTGTAGAGCTGTCAGTTGAAAATAGCTTTTTCACTTGTGGTACAGTGGAGAGAAGCTTTTTAGCTAGTTCTTGCCTCATTGCATTGTT
Source organism: Pelobates cultripes (assembly GCA_933207985.1). Classification (NCBI taxonomy): domain Eukaryota; kingdom Metazoa; phylum Chordata; class Amphibia; order Anura; family Pelobatidae; genus Pelobates; species Pelobates cultripes. Next base: position 36,757,675 of record OW240916.1, read on the forward strand.
GTGGGTGATTGGTATGAATGTGAAAATTCGTAAAATGCACAGTCGCACCTATTGCCGTAACTACAAAACTTTATAGATTATGGAATAATTCGATTTTTCCAGTAAAATTCTGTCCCACCACCATCAACAAAATACATTATTACTTCTAATAAATGCAACAGATCAACTCAAAGCATACATGTTATTCTACATTAACATTAAATGAACCAAATAAACCATTTATTTAGTTTTTTAGCATATTTAACCAAAAGCAGAGCAGTTCTGGTCACAGAAATTTAGGGAGACATTTATTTTATTCATGGAGATTTGCATTTTTAAAGCTGCGGGTAATGAAAACATTCTTCATCAGTTAGGGAGAGGGTGCATACTTTTAAAAAAAAAAGTTGTTATGGTGCCAGGAGGTCCCTGGCGCTTCCTTACTTGTAGGGGTTAAAACTTTCACAAACGTTAACCCCAAAGCTTCCTCTCTAGCTCCATTTCTTACTGTCCCCATTATGACCCATTTAAAAAAAAAAAAAAAAAGGCAAATACCTTTTTATATAAATGGGGAGCTACTGCTCGGATCTGAGCAATCCATGATTCCTCTAGCTGCATTTCAGAAACAAGATGTTTATGGGGGGAGGAATGGTGCTGGAGCGCCAACTTTGGGGTTACACCATTTGTGAAGGGACATCTTGGCACCAAAACAACTTAATTTTGCTATGTGCGTATCTCTGAAACCACTCTGGTTGCTCCTTGTTACTGTATTGTGGTAATCCTGATGATATGTATCGAAAGAATGCTAAAATAATAAACAATTCAATTAAAATAAATTAAACATCCCCTGAACTGATGTTTTAATTACAGAACATTAGTACTGCTTAGAATGAAAGGAATAAAAAACACTCTGTGAGAGAGGGTTTTTTTATTCTGTCACAGGGAAGATGACATTCTGGTCACAGAGTGACCATTATCAAGCCATCTCTTTGACAAAATAAATACCACCTTTTACATTCTATTCCTTTCATTTGAAGCACTCGGGATTGAACAAGTCCTGTACAGGGTACCAGTCATAGGTATAATTACTACATATTTAGTGTGCAGGACAACATTCTCTACTCATTAATAACACAGGTAGCAGACTTCAAATCTAATATGACATGTCATTATTTGACAAATTGTTTCATAAGAAAGAAATTAAATGGTGGAACGTTAATTAAAAATTAAAAGCAGAATTGCTTCTTTTTAAAATTTATTATGATGAGGCTGTAACTTAAAAAAAAACAGAAAAAAAAAACAATAAAAACCAAAATGACATTGCACGCTCTCTGCTTCCATAACACCATCAAAGTATGACGTAGGACGAAAATCCTTTCACTATGTTCAGTTTATATAAACGTTTTTTTAAAAGGAGCTTGTCTCAAACGTGTCACTTGAGAGGAAGAGGATAGTCAGAACATCAATAAAGATTAGCATTGGTTATCTGTGCAGTTGAGTCACACTCCATTTAGCAGTTTGTGTGAGGATAATTTTTTATTTATTTATTTTGTTTCATACAAAGATTGGAGGTTTACAAAGAGTGTCTTATAATTATTGCCTGGATCACTGAAAACATTATCAATAAATATATTTATTCATAACACCGGAATGTTGGTAAGTTTCCTTGGCCCCTTTCCTCTCACAATATCACTTAATAAAAGGTTTAACTCATCTATAAATCCATCAGTGAGATGGTCTCCCAGCTTCCCTCCGTCCAATACTGATGATCTTCCACCCAATCACAGAGAAGCATTGGGATACAGCGCACGTGCGCAGCAATGCTTTTCATAAGAAAGAATAGTCAACTGGATCAAGGCCCACTTTAAGAATATATTTTCTCTCATGATCTCTATATGATCTAAAGTAACCTGCGTATATGTCTCCATTTGATTCACAGTTCCTCTCATGTAATGTATCTCTCTTTGTAATACCCAGTTGTTTTCATTTACCCCTTATGTTATGCAGTTCCTCTCATGTATCTCTTAACATAATCCATAACTGCTTACATGAATCTCTACCAGAGCTCATTAAATTACTTTAAAGGACTAACATTTTTACCCTAAATGGTCCATAGGATACTCAACAGGGGACAATGTCTACATTGCCAGGAATTAATTCTCACTCGCCAATGGCTAGTGATTGAGTGGATCTTTTGAGCCCTCTCTATGATTCAAACTGTTTGCTTCACTCATGGCTGATACTTATCAACCCATGAATTTAATTTCATAATGAACTAGTAAACATAATCATCATTTAACTACATCCTTTTAACAGCTCAACACTGATCAGCAACAACATTGTAACCACTAATAGGTGAAGTAAATAACATTATGTTGTTACAATGGCACCTGTTAGGGGTGGGACACATTAGGCAGCAGGTGAACAGTCAGTTCATGAATTTCATGGAAGCAGAAAATATGGGCAAATGAAAGACCTGAGTGACTTTGACAAGGACCAAATAATAATGACTAGACAACAGGGTCAGAGAATCTCCAAAAGGGCAAGTCTTTGGCGGTGTTCTCAGTATGCAGTGGTTTGTACCTAACAAAAGTGGTGCAAGCAACAACAACAGGTGAACCGGTATCGGGATCATGGGCGTCCTAAACTCACCGAGGCACGTGGAGAGCAAAGACAAGTCCGTGTGGATCGATCACACAGAAGAGCTACTGTAGCTCAAACTGCTGAAATACTTAAAAGCTGGCCATTATAGAAAGGTGTCAGAACACACAGTGCATCTCAGTTTGCTGTGTGTGTGTCTGCTGGCCGGTCAGAGTGCTCATGATGACTCCTGTCAGATGAATCACGTTTTAGATCAGGTGGATGGCCAGGTGAGTTTGCATTGTTTACTTGGGGAAGAGATAGCATCAGGGTGCACTATGGGAAGAAGGCAGGCTGGTAGAGGCAGTGTTATGCTCTGGGCAATGTTCTACTGGGAAACCTTGGGTTCTAGCATTCACGTGGTTGATTCTTTGACATGTACAACCTATGTAGAGACTGATACAGACCACCTACATCCCTTCATGGCAGTGGTGTTTTTTGATGGCAGTGGCCTCTTTCAGCAGGATAAAGCACCCTGCCACACTGAAAAAAGTGTTCAGGAATGGTTTGAGGAAAGTGACAATGAGTTCAAATTCCCCAAATCTCAATCAAATTGAGCATCTGTGGGATGTGCTGTAACAAATCCAATCCATGGAGGCCCCACCTCACAAACCGCAGGACTTTGAGGCAATTTTTATGGTACCTGATACCCCAGTACATGTTCAGAGGTCTTATGGAGTCCAGGCCTCGATGCATCACAGCTGTTTTGGCAGCACAAGGGGGATCTACATGATATTAGGCAGGTGGTTTTAATGTTGTGGCTAATCCGTGTATTACGTGTACGTCTATAAAATATATTTTTATATAAATTGCTTTACATTGGAAATTCATACATAAACATTCCTTAAGTGAGGTAGAAGTGTTTTATAATGTTTATGCTAATATACACTCAATACGCCTAATTTAAATGCATGAATTAAGAACTATGTTTTCAAGGTCACCAACGGCATGAATTGAGTCTTTTATTAGATATCTCACATTTTATGAGTCTTAAAGGTGTGCTAGAAAATAGGGATGTTGAAATGACAATTTCACCATGCGGTGTTACTAAAACAACAAGTAAAACTCATTACAGGATAATAGGCAGTATAAATGTAAAGAATAGCCAGTAACTTACTCTTCTTCCCATCCATGTCAGCATGAATTTTTCGAGCAAGGAATCCAGCCTTGTATACAGCAGCATTTGGATCATGGGGAATATCCAGGAAAGGATTGCTGCTGCCAATCCGACTTATACTCTTTGACTGGCTACCATTGAGTTTCTCATCAGCATTGTCTGATGGTGATTTCTTCATTGCATCAACATCATCCCTAACGAAGAAAAAAAACAATCAACTTCAATATCTACAACAGCAATTACTCATAATCAGTGCTAGCAATCAGATTCTTTTATTTTTAAGACAATATTAGCTTTTTATGATGGCCCATACAGATTTGTTAGATGGTGAACGTGGTAGAAGTCCTTGAAGTCCTTGACTTCCACCATTTCGGAACCCAGTGAATCATTGTTACATTCTGCCCTTTTTGTCATTGAACAAAGTAAGTGATGGAGAAAAAACAAATAGAAATAATATTTCAGTTTATCCATCTGAATTGTAAAGTGTGTCCTGGATGTGCCGGGACTGAATTGGATTGTGATGTCTATCGTTAAATCTATAATATACATTTAAAAAACCAGAGCATCACATGAAGAAAAAAAGGTTAACACAAGTTATAGGTGATCTTCAGTGTTTCATTTAACGATGTAATTTCCAGAGACTTGATGGTTCCCCTTTCATGCATGGAGTGACATTTTAATTCCGACAAGTCGAGTTTTATTATACCTAAAACCTCGCTTTAAAAGTAATAACTAACATGAAATATTAGCTACATTCCAGAAAATGCTCGGAGAGAGAACATTTGAGAACCCTTTCAGAATCACTTGCTTTTACTTGGATTACTTTGACCTACACTGTGACAACATTCATTCATGTCCCAAAAATGGAAAAAAATTTAATGTGACCAAAAAAGTAGCGCCTGTAATATTAAAATAGTTACCGAGTATTGAACAATGGGAGTTAAATGAAGACTGGGTCATAGTTTACCATACTGATTGTAAGGTTATCATGCTTAAAGGATACCTTAAAAAAAAAATGTCTCTCACTAAGGCTGCTAATAGTCAATGTGCATGGTCCGTGTGTCCATCTCCTGGTAGATTTCAAAATGCAAGACAGATCCCTGGGACCTATATTTGCTGGGACAGTACCCCCAAATGTTGTCCTGGCAAATTTGGAACTATATGCACCTACGAGCTTGGAAGCCAAACTTGGATATGCGTGATTGTATTGGATTATTAAACCGCAACCAAGCCTCAAATTCAAAGTAACAAAACTGTTTATTTTCTTCCAACCCGAAGGTCACAAAGTCACGAAGGGTATACAGAAAGCCCCAAAACCTAACGTGTTTCATGTGGACACATGTGGTTACATGCGCGTGCCTGTGTGCTTTGCGCTCTCTGTATATTTGACCCCCTGTTTGGCTTAATGTTGGATACTTTGAATTTGAAGCTGTGCTGTGGTTTAATAAACCACTACAGTCAACCTACAATCATGTGATAAATACTTGTTTTTGATTTCTTTTTTTATTTAATTAAATTGCAATTATTACCTGTGGCTAACTAAAATGTCAAGCAACACTAGAAGTGCAGTCCCTTTAAATATAAAAACTATAGATCCCTATAGTGCCCCCACTGTCAACCCATCCCCCTCCCCCCGGTAGAAAAGGGGTTAAAAACATTAACATATGTCTGCCCCCCTGACCACCGCACTGCCTAGTGGCAAAGTCACCATTGGGGTTCTTTGCAAATTATGCAAAGTCCCCAAATGGTGACAGTGCTGCTTTAATTACTAAATAAACTGAAAAGACTTAAATGGTTACTCCAAACACTATGACCACTTCAGTGTTTGGAAGTGGTCATGGTGTTTGGAGTCTTTATGTTCAGCAATTCTGTTCCATTACCAGGGAACGGCGCCAGTGTAGGATTATATGGGGTTTTAATTTGTTGGTTCATCTTTATCAATTTATTATTTATTTATGTGATATTTATTTTTTTTATTCTTCCCAGAATGCTTGTTTTAATTGGATGATTACAATATATTATAATCAGTGCCCAGTTCTTAAACAATCCCACATTGAGTATAAGCCAAGTTAAAATGAAATATGTAAAAGCAGGGAAATAGAACAAATTATTCTAGTTCTATATTCTTATTATATAAATATATATATCTCATGTGCAGAATTCCCAAGTTGCTGTATCAGATAATCACTCCCACCAATCAGATCTCCATATTTAACTTCATCATATTTAACCAAATAATTTCTTCGGCACCAAGCCTGCAAGGAGTAAAGCGTACAGATCAGTGTTGGTCACTAATTAAAATAATGTGTTTTAGTAATTGCCTTCATCTACATTCCGTTGAAGTTCTGAAAAAACTGTAGCCTGTTGTCTATGCGTTTTCTGTACAGTTTAACCATCACGTTTCTATACCGTTGAAAATAGTGCCTGTGATTTCCCTTCCATCTCTCTCTGGATTAACATACACTGACATCTTGGTAACGCCTCTACAGAATAATCTTCTATTGGGTCTCGTCAGAGATCTATCACGTAAATCATTATGACACATTGCTTCAATCAAGGGCAGCATTCAGCCGCTATGATAGTGTGACTGATTGCAATATGTAGGGTAGAATAAACTGAATTACTGAATCACTGCCTGGATAGAGCAGGGCCTATGTGCAAGATGGGATTGGTACAAAAAGAGAGCCTCAGAGTGCATACAAAAAATTCAGAATATTTTGAATGAAATATGAAGAAAAAAGAATGACCGGCTCATAGAACAATGAGTCAGTTTGCATGTTGTGTTTCAATTAAAATGCACAAAACTAAAATGAGTACAGAGTTATTTGCAATGTGCAGAATAGTATGTTTTTTGGAAGAAAAACTAAAAATGAAAGAATTATTAAGCATCTTAAAGCATCAGCTCACAGGTATATCAATACTGTGTGCTTTTAGCAGCCTTTGGCCACAGTGTTCCTTTGGCATAAGGATAGGTCTACAGAGAAGAGAATGATTGATTTCTCGAACTTTGCAATAGGGTATCTGCAGTGGTCATCTTATGATCAAGGTATGACTAAGGTACACAACAGAAATGCAATTCTAGTCTACAAACCTGAGGGGCATAATTTATATAGGCATATAGCATGAAGCTATTTTATCATACAATGTTATAATTTAATGTTATTTCAATATTACTTAGAACCTGCCATAAGAAAATGATTTAATTACATTTCATTGCTAGTTTTTTCCTTCATTTGAATTTTTGCAAAATGAATCCAGCGGATGCCATATCTGTATTCTTTGTCACCGTGGGTGATGACATCGGGCATTATACATATTTATATGCATACCTATAAAGCCTATTATAATTCTTAAGAGCTTGATGGAAATCTTGCATGGCAAACATAATGCCATGGCAACCATAATTTGACCCCTCTGACGCAGTCGAGATTAAAGTGAAAAATGGAAACTGTTCACATCGCAACCACCACTTTAAACACCAGCACCAACAGACTTCTTGCAACACGATCACTTCTATGAACTATAGTAGTTGTGGATGTTACAGTGTCGTTTTAAAATGATGTTAAAAACAAATACAATGCAATTTTGTATCTGGTAATTAAATGAAACAAGGATTAAAACATGGGTATATATGAAAGAGACTCTATACTCATATCTCAATGAAGTGGTCTGGGTGCTATGCCATTTCAACCATGCAAGTAAAAACATTGCTGTTCTGTAGGAACGTCACTGTATTGATTGACAGTGTAAATGCCTCTAGCGGCTATCACTCAAAAAGGTACTTCCATGGGCTATTTCAATCAGATAGTATCAACCAGATTATCTGATTGGTGCAGCGCGGCATTTTGCCGCACACACACTCTAGTCTCTCAATGCTTTCTTTTGGGAAAGCATTGAATTTGCTGAGATCTCGATGGTCTCAGCCAAGGAGGCGGGATGGCAGCAAGGAGACCAGTGTCAACAGGTGGTAGCAGGGGACCTAAACAGCTACCAGGGCACTTAGAAATGCACAGTACTCCATTCTAATTTTTCTAGACCTCTGTGCTGCCTCTGACACTGTTAATCATGCTCTTCTTCAAACTCTTCACTGTCCTTTTGTGGTTCTCAACCTATCACTCCCAAAGTTCATTCAGGATCTCCTTTTCTAATAACACCCCCTCCCCTCATTCTGTCTTGGCTGGAGTTTCCCAGGCTCTGTTCTATATCTCCTTTTACTTTTTCTCTAAACTCTCTATTGGCAAACGTATTAATATCTTTGGATTCTGCTACCACGTGTATGCAGATGACACCCAGATCTATCTCTTTTCCCCTCAATCTTTCTTAAACTAAGCTTCTCATCTTCCTTCCTCATAATATTGATGCTCCTCTTGCACCAACACGCTGCAAGTTGATGGTACGAGCATTAGACTGCCCTTGTAAGCTAGCTGTCTTGGTGTTATATAAGATCCTGGCCTCCCCTTTACACCACGCGTCCAGTCTGTTGTCAAATCCTGCCAATTTAACCTTAAAATCATTGCCCTCATCCACCTCTCTCTGAAGCAAGATTCTACTAAGGAGCTTGTTTGTGCTCTTGTAAGTTTTCGCAGAGACTACTGTAATTCTTTCGTAACTGGTCTCCCCAGAAACCATGCTACCTCATTACAATCCAAAATCAATGCTGCTGCCAGGCTAAGTTTTATCTCCTGTCAATCCTCTCATACCTCACCACTCTGTAAATCATTGATTTAAAGGACCACTCTAGGCACCCAGACCACTTCAGCTTAATGAAGTGGTCTGGGTGCCAGGTCCTTCTAGGGTAAACCCATTTTTTTATAAACATAGCAGTTTCAGAGAAACTGCTATGTTTATGAATGGGTTAAGCTTCCCCCTAATCCTCAAGTGGCTGTCTCATTGACAGCCGCTAGAGGCGCTTGCGTGCTTCTCACTGTGATTTTCACAGTGAGAGCACGCAAGCGTCCATAGGAAAGCATTGTAGTGCCTCAGGGCACTATAGTGCCAGGAAAATGAGTATGTTTTCCTGGCACTATAGTGGTCCTTTAATGAAAAACATATTTGAACAAATGTGTTACACAACAACTACTGTAGAAATATATTGGTTGATAATTAAAAAAATACTGATAATAATAGATAAAGAGGGATGCTATCTAGCATATAATAATAATCTCAGAACACCAAACCAAAAATCTGTTTTTTTTTAGTTTCACTATACAATCAATGTCCCTCTTCGAGATATCCATCGATCTCTAGATTTAGAGGGAACCCTTAGCATCTATGCACTGGGAATCAGTTATAAAAGCAGAAGCAGGAAACAGAAAAAAATCAGACAGTATGAGAGAAAGAAAGTGAGCTGTAGAACGGAACCCAAGAGAGAGATTATCAGTGATGGGCTGGGCTCCTTTGAAGGATCTTTTTTTTACCCTACAAGTCCTGGAACTCTTCTGTTTTATTAGTCCCAGAGCCTACTTTCTTATAAATAAATTATAAAGGAGCCAAAGGCACAGTATGGACGTATAACTTCAAGTATTACACGTTACTATTAAATATACTTAATACAACAATGGCATATTGTTTGCAGATTAAATAAACCTGTTTTATATATCCTTGGAAATGATACACGGACTATAGGTCCTCATGGAATTACTACTTGTCTTTTACAAATGCTGATTGGTTCTAGCTAGCCAGTTCTGACATTCTCGAAAGTCGAATAGAAGACACAGGAGTGGAACTCATAAAATGAAGACATTATTTAAGCTCATATAACCAAGAACTGTACTGAGGTAAAGTAAAGTCAGTAGTTTTAAGGGACACTATAGTCAACAGAACAACTACAGCAGGGTTTACAGAGAAGAGGCATTGTTTACATTGCTCCCCGGGGACACCTCCAGTGGCAGACACTAAGACAGCCACTAGAGGTGCTTCCTAGGTCAGTGCTGCCTGATGAACAGCATCTTCACGCTCTGTATGGAGATGCTTAACATAGAGTCAATGCATCTCTATAAGCAGGGCCAGATTAAGAGCCCAGTGGGCCTGGTGCTGACAATTATGAGGGGCCTAAGTACAGAATTGTATCGACCAAAAACACTAAAACAGTGTTTTAGTGTTTTGTTTTGTTTTTATCATTTACATTACTGTAATGATATACTGCACCAAAAAGCCTTTTCCTGCTTTATTTCTCCTATTTATATTGGACGTCAACTATAACAAAGCTCCACATATTCTAAGACAGGGATTGTACCGTCCAGGCGACTTGCGAAGTGTGAGTTAGTCCTCTATACACTTTTTCACAAGCACGTTTAATATAAGTGGCATATTGCACTATTTGGCATTCTCTCTTTTTTTTTTGTCTTTTGAGGTTATACAATTGACCAAGATTTGCACTAACTGTCTTTTAGATAAGTATATGTAACTATATGTATTTATACAGTTATTCAGGTGTTGGATTTACATATGACACTTTGTGGGCGCAGTTCGTCACTTTGTTTGTTATACTTTGTATCAAGACTGGCAGGCTGTGTTCTAAGTATAACTAAGCAATGTTGTTATTTTCCTGGTGTAACTGCAGTAAAATATCCATGCTGAGTCTTTAGCAAAACCTAAAAATGGCAAAATAAAAATACAAATATATGCTAGGATTTTTGAGACCCCAGCATGTAATGGGAGTTGCACCGGGGACCATAACCCCATTCAGTGTTGCATTGCACGGTTCTCTTCATTGGCAATAAATGCCAGGGTCTCACATAGAGAGCCAACCAGCTCTTTCTAACATCAATAAATAATAAAATAAAAAATAGTGTTCTTTTGAAACCAGGGGGGCCAGAGTAAGTATCCCTCTCCAACCCATTCATGGAGGGTAGGAGGAGACATACCAAGTAAAAGCCAGATAAGTGGTCCCAGTGGACTGTTGAGCTGAGGTTTATGATTCAGTGTGACGGAAGGTACCAAACACTCTGGCTAATAAAGGAGATGTCCAAACCCCGAACCCGTTAGGGTTGATATGACCAGTAGGTACCCAACCATATGGCTCTATGTCTAAAGGTATCCTCTATTATTTAGCCATACCACCAAAAGAAATCCTACCTAACTCCTCACACTAAAACGTATGAGCTGGAGAGTTCACATCATCCATTAAAATTTTTTTTTTTTTTAAATAAAGATTTCATATTTACCATATTTACATACCTTTGCTTCCTAGTACTTTTATATTCTTTGTTTTAAACTTGTTAGATTTCATCTTTTTTGACAAAGTCATTAGCAATGAGGACCCTGGTTCCATTGCAAATTGTTGACTTTGTCATTAGCATTAAAATTAAGAGAGTCCAAGTTTATAATAGAGGTTTTTTAATATAACTTAAACCATGGATAAACATCCTTGGCACTCCAGATGATGTGGACTACATCACCCCTGATGCTTTGCCAGCATTATGTCTGTAAGAGTATTATGGGAGATGTCCATCTGGCGTGCCGAAGGTTGCCTACCCCTGACTTAGACTTACGTAATATTTGCCTAAAGAGAGTGTCAGTGTACTCATATCATGTGGTCTACCCAACACTGGACAAGCACAATGCTGATCCTTAAATCAAGGAAACCTGCAGAGGGACTCTATAGTGTTAGGAATACAGCCTAATATTCCTAACACTATAGTGTTCCTTTAAAGGACAACTAACCTCAAATTTCCACTTCTGTTTTTTAAGTTTGTTACATTTAATGAAACTTAAAGTCACACTTTAGTGTCAGCAACACAAACATGTAGCCCTGATGCCATAGTTGTAAACGCACTGTTTATTACATTAAGCGTAATAAACTTTTACAAAACAAGAAGTGAAAATATGATAAAAACTTTAAAAAAAAACAAGAAGTGAAAATTCGATGACAGTTGTCCTTTAACCATTGGAGTGAAAGGGGAGCAAGGTCAGTGTCTGATACACGTGTGATAAAAAAGACCAGTACAGCAATGTAAAAAAAAAAAAAAAAAAATTATTAACAGGAGTATAAATATATGAACAGACAGGATGAATGCTGCTTGTACACTTAGGGAGCCATAATGGTGGGAAGCATGTAGCCAATTATCATAAATCAGTAAATTAACTAGCTGGGAGAATGGCCAGATAATAAGATAGTGAACAGAATGGCTCTCTAAGTGCATTATAAAGGAATGCACATATTTTTTACATATTATATGGATAATGGATACTACACATCTAAGGCAGTACCAAGCATCCCAATTTTGCACAATAACACATCACAAAAGGTTTAACCAAAAGGGGGCAGCATTGTTTTCAGTTATATTTTACAATCTGGACACTACACGATACATGCCTTCACAGTTCAGGCAGGCCATTTACCATAGTATGGCACACATACAGGACATGCAATAAAGTAACTTTAACAGGGAGCCCACATTCAGCCTTCAAACACACAATTCTTCAAAAGAAAGAATAACGGCACTCGAAAAAGGTTCAATTTCAGGCAATTTATTGTCACCAGAATGTGCAAAACTACGTTTCGACCAGTGTGGTCTTTATCAAGCTTGATAAAGTCCACACTGGTCAAAACGTTGTTTTGCACATTCTGGTGACAAGAAATTGCCTGAAATTGAACCTTTGGAGTGCCGTTATTCTTTCTTTTGAAGTATTACATTTGGGATTTGGTGCTGAACCCGGATCTGATTGCACCCTGGTTCTAAGGTTGGAAGAGTGAGGGCAGTTCCTGTGCAGTTCCTGTGTGAGGATTCAAACACACAATGACACAACTCTCAACATTCTAAGATCTTCATGTCAAACATATATTTCCTCTCCATTAAATGCTTTCACTCCCAGTGTCTTGGATCAGGGTGCATGCAAAATAGATATATATTTTTTTACTTTGTTCTCCTGAAATTTGTAATACCTTCCAGAACACCAGTGTAGAATATCAGAGGGATAATTTTGTGTGGGGCAATATGTCTCCAGTCATCCAAGCAAATGAGATTAGCCAAACATAGCCAGCTTGTTCTTGTGAAATTGACAGAAATGTGTTTAATGCTGTCTTGAAACTTGACGAACTGATTGAATCATACTTATACTCTAGCGCTGTCTCTCAGCGCTGTCTCTCTCTACCGCCACAATTTCAATGGAAACTAGAATGCTGTTGGATGGACTGCATTAACATCAATCTAATGCCCTTGGTAGCATTTGCAGCTAACTTTAAGAATGTCACTAGTATACAGAAGGCGAAACTAACAAGGCAGTGAAAGACACTATATTATACTAATGATATGAATTTTTTTAACAAGGAATCTGATAATGTCACTTTGTCGATTACTATTAAAATAATTTTTTCCTGAAATGAGGGACTATATCACTGCTATAATCAAACCCTCGTTTGGCCAGTGGCTTCGTAATAGCCATGTGGTTCACCCAAGCCAACAGGAAGCAGCTGATTGTATGTAACAGATCAGTTAAATGGCTTGGTGATACCATTTGCTCTCAGAGGCTGTACAAAAGATATAGCTGAATATATTTGCTACACAATTTTTTTTTTTTTTTTTAATTAAAGTAGAAGTAGACCCAATATAAAGAAAGGCTTATAAAAGAGATCTTCCACATCAGGTCTAAAACATACTTACACACTTTTATCACCCACATTTTTTTTTCATACTTCATTAACATTCATACTAACTTACATACTGTGCGTCGGTGTCGGAGTGCTACCCTTGGTCTGCTAGTCCAGTGAGACCAAATAGCGTAAGAAGCATCTGTTGATTTTTCATTATTTATGTAGAAACCTTTCTCCATCGAGGCTTGATATTCTATCTGAGATTTATCTCATGTTATTGGGGATAGAGGTCCCTAATTTCTTACTCTCTCAAGCTTTGTTGCCACTAGGATAAGGATTAGGAGACTCGGCTCAGCCATCTTGATTTTTGGGAGATTTAAATGAAATAATGCCATATTTGCTAGACAGATTAATGACCATAAAGAGTCTGCCATCTCCACCAAGTTACATCATAATTAATTTTTCTTCTGTTTTAAATTAGCTCATTGAGGAGGTAATGAGGACCCTGGTTCCATTGCAAATTGACTCAATAATATTGTATAATATATTGTTACAACCTGCACTATACAACAAAGCCATCCATATAGAATCATGATTTGCACACAAGATAATTTTTAGAATCTCTGAATTTTAGTATGTAGGTATGTCCAGGGTTGTAAATGTTACAATTAATCCAATGAATTATTTTTGGTTTATTACCAAAATGAAAGGCTGTGCTAGCCCTGCTTGAATAGATCTGCATTTCCGTTTTGTGATAATCATACCTCTGACAGCCACTAGAGGCATGTTATCATTGGAGTAAGTGAAAGTCTTAAAGTTTGGCTGTATGCCGCATAGCATGATACGTTGAAGGCTACGAATGTGTCTCAAGGAAGCAGTGGATCAGTTGGAGCAGCTGGTTGAGGTATACGGACAAAATCTGAAAGTTCTTAACAGGAGTTGTAGGAAAAAGTTAAATTATGTGATTTGACTACTTAGGATGGGGGGAGCACCAGAGAGCATGCCTAACACCATAACCGCTACAGCACGCTGGTGCTTAGACTGTTACTTTAACAAAACAAAAACAAATAAAAGAGCTAGTATATATATAGATATATATCAGATAGCAATCAATCACTGTGTAACCCATCTAAGCTAGAGTTAGGCAAATTCGTGTCACTAGTCAGAAAAGGGTTAAAGGAATGAAGTATAATAAAATGTGTCCATTTGGCAGTAGGGAGATTAACATAAAACATATTTCTCCATAAAAGTTTTGAATCACTTCATTGGAGCAGCCGCCTACAAGCTTGTGAATGTGAATGACATTGATTGCATATTATTATTACTTTGGCCACCTACACAGCGTTTGAGTAGCATAGTCACAAAAATGCGAGATGGCTGAAAGCTTTATTCCTGAATGATAGATATTAATTTGCTACAACATTAAGATGGAAAAAAATTAGATTGTTTGGTTCTTGCTGCTCAAACGAAAAGTCATATTCCATACAATCGTGATAAAAGTCACCCGTGGCATATTTGAACTTACCTATAATTTAAAAAGTACTAATTTCACTATTGTTAAAATATAAATGTCACAACACATACTGTACGGAATCAGATATGAGTGACGACTCAAATGTAAAATGTTCTATATAATATAAAATATAAATGCCGTCAAAGAACCTGTTGACAAAAATGTCACAAAAAATGTATGGAAATTCTGCTAGAGGTACCAACTCTTTCTGTTGGTGGAACACCTGGGTTCAATGAATAAGCACAGCTAGTATTCTGTTAATATGATGGCAGATAAAGATGATATTCTGAATTGCTGACATAATAAGCAAATTAGAGCAGAAAGACAGACTGAACACCACCCTGACAAACCCTATGTCACTGGATTTTGTATATGACTCCCTGACCTTCATGATGTTTTTGTATACCTGACATCGGAGGTACGGAGAGGAGAATTTAAAGGGACATGTTAAGCACCAAAATAACTCTAGCTTAACAAAACAGTTTTAGTGTATGGCTCGTGCCCCTTCAGTTTCTCTGCTCAGTTCTCTACCATTTAGGAGTTAAATCATTTTTTTACACAGTCCTAGCCACACCTACCCTGGCTGAGACTCACACAGCATCTCTAAACACTTGCCGTAACAAATGCTAATTTTTAGATTCCCTTTATTGTACAGTATGTTTAATTTAGAGATCTTATCTTCTGCTGTGTTAATTTCCTGATAGAGCATGCTGCAGCATTTTGTGTGTGATTAAAGTTCAATTAACCGAGCAGGATCTAAGAGCTTCTAAAGTAAACACCCTATGCTGCAAAAATGAAACCTTTTTCATGGTGATTGTGTGAGACCGCCAGGGGAGGTGTAGCTAGGGATGAATCACATGTTGATTTAACTCTGTATAGCAGAGAATTAAGAAGTGAGACAACAGGGGTAATCATCGATTGATATTTTGACCACAGCGTTAGCTTATTTTACTTATTTTAGCTGGGGGACAAAGTCATGAACTGTAAAACTGTACTCCTAACGCTATAGTGTCCCTATTTCTCTGTGGCCTTTGACCCAGTGATTAAAGGGTTAAAAAAAAATTCACTTACCTCTCTACAGCGCCGAGCTTCCTCAGTGCTGGATTGGTCTCCTCCTCCAGAGTTGGGACGTTAATGGGGGAACCTCATGTAGTGCAAGCACTGTGTGCCTATTAGACTTTCCCCAGAGGAGAGCATTGAATCCATGCTTTCCTATGGGGAGTTTGAAGACACTGAATGTATTTATGCAAAGTCTGAGGACATCTAATGACTTTTCATGGAGTTAAACTTTGTACATTGCAGGTTTAAGAGGACAGGGAAACTGCACCCAGACAACTTCACTGAGGAGATGAGAGGTGCCTATAGTGTCCCTTTAAGCATATTGTTTGGTCATGATGTCTCCCTGTTCCAGGAGTATGAAGCCACATAAACACAGCTTAAATTAATTAGGGTTTCATGTGTAATAGGATGAACAGAAATGCTTTGGATGACCTTCCCAAACATCACTGAACTTTCTTGAGATGTTCTAAAGGACATTCGGTTTGATATGCTGCAATATCCAACTACAGATCAGGTCTTGTATGACTGATATTCATTAGCGACTGATGCTGTTCTGGAAGCAAAGGGTGGCTCTATTACTTACAAGTTCCTGATTATTAATAAATTATAATGGGTTTTCATTATTTTGTCTACCCCTTATATGTGTAAGATTTTCTACCTTTTTTTTCTGTTAAATGTATCAGTAGCCTTTACTGACACCAACATTTATACGCTGGCTGTTGCAATGTTTATTTAAATGTCATTAAAATATTTCCAACTGTGCGTCCCTTCTAGGCTAAGAAGCTACTTTAAATGAAAGTCCCAAGGGATAGAAAAATACATTGTTACTGCATTATTAACAAACTGTAAATTGGTACCGGAAGCAAGAACGTCATACACTGAAACATCTTCACTGATATTTGTATTTTCATTAACCTGCACTAAAAGAGACACATGCATGTTCTAACAGCTAGTACCTACCTATAAGGGTGAATGCACATATATGGAATTAACAAAGGGAGACGGCCCTTTTGTCATTCGGAAGATGGTCTATTTATTGCCCTGAAGTGTAGAAGAGGTAATTGTATTTTCCGACACAGCTCATTCAAGTAAACACATCCACCATTTACTAAAGGCGGGGAGAAATTGTGACAGTTCCTTTAACCCCTTAGTAACTTTTCAATTTTCTTACCGTTTGGGACCAGGGCTGTTTTTACATTTCTGTGGTGTTTGTGTTTAGCTGTAAATTTCCTCTTACTCATTTATTGTACCCACACATATTAGATACAGTTTTTCTCGCCATTAAATGGTCTTTCTAAAGATACCATTATTTTCATCATATCATATAATTTACTATTAAAGAATTATAAAATATGATGAATTTTGTTTTTAAAAAAACATACCTTTTCGAACTTTGACCCCTAAAATCTGTTACACATCTACAACTGCCAAAAAACACCCAAGCTAAATAATTTCTAAATTTTGTCCTCAGTTTAGAAATACCTAATGTTAACATGTTCTTAGCTTTTTTTGTAAAGTTATAGGGCTATAAGTACAAGCTATTTTCAAACCATTTTTTTTCAAAATTAACGCAAGTTACATTGTAACACTGATATCTGTCAGGAATCCCTGAATAACCCTTCACATGTATATATTTTTTAAAAGAAGACAACCTAAGGTAATAAACTTATTTTGACTCTTTTTCATGCAACAATTTTACCAACAATCTATGCCAAATTATAAAAAAAAAATAATAATTGGTAACTTTTTTGACACACATAGCAATTTAATAATATGTGTACTGAGAACTTTAAGGGTTACTGCCAAAAAACACCCCAAAATGTGTTCAGCAACATCTCCTGAGTACAGTGATACCCCCCATGTATAGGTGTCCCGGGTTCTCTGGGTGCTAAAAGACCTTATTTGGAGGGTGCGCATTCCAGTTTTCCAACTTGGAATTTTCACAGCTGGTCATCATGCACCCATATACTATTTGGGACATTTCTGAAGCCAGCCAATGTAATTTACCCCCCCTCAAACCATATATTTTTTTAAAGTAGATAACCCAGGGTATACAATATGGGTTATGTCAAGTCTCTTTTAGTAGCCACTTAATCACAAACACTGGCCAAAGTTAGCATTTATATTTGTTTATGTGTTAAAAATGCAAAAACTATTATGAACGCTAACTTTGGCCAGTGTTTGTGACTAAGTGGCTACTAGAAAAGACTGAACATACCCATTTGCAATACCTTGGGTTGTCTTCTTTTGCAAATGGTATGCCATCATGGGGGTAATTCTCATTCCTGGGCTACCATACACTCTCAAAGGCAACATAACCAATGTGGCAAATTTAAATGTGAAAAAAATGGCCTTATATTTGATCCTGTAACTTTCAAAAACACTATTAAATCTGTACATGGGGGGTACTGTTATACTCAGGAGACTTTGCTGAACACAAATATTAGTGTTTCAAAACAGTAAAACGTATTACAACAATATCATCAGTGAAAGTGCCATTTGTGTGTGAAAAATGCAAAAAACTTCACTTTCACTGACAATATCATTGCTGTGATATGTTTTACTGTTTTGAAATATTTGTGTTCAGCAAAGTCTACCGAGTAAAACAGTACCCCCCACGTACAGGTTTTAGGGTGTCTTGGAAAGTTACAGGGTTAAATATAGTGCTAGCAAATTATATTCTCTGGACTTTCGGCCTGGGTTGTCAGGCAGGTCCCCCAAAGTGCAATCAATAACATTACTTAATTATGTAAAAATATTACATACATATGCACATAGAATTAAAATATGTATACATATTTATATATTTGAAGTCTAAGTGTATTTTTATGAAATTATTTATGTAATTATGTATATGGACATATGTATATTTCATATATATATATATATATATATATATATATATATATATATATATATATATATATATATTTTATTCCAAGTGTGTTTTGATATATATATATATATATATATATATATATATTAATATCAAAATACAATTAGAATAAAATTACATATATATATATATATATTATATTTATATATACAATTGTACTTTTTTATTTATTTGTAATTAATTATTATTTTTATAATATATATATACACACTATATATATAGTTATTATATAAATTATATATATATATACACGTGTGTAATTTTATTCTAAGTGTATTTTTATATTAATATATGTATATATTAATAATTAAATACACTTAGTATGACATTATATATACATATTATATATAGATATAATATATGTGTGTATATATATATATATATATATATATATATATTTTTTTTTTTTTAATGTACTTAATGTATTAAAAAGGGCATTCATTCTCGAGACGAGAATATAATTGTGCGTCTTTATAAATCACTGATAAGACCGCACATTGAATATGCAGTGCAATTTTGGGCACCTGTTCTAAAGAAGGATATTATGGCACTAGAAAAAGTGCAGAGGCGGGCTACAAAATTAATAAAAAACATAGCCTCCTGAGACAGCTATCGCTGCACCGAGTGAATCCACTCCACAGTGACCCAAGCATTATGAAAAAAAAACAAAAAACATGGCTCTAACCATAATATCCCTTAACGCGAAAGGCCTGAACTCCCCGCATAAGCGCAGACTAGCACTCAACGAAGCTAAGCGAATGAAAGCCACGGTAGCATTCTTTCAGGAAACCCACTTCCTAAACTCTAAAATGCCTAAATTTACATCCAAACCATTCCCCATAGGCTACCACACTGGATATTACAAAAAGAAGAGAGGAGTATCAATACTATTCAGTACAGATGTCCCCTTCTCAGGGCCGGCCTTAGGGGTGTGCGAGCTGTGCGACCGCACAGGGCGCCATGGAACAGGGGGCGCCCTGTGGCCGACACAGCTCACTCATGGCCGGAGTGCAGGGGAGCTAAAAGAGGTACCTGGCTGGAGGATTAATTATTCTCCACCCGGGTCTATTTAAAAAAAAAAAAAAAAAAATCGCGGCAGAGGGGGCGGGGTTTACCGAGCGGCGGAGGCGGGGCTTATCGAGAGGCGGAGACGGGGCTAATACCTCCCGAAGCCCCTGCTGTACAGGAAGAGGGAAAGATGCTTCCCCATCAGCCAACTGCATCCACTGGAAAGAGGTAAGTGTGTGTGTGTGACTGTTTGCCTGTTTGTGTGACTGTCTGTCTGTGTGTGTGTGTGACTGTCTGTGTGACTGCCTGCCTGTGTGCGTGTGACTGTCTGTGTGTGTGTGTGACTGTCTGTGTGACTGCCTGTCCTTGTGTGTGTGTGTGACTGTCTGTCTCTGTGTGTGTGTGTGACTGTCTCTGTGTGTGACTGTCTCTGTGTGTGACTGCCTGCCTGTGTGTGACTGTCTGTGTGTGTGACTGTCTGTCTGTGTGTGTGACTGCCTGTGTGTGTGACTGCCTGTATGTGACTGCCTGCCTGTGTGTGTCTGTCTGTAACTATCTGTCTGTGTGTGACTGCCTGCCTGTGTGTGTGACTTTCTATCTGTGTGACTGCCTGCCTGTGTGTGTATAACTGTCTATGTGTGTGTTACTGTGTGTCTGTCTGTGTGTGTGACTGCCTATGTGACTGTCTGTCTGTGTGTGTCGCTGTAGCTGTGCCATTGTTTGTGCCTGTGCCTGTATGTGTGACTGCCTTTAACTGAGTGTGTGTGTACATGCCTGTAACCGAGTTTAAATTTCCCCACCCCTTCCTGTCAAGGCCGCACTTTGACTGACAGACGCTCACTCACTGACAGACGCACACTCACTGACAGACACACACTCTCATATACACTGACAAACAATGACATACACACATACACTATTACTTGGACACACACTGACAGATGCACACTCTCACTGACAGACGCAAGCACTCACTGAAAGATGCACGACTCCACTGACCGACACATACACACTGACTGACACACACTCACTGACCGACACACACTCACTGACCTACACACTCACTGACACATACACACTCACTGACTACACACTCACTGACACACATACACACTCACTGACTGACACATACACACTCACTGACTGACACATACACACTCACTGACTGACACATATACACTCACTGACCAACACACACATTCACTCACAGACACACACACATTCACTTACAGACACACACAATTACACACTTACAGACACACACACACACACACACACACATTCACTTCAAAATAAACACTCACAGACACACACACAGACATTTCCACTAACACTCACAAACTAATATTTTTTACATTTATTTTAAATCCACCCAGCCTCCCTGGGAAAGCTGGAGTGGATTTCTTACCAGCAGTCCAGTGTGGCTGCTGGGCAGGCAGGCAGGGGGCGCACAGGCTGAGTAAGCAGCGCTTAGTGATGCCGGGAGCCGGACTGACGTCATATTCTGGCTCCCGGCTTCATTAAGCGGCGCAGAGGAAGCTGAGCAGGAAGAGCTCAGGTGAGTATGCTCCTTCGCTGCCCGCTGCCAGCCTTGGGGGGGCTCAAAAGTGGCCAGCCGGTCAGCTCTTGAGCCCCCCAGGATGCGAGGCAAGCAAGGGATCTGCCTGGGGGTTTGGAGGGATGCTTTTTTTTGCCGCCCCCTGCAAAGTGGCGCCCAAGGCAGATGCCTTGTTTGCCTCGTGATACACACGTCCCCGGTGCCTGTGTGTGTTACTGTATTCAGGCAACTTGGTGGGAGGTGGGGGGGCGCCGTGAAGACTTTTTGCACAGGGCGCCTAATTGCCTAAGGCCGGCCCTGCCCCTTCTCCCTACACAAAAAAAGTTGGGGACAAAGAAGGACGTTTACTCCCAGATAGATAGCCGCCACATTCAGAGGTATCAATAAACTCAATTTTTTCCCATTACCACAAATGTGTAAACAGGTCCTACATAAATGGAGAGATGTTATGATGTCATGGCTAGGCAGAATTAATGCTATTAAAATGATAATCCTTCTGAAACTGTTTTTAGAATGCTGCCAAAACCCCTCTCGCCCACTCTGGGCAAACAAATTCAAAACTTGCTCTCAGCTTATATTTGGGAGAAAAAGAAACCAAAACTACCGTTAACACTACTACAATCCCCTAGCATGAAAGGAGGAGTAGGCTATCATGAAATACAACAAAGCTGCAATCCTAGAAAATGCAGTGAAATTACATGCACCGACCTTAACACTACAATGGGTAGACCTTGAAAACCAATATGGTCCTAGAGGGTCGGTGATAGACTATATGTGGACCCCCAAACACCTGAGAGACAAAAACCATAAACTCCTCCCCTTAACCCAATACTCTGTCCAAATATGGGATCACCTTAAAATAGATGCCATTCAGCAACGGCAAAAAATAAAACCTTATCTCTGGGATATGCAATACTGGGAAACCAAACTACTCCACAAGAATTTGCCTATAAAAAACAATGGGAAAAAGAATGCCCTCTAGACTTCTCTGAAAAAGAGTGTCAGGACACACTCACGGCCCTCAAGGGTGTAACCACATGCTACGCACATATTGAGGCCCATAAAAAGATCATATACCGTTGGTATTATACTCCCGACAAACTCCATTGAATATACCCCCTCACTCCGGGTGGGTGCTGGAGGTGTGGGCAGCACAAGGGAACTATGACCCACATTTGGTGGGAATGCCAGGTGATAGCGCCACTATGGGCAGAAATTCATGGCCTATGGTCCCTTCTGGGGATACCAAATCTACCACTGACACCTGAACTAGGCCTCTTTCTCCTGCTTCCTACACTTATCCTCCCCCAAGACAAACACATTGTGGTGATATCGATACTAGCGGCTCGTAACCTAATTGCAACTCATTGGGAAAAAAGCGAATGCCCATCACCCTCAATGCTGGAACAAAAAATTAGACAATATCTTAAGTATGAAACGTTGTCAGCCAATACACACAAACAAATTACCATAGCACATTACAATTGGCACAGGTGGACCAACCTCAAACCATAAACCTAAGAATACGTGTAAGGCCCAGTTTGGGGTAATCACACCTTGTACCAGATGACTTACCACTAAGTTGAGTCTACATACAAGCAATTTATCAGACTGAAACCCAAATATGTTAAAACCACCACGATCCATTTGAGGTAACGGCGACTGACGCTGATACAATTTCACACATGAACTGACGCACAAACTACACACATGGACTTGGTAACCATACTATTACCATTACCATAACTAAGAGTTAACTAGCAGAATAGACACACAAAAGGTTTTGTAATCAGTTACTTATGATCTCAGCAAACAGAAACTAATACCCCGAGCTAGACAGGGGAAATTTATATAGATATATATATATATATCTATATAAGAGACCCCTAGGGTATGAGCATACGTATGTGTGAATGTACATGCATCATTGCCATAAATGTTACTTATGATGTGTCTCAATTATGTTGTGATAGATAATGATACTTTATCCGTACTGCTAGAAATTACTATTTGAGATGAAAATATTAAACAAACAACTTGTGGAATATTTGAATTACTTGTGAAAATCCCCCCCCCCCCTCCCCTCCCTCTTGTCTTCTGTACCCCCTATTGACCATAAAACTGTCAATAAAATACGAATTACAAAATTAACTAGAAAAGCTACAATTTCTGGGGAAATTGTGTGAAGTGTTCTTTCCTCCACCAGTAGTCTACAACTGGAGTGGGCAGAGTAACTGTTATCATTTATATAGCACATTTAATTGCAACGTTGTTGCACAGTTACATTAAACCATACATTTATAAAAACATTAGCAGGTGTTCAAAAGGCCCTGTCTATGACATCACTTGCTGCTGCAGCCTGGCACAGGTCAGAGTATTTTGGCGGTTGCCATCTTCAACCGGTCGTATTTTAAAAACTATAAATCCTACAGTGAAGAGCTTTATATTGTGAGAATCACAAGACCCAGACCTACATTTTGATGCATAGTATGTCTCTGAAGTATTAAAAATGAAGGCACAGTCGCAGTTTAGAAATTGCACTTCAAATATGAGCTTTGTAGAGTGAAGTTTCAATGAATGTCAATGGACGGCGTTAGTTGCAAACAAATTATTATATTGTGAAAACTATCAGGACTATGGCTTAGCCATTGACATGTTTAGTGGCAGCAGGGATAGCTGAACGTTTTGATATAAGATTTGTGTAGGTGGGCCTGAAAATAAGGGAGTGGTGGCAGTTTAGAAATCATGTCCTGATTTTTCAGCTTTTGCCAGCTCCCACTCTAGCTTTGCCATTCATTCCTATGGGACAAATTTCGCCACAAGAACGACGATATTCCGTGAACCATTCGGCGAAACGTTCCACAAAGTAATAGCAATCCGATCGGGAACAATCTGCACGTTTTGGTAAATTTTTGTCTATGTAGTGTAAAAACTGTGGGAGGAGTTAGGGTGGCAAATTTGGCTATAATAAGAATAATAATATATATGTGAGATAACAATAAGTGGTCTTGCTATGCAAGAACACTTAATAAAAGGAATGGAACATATCAGCTATACAGGGAGTGCAGAATTATTAGGCAAATTAGTATTTTGACCACATCATCCTCTTTATGCATGTTGTCTTACTCCAAGCTGTATAGGCTCGAAATCCTACTACCAATTAAGCATATTAGGTGATGTGCATCTCTGTAATGAGAAGGGGTGTGGTCTAATGACATCAACACCCTATATCAGGTGTGCATAATTATTAGGCAACTTCCTTTCCTTTGGCAAAATGGGTCAAAAGAAGGACTTGACAGGGCTCAGAAAAGTCAAAAATAGTGAGATATCTTGCAGAGGGATGCAGCACTCTTAAAATTGCAAAGCTTCTGAAGCGTGATCATCGAACAATCAAGCGTTTCATTCAAAATAGTCAACAGGGTCGCAAGAAGCGTGTGGAAAAACAAAGGCGCAAAATAACTGCCCATGAACTGAGAAAAGTCAAGCGTGCAGCTGCCACGATGCAACTTGCCACCAGTTTGGCCATATTTCAGAGCTGCAACATCACTGGAGTGCCCAAAAGCACAAGGTGTGCAATACTCAGAGACATGGCCAAGGTAAGAAAGGCTGAAAGACGACCACCACTGAACAAGACACACAAGCTGAAGCGTCAAGACTGGGCCAAGAAATATCTCAAGACTGATTTTTCTAAGGTTTTATGGACTGATGGAATGAGAGTGAGTCTTGATGGGCCAGATGGATGGGCCCGTGGCTGGATTGGTAAAGGGCAGAGAGCTCCAGTCCGACTCAGACGCCAGCAAGGTGGAGGTGGAGTACTGGTTTGGGCTGGTATCATCAAAGATGAGCTTGTGGGGCCTTTTCGGGTTGAGGATGGAGTCAAGCTCAACTCCCAGTCCTACTGCCAGTTCCTGGAAGACACCTTCTTCAAGCAGTGGTACAGGAAGAAGTCTGCATCCTTCAAGAAAAACATGATTTTCATGCAGGACAATGCTCCATCACAAGCGTCCAAGTACTCCACAGCGTGGCTGGCAAGAAAGGGTATAAAAGAAGAAAATCTAATGACATGGCCTCCTTGTTCACCTGATCTGAACCCCATTGAGAACCTGTGGTCCATCATCAAATGTGAGATTTACAAGGAGGGAAAACAGTACACCTCTCTGAACAGTGTCTGGGAGGCTGTGGTTGCTGCTGCACGCAATGTTGATGGTGAACAGATCAAAACACTGATAGAATCCATGGATGGCAGGCTTTTGAGTGTCCTTGCAAAGAAAGGTGGCTATATTGATCACTGATTTGTTTTTGTTTTGTTTTTGAATGTCAGAAATGTATATTTGTGAATGTTGAGATGTTATATTGGTTTCACTGGTAATAATAAATAATTGAAATGGGTATATATTTGTTTTTTGTTAAGTTGCCTAATAATTATGCACAGTAATAGTCACCTGCACACACAGATATCCCCCTAACATAGCTATAACTAAAAACAAACTAAAAACTACTTCCAAAAATATTCAGCTTTGATATTAATGAGTTTTTTGGGTTCATTGAGAACATGGTTGTTGTTCAATAATAAAATTAATCCTCAAAAATACAACTTGCCTAATAATTCTGCACTCCCTGTAAAGAAAGGTTAACAAATGTAAACCTACTTAGTTTAGAAAAACGTCGCCTGAGAGGGGATATGATAACATTATACAAATATATTTGGGGCCAATACAAACCATTGTGTGGAAATCTATTCACAAACCGGACTTTACACAGGACACGAGGCCATGCGTTTAGACTGGAAGAAAGAAGATTTCATCTAAGGCAAAAGGAAGGTTTTTTTACTGTAAGAACAATAAGGATGTGGAATTCCCTTCCTGAAGAAGTGGTTTTATCAGAGTCCATACAGATGTTCAAACAGCTACTAGATGCATACTTGCAAAAACATAATATTCAAGGATATAATCTTTCAATGTAGGGTAATAACTGCTTGATCCAAGGATAAATCTGACTGCCATTCTGGGGTCAAGAAGGAATTTTTTTCCTAGCTTGTTGCAAAATTGGAAGTGCTTCAAACTGGGTTTTTTGCCTTCTTTTGGATCAACAGCAAAAAAACAAATGTGAGGAAGGTTGAACTTGATGGGCGCAAGTCTCTTTTCAGCTATGTAACTATGTAACTTTATTTTTTTTATTTTAAACTTTTTTTTTACTTTTTTCACCAGCAGGGGGAATGCCTGTCAGTTCAGTTCTTTAAGGTTCTATTTTTATGAGTATTCATGACTACCGTGTAGTAATTCACCTGCCCCCATGAAAGGTTACGAACAAACGGCAGTTGTTAATAGTGTAGTTGTCAAGCCAAAGATTAGAGGAATAAAATAAAATGCACAATGCTAGGCACATTGCTATTAAATGGATAGTTGAATGGTATTCAAATTTAACTTTTTTGATGCCCATAGTTTTTACCACTTTTTACAGCGGAAAAATTGCAATTTGCAGATTTCCACCCCGTTTCTATGAACATATATATATATATACATATATATATATATATATAAATATATATATAAAATAAGTAGTGTAAAGATAGCACTCCAAGGACTTCAGAAATATGGTGAAAAAACATATCTTTATTCAGGCATCAGCCTAGGTGGATCAATGTTTCAGTTCACTAATGGAAATGTCCTGACGAAAGTTCCATTAGTGAACTGAAACGTTGATCCACCTAGGCTGATGCCTGAATAAAGATATGTTTTTTCACCATATTTCTGAAATCCTTGGAGTGCTATCTTTACACTACTTATTTTATATTTATTGCTGACCAGCACCAGGCCGATTATCTCTTAACAGGAGTGCAAGCATTGGATTTTCTCTCTCTCTCCCTCTCTCTCTCTATATATATATCTTATCCAATGATATTCTCCTATCTCTGAACACAAACAATATGTCCCCCTTTCTCTCTCCTTCAAATTATATTCTCTCTGCCTCTGCCCCTAGTTAATTAATTAATTAATGATTTCCTTGTCTGTAACCAAATGATAATCCATGCTGAAGGGGGAATAAAGAATAAAAAGCATTGCTTAACTTATCATCCATAGCCTGTCACTGACATTCCTAAATAAGCCTTGCCCATTAAGTATCATATTTTAAAGTTTTTAAACAATTAGTGCTTTAATTTAACGAGTCATCAATCCTTACTTAGAAGGTCACTCGGTTTCACGACCACCAGTTTCCATAGCATATCTAGAAGTGTAGTCATGGAATATACATTTTGAGCTTTAAATTTACTTCTAATTGAAACCATGCTCTTGACATTTATTAACCATCTTTATGATATAATAGATCTCATTGAGCTTGATATTCGGTGGATGGGACATATGGTCTACAATAAGGCATATTGGCTGTACAACATGTCTGCACTAATGATGGAAAATTAAAGATCATTTTTAACACCTTGCCTTTTCAGAAGGACAAGTGACAAACAAGGTACTTTAGAATGGGAGCACATCAAAGTCACTGCTTACTGTAGAGCATTATTCATAATACACATTTTTTTTTTATCTTACACTATAGAAGAAAATGTTTTTAAAATGTTTTATTTTTTATTTTTATTTTTTAGCTGTGAAAATGGCATTTGTAACCACATGTACACAATACATAATGAACTGTAGCAGCATGCTTTGTACTTTAAACAAATGAGTTACTTACGCAGCCCACTCTAGCTTTTCATTCTTAATGGAATTATACAAAGCCTATGGAGAAAAAAAAAAAAAAATATTACTAAAAGACAAATTTATAACTATACACACACATTTATAACTATACACATACATTTAATATCATGCATTCAAATGTAAAGTCCTACATATATACATTGTAATTGTACTATATTACATTTTTATTTTAACATATACATATATTGCATTTCTATGCATGTATTTGGATAAATACATAGCCATTGTCTAGGTACAGGCATAGGCAACCTTCGCCACTCCAGATGTTTTGAACTACACCTTCCATGATGCTTTGCCAGCATTATGGGTGTCAGAGCATTATGGAGGATGTAGTCCACAACATCTGGAGTGCCGAAGGGAACACACTGTAAATCATTTAATTGTGGGCTTTCTACCTTTTTAGAAGGTTAACGTTTTGTTGGGGTGGCATAAACCAAATGTATTAATTATAAAACATAATATAATGATTCATTTTAAAATAATCTATCATCTTAGAAAGAGTATCTGTTCCTTAAGTTGTTGGTTTGCGGATTATCAGCCTTAGAACAACAGTGCTGAGTTGACCCTCGGGGGAGTAGACCTTACAATTCCAAGGTGTGAACAATACTGCTGATATTCCATTAACCAAACTCAATTATATTACATTACATTAATTAAAGGGACAGTATAGTCACCAGAACAACTACAGCTTATTGAATTTGTTCTGGTGAGTAGAAACATTACATTCAGGCTTTTTGTTGTAAAATATGTCTTTTCAGAGAAAATGCAGTGTTTACATTACAACCTAGTGATAACTTCACTGGCCACTCCTCAGATGGCAGTTAGAGGTCTTTCCTGGCTCATGGCTGCCTAAAATGCATCCAAACATTCAGTATCTCCTCCCTCTGCATGCAGACACTGAACTTTCCTCATAGAGATTCATTAATTCAATTAATCTATATGAGGACATGCTGATTGGACAGGGCTGTATTTGAATTGTGCTGGCTCTGCCCCTGATATGCCTCTTTGTCAGTCTCAGCCAATCCTATGGGAAGCATTGTGATTGGATCAGGCTACCACTTCTGCTGATGTCAGCAGGCAGTGGACAGGTCTAAAGGAAAAAGGGACAAAGCAAGCAGCTCCAGACTTGAATACAAGTAAGATTTTACAATATTTAGGGAGGCATAAGGGGACCAGGGTGGCTAGATGGTGGTTTTAACCCTATAGGGTCAGGAATACATGTTTGTGTTCCTGCCCCTATAGTGCTCCTTTAAGCTTTTGGAGGGGAGATGGGTGTTGCATAAAAACAGTTTAGGGTCACAAAACAGTAGTATAACAATAACTAAATTAAATTAATAAGCTAAAAAATTGTTTCATGTTTCAAATAACAAAATTTAAAAATATTTAAAAAAAAACAATAAAAATGGAAATTTAATTAACAAAAAAGACATTGTAAATGATCTGCTTAATTCAGAATTGCAATACAACCCTTAAAATGAGTTATCCCTAGTCTACAGCAGAATTAAGCAAAGAGTTTGCACTAGAATGGCACACATGCAAGATTTAACAAACACTTTACAGTTTATATATAAACTGCCTGTTGTCTGTATGACAGAGCTGGGGAGACCGAACAGCTCCAAGTCTACAGCATCCTTCATTAACATGTAAGCTATCCGCAAGGAAGAGAAGATTTTATGGACTAGACTTCACGGAAATCAGCATTTATATTGCGCATTAATTCACTAGGCAAATACAGATTTCACCGAGACAAAAGAATTTGCTGCAACAATTATTTTAGGATCTGAGGAATGCTATCTCACTGACTTAAGGCTTGACACTTCTGAGTGTACCAAGGGCCAGACACTATTTCTTTGCAATAATATTCCTCTTGCATGTGTCAAAATAAGGATTTAGAACACAGTAATCCTTGCTGTTTATTTTTAATACAGTGGATCACGCAGAACAAATTACAATTAGCAATACCACAATGTTGTACCTGGATATAATTTGCTATGTTACAGAAACAGAAATCAGTGCATATTTATTCCACATGTCCCTCTGGAGTACAAATCTTCTTGGTCCAATTTTTGGACATAGAATAGCTAAAGTAAAACTCAGTTGCCTTTTGATTATTTTGAACTTAACTCTGAATTTCTTCTGAAATGTGAAAATCCTGACAATTCAAACTTTAGTGAATAACTCTGTACATATGTATGAATGCATCACTGTTGTCTATTGCAATAAGACATACGATCCCCCCCTCCCCCCACCCTTTAAAAAAATGTGTCAAATAATCCTTCAACACAGATGTAGTTCAGCAGCAGGATAGACTCCAAAAGACTGCAGCCCAATGTACCACTGCTGACATCATTAAGAGATGTCGTGCAATCTCCTGGTAATCAGACCGGTCCCCTGGTTGTTCCCTCTCTGCTGGAAGGCAGTGATTTCACCCCACTTCCTCTTGGCGCACAGAGAGACACCAGAGTGCAGAAAGAGAAACAGGGGATAGAAAGCAGAGAGAGAGGAGAGTCTGGACAAGCTAGCTGCCATCAGCTCCTGCCAGATTACTTACACCTGCCTATGCCAAATGGGCCTCAGTCACTCTCCTACACCAAAAAGTCATAGAAACAGGAGGGTGGCAAAATAGATGATTTCTTAATTTATTTCTGTGTGTGTATCAATAAGAGTGTGTATCTGTGTTTGTGTACATGTAAGTGTGTATATCAGTGAGTGTTTGTATGTGTGTGTGTGTGTGTGTGTGTGTCTGTGCATCTGCAAGTGTATGTATCTGTGTGAGTGCATCTGTGAGTGTGTTTGAATTTGTTTATCTGTGTGTTTGTATCTGTATCTGTGAATGTATCTATTTGAATGTGAGTGTCTGTATCTATGTGCATCTCTTTGAGTGTGCCTGTGTGTATCATTGTGTGCATTTTTCTTTGAGTGTATCTGTGTGTGCGTCTGTGTATGTACAACAGTGTGCTCATGTGTGAAAACACCTTTGTATTCATATGCCAACAACACACAAAAACATTCTTACAGTTGAACATACACATGCCATATAAAAACTAGCCTACATTTAAAGGGACCCTATAGGCACCCAGTCTATTTCAGCTCATTGGAGTGGTCTGGGTGCGTAGTCCCAGGTCCCTAAACCCTGCAAAGGTAATTATTGCATTTTTTTTAATAAACTGCAATAATTACCTTTAAGGATTAACTCCACCTCTACTAGTGGTCTACAAGACTGTCAGTAGAGGGACTTCCGCGTCACCTAAATAATGCTGGACGTCCTCACACTATGCATGTGGTCATCTAGCATTATGTAAAACCCATAGGAAAGCTTTATCCAACTTTGTTTTTCTGGCACTGTAGTTTCATTTTAAGCACATAGAATCTACAAAGATATACACCACTACGATCACACACACATGCTCCATATAAAAATGGGCCTACCTTCAAACACACAGAAACTACACACAAATACACTGCATTCAAATTCCAACACTACACATAGATACATAATGTTTCAAAATTATGTATTCTGTCTGAAAAAAAGTGCCAGAAAGAAGGATAAATCATTTGTATCTCTGAAAAATGGCATGTATCAAAAAAATGAAAGGGCACAAAAGGAACATCATAAACTACGCCAAATATTTACTGACAATTGTATGGCAAACGGTCGTCAGCACTTTAATAAAGCTCCCTTTTTTCTACAAATTTTAAAAATTAAATATCTATACACCAAAATTACATTTTTAATATGGAATGATTTTGGACCATAGAGTGTATCATTCACCAATCACTTACACTATGGTAGGAGTAGTTCTAAATGTTTCTGGTTACAAACTTAATTAATAGGATATGACTTCCCCTAGAATTTACCCGAAATGAGACATTCTCTGTTATCAAGCATTATGACTAAAACTTTCCCTGGAAGGGCGCAGGGGCACTCCTGACACCATAAACACTACAAACTTACTGGTTATAGTCAGGGCCGGTGCAAGCATTTTTCTGCCCAAGGCAAAGATTCATTTTGCTGCCCCCTCATGTCACTCACTGGCAGACACACACACTCACTGACAGACACACAGACACTCACTGACACACACACAGAAACTCATTGACAGACATACACTCACTCACTGACAGACAGACAGACACTCACTCAGACAGACACACACACACACACACACACAGACACTTACTGACAGACATAGACTCCCTCACAGACATACACTCACTAACTGACACACACACACACACACACACTGACAGACATATACTCACTCACTGACAGACACACACACACACACACACACAGACATACCCTCGCTTACTGACAGACACACACAAACAGACATACCCTCACTTACTGACAGACACACACACAGACATACCCTCACTTACTGACAGACACACACACACACACACACAAACTTACTGACAGACATAGACTCCCTCACAGACATACACTCACTAACTAACAGACACACACTCACTCACTGACAGACACACACACACAGACATACACTCACTCACTGACAGACACACACATGCACACATACACTCACTCACTGACAGACACACACACACACACACACACTTACTGACAGACAGACATACACTCACTCACTGACAGACACACACACACATACACTCACTCACTGACAGACACACACATACACACACACTTACTGACATACATACACTCACTCACTGACACACACACACACAGAAACTCATTGTCAGACATACACTCACTCACTGACAGACACAGACAGACACTCACTGACAGACATACATTCACTCACTGATAGACACACACACACGCACAGACAGACACTCACTGACAGACACACACACACACACACACAATCACACACACAGAAACTTAATGACAGACATAGACTCCCTCACAGACATACACTCACTAACACACACACACTGACAGACATATACTCACTCACTGACAGACACACACAGACATACCCTCACTCACTGACAGACACACACACAGACAGACACTCACTGACAGACACACACACACTTACTGACATACATACACTCACTCACTGACAGACATACACTCGCTCACTGACAGATACACACACACACACTGAGACACTCACTGACACACACACAGAAACTCATTGACAGACATACGCTTACTCACTGACAGAAATACGCTTACTCACTGACTGACACACACACACACACACACACACTCACTGACAGACATACACTCACTCACTGACAGACACACAGACACTCACTGACAGACACTCACTCACACACACATACACTCATGCATACAGAAACTTAATGACAGACACAGACTCCCTCACAGACATACACTCACTAACTAACAGACACACACACACACACACACTGACAGACATATACTCACTCACTGACAGACACACACACACAGACACTCACACACAGACACTTAATGACAGACATACACTCACTCACTGACACACACTGAGATACTCACTGACACACACAGAAACTCATTGACAGACATATGCTTACTCACTGACAGACACACACAGACACTCACTGACAGACACACACACACACACACACACACACACACACTTATTGACAGACATAGACTCCCTCACAGACATACACTCATTAACAGAAACACACACACACTGACAGACATATACTCATTCACTGACAGACACACACACACACACACAAACTGACAGACATATATTCACTCACTGACACACACACACACACACAGACATACACTCACTCACTGACAGACAGACACACACACTTACTGACAGACATACACTCACCCACTGACAGACACTCACTGACATAGATACACTCACTCACTGACAGACAAACACACACACTCACTGACACACAGACTCACACAATTTTATTTTTTGAGGCCCATCCAGTCTCCCTACCTCCCTATGGTCCAGTGTGAGGCAGCTCCTCACTCCTCCCACCCGCTGTTTAGTATGCCGGGCCGGAATGACATCATACTCCGGCTCCCGGCATCTCAGAGGGTACGCGAGGGAGGAGTGGGAAGTTGCAAGAAGAGCCTCCCTAGCCTCCAGCCTTCTTCTTCCAGCTCTCCTCCGGTCACCGGCATTTGATGGCAGAGCATACTGAAGGACAACTTAGGGGGTGTTTTGAGGTGGCCAAATGGCCAGTTCCTGGGCTCCCTATGACAGGGTTCCTCTAGGCGCCCCCACCTTTGGGTGCTGCAGCCCAAGACAGGGGAGCTAACCAGGAAATATCCCAGTAGGCACCCCCAGCAGGCCGGTGCCCTAGGTAAATGCTTAGTTAGCCTAACAGTTACGCCGGCCTTGGTTATGGTTCTTGGACCATTTCTTTTCATTAGGAGAAGGAAGATTTCAAGATCACTGACCTTTCTATTGCTCTAACATATGTGCATTTTTGCACATTTCAGATATGAGCAGGGAGTACTTCTATTGAAAAAGTTGTAAAAAACGAAACACGAGGATGGATATATCACATTGATCCATGCAATTTCTGGCTTTTTATCTATGGAAAAACAAACAAAGGTTCCAAAAACAATTATAGCAGAGACCAAGTATATTTGTTTATCCAAAGAAACATTCCTTAGAAGCATCAATCATAAGGTCAATTTGATTTGGAAACCTTGTCATTAATACTGAGAAATGGAGTCAGCCACAGCTAGAATAATAAAAAGTCTAATTTCTTACCCTGAAGGCATACCATATGGAAATATATACAGTCTGGTTTCATCTTTTGATGCCAAGAAGCTCTTTAAATATATCACAGAAAATGCAGAGCTGTGTGTTAAATGGGTAATTAGGAACAAATTTAAAATGTATTGCACTGGTAAGGTCAATATTATATTTTATGACTGCTGTATTAGATGATTCGGTGCATTCTGAGACAGTAATTATTACAGAGTAATTGCCTCTGTTGAGCTTCTTTTTTTTTAATTTAAAAAAGAAAAGGAAGAATAATTCCCCCTTCTGTACTTAACTATGTTGCGGCACAGCCTCAAAATGTATAATGCCCCATGAATCAAGTATTCCCTACGGATTATCTATTGGTGATTTCACAGAATCATAAGAAAATTATATCTAGCCTGGGGGAAAGTATGAAACCTCCAATGCAGACTTCAATGTCATCTGCTGGGTAGATGAAATGGAAAATTGTCCCAAACAAAAGCATGACCGATCTCCTTTAAAGGAACACTATAAGGTCAGGAACACAAACTTGACCCTATAGTGTTAAAGCCACCATCTAGTCCCCTGATCCCATATTCCCCCCTAAATACAGTAAATTCTTACTTGTATTCAAGTCTGCAGCTGCTGGCTCTGCCCCTGATTTGCCTGCTTAGCTGACATCATCAGAAGTGGTGTTCTGAGCCAGTTACAATACTTTAGCATAGGATACATAGGATTGAATACATGCATCTCTATGAGGAAAGTTCAGTGTCTCCATGCAGAGGGTGGAGACACAAAATGTCAGTGCTGCACATTGTGCAGCACTTCCTAGGAAGCACCTCTAGCAGCCATATGAGGAGTGACCACTGGAGGTATCCCTAAGCTGTAATGTAAACACTGCAAGCTGAAGTTGTTCTGGTGACCATAGCATCCCTTTAACTACTGTGCAGCTGCCTATGGCCCTTGTCAATGAAGGGGTACCCAGGTATTCATTAAAAAGTGAAACTGAACTAATAAGAACATTGCATTTGGAATCTTACTGTCTCTAGCCCTGTAGTGCCTGGATATTGAATTAGCATGTCCTTGCAATTTATGAACTCAGGAAAACATGATGCACATAACCATACCTTCAAAAATGGCAAAATGGTCAAAGAACGACACTTTAATTTTAAGGGTGTGAGTAGGGATGTGGCCAGGGGAGAGGTTGGTTTGCAATTTTTTTTGTAGCGTACTAAAAACTATTTGTGCAACTAAAATGGAATTTAGAACAAGAACAATGTATCTTATTTAAACAGATTTCAAAACACATGTATTGTAGTTTAGACACATTACTGTGAGTATTATTGCTAAGGAGCTCTGTTTTACACTCAGAGGCACCAACAATATGGAGCTCCTAGAAAAGAGGGACGGTGGGATTTGAGCCCAAAAGAGGGACTGTCCTTTCTAAATATGGATATTTGGGAGCTATGCCTGACCTGTGATGGTCTACTGTACTCATAGTTCTATGCTCTAAAAGAGAAAACATTATTAAAGCAGAGGTTTTTGCTGATCACATTTACAGGATTGTCTAATCCCATTTATCTGAGAACATCAGCCTTACAGACCTCAGTGTAGCTGGAAAGTGTTCTTCAGAGAACCGAGTCAAGTGTAAGACGCCAGTTCATGTAAACTCAGACTGTGATGACAGACAAAGCCAATCTGCCCCCTAGCCAGTCCATCCTGCTGTGCTTGGTTTCTAAAGTCAGTTAACAATAAAATCAATTCTTGCCTTTTATTACAGGAGAAACTATTACTTTTAAAATGGATCTTGGAAATCCAATTGTAAAGAACACTAACATTTAAACTGTAGCATACTATCAACGTTTGTTCATTTACCAGACGGAAACATCTTGGCATGCCAGAATCACCGGAGACCAGGAGTCAACGTAAATGCTATCTCAACCACTTAAAGACTGAGGCAATTTTTTGAAAGATCACAATTTGGTCCCAAACGACCCAGTGAAGGCATCAAGTGTCCTTCACATATAGTAATGGCAACTCCAACAACATTGGAGTCTTGAAAAGCAGTATGCCGGTGGTTAAAGGTGGTTGGCCGATTACATCACTGGTCACTGGCTCCGCAAAAAAGTGGTGGACATGACTGAAAGTTCTGCCTGATATTCTAGGCTACCTACCAATCATGCATGCCAGCCCACTAAGGGCAGGACTTGCAGGGAGCCTGTTTCAGTGTTCTTTGCAGGATCCTAGTGCCCTGAGTAAACTGCAAATGCATCTAATGTTGTGCTTGCCCTACACTTTTTGAGGAAAGCTCCAGGGTGTCCCCAAAAGCACACCAGGGAACAAAGCCAGGACAGGACCAGAAACTGGGATTGTTTCAATCATAATGGTTGGAAGGCATATTAAACAACCAATTTTTTATTTATTTTTAAGTTTGTTCCATGTAAGAAAGAAATGTTTTGTTTTTTTAATGATGTATATTGATGTTTGAGATCATTTAACTTTTTTATCTGATGGGGGGCATGGTGTGTGCAATGTTTGTACCAGCATACAAAGGGTTGACTGACTAACCCAACGTGAAGGGTTCTCAGTTGTCACGCACTCATCTCTTACTTACAGTACATGGAATAATTCTTGCTCCGTCACGTCTATTTCACATAGTCTTTTCTGTTAACGTTAACCTACACTATGAAATTCAGTTAGATCTAGCAGATACAGTTTCTGGTTTATAGATATATATATTTTTTTCATTTTATTACGAAAATAAATAATTACCTGTTTTTAAAGGGCACAATTCACCTCTTGTTTGGGCATCAATGTGCGCACATTAAGTCAAATAATATTACTAGACACATATATATGGTTTAACAACCTCCGAAGGAATGCTCAGTGAGCAATCAAGGCTCAGCCCTGTGACCTTGAGGTTACACACACATATCTTTACAGCCGGCGCATCAGTGCTTTATATTATATTATATAAAAATCGAATTTAATAATAAATTAAATGTCCAATGTTGTACATAGCTTCATCATTATAACCAATTCAGTGCCACAACGGAAAACACTGCAAAGCTCTACTGTCCATTGCAGCATTGAAAGACACACCAAATAGTTAAACTAAAAATAAAGTGAATTAATTTGGCCAGAAAAAAATAAATTATATATATATATATACGGGTGGGAGATTAGTGAGTGGGCCTCACCTCAGCCTTCATACCATGTGTAGCAGGGTGTAGAGTAAGGACATTAAGCCCAGAAGATGCCCAGTGTTCTGGATCCATATACCTGACTATACTATATGGCGTTAACATGTGAGCGTTAACCTTAAAATATCAGGGCCCAGGAGATCAGTCTTCTGGACCACTAAATAGGTATTATACACTGGCCTGGGAGATACCTATTTTATAGGTGGAAGATGGGATAAGGCCCATATCTAATAATATTGCTGCTACAGGGATATATTTTTTATTTAAAGGACCAGTTTGGGCACCATAACAAATTAATCGACATTACGATGTTGTGGTGCCAGAAGGTCTCTGGTGCTGGCTTACCTTTTTATGAACCAGGAGCTACTGATTGGCTTAGAGGGTCAACTGACAGCTCAAAGTCAATCAGCAGTGTCCCTGTGCGATGCTACCCAAGCATTCCGTTAACCAGGATTTCAGAGAGCAGAAGGATGGGGGGTAGAGGAATCCGGCACTGGAGTACAGATTTTGGAGTTTAACCTCTTGGCACCATAACAACTTCATTTTGACGACTTTGTTATGGTGCCTAAACTGGCCTTTTTATGTAATTTTTAACTATAACTTGCATTAACATAAAGGGCTTATCTACTCTGTATCTGTATATGCTGATCATCTCTTTCTATAGTACATATAGAGGAGTTCTGACTGTTTCTACCAGTCAGAGGAAGGTTTTAAAATTTGAGGGATAGCGTCATCTGGTAAAATGTAGCGAGTATGTAAGAAACCAGTCAGTTGTTAATGGCTCAGTTGCAATGGTGAAATTTGTCAGCTTGAAAAAAAACACCCGTTTCTTGCTATATTTAGCAATAGTTACTGTAAGGACTGGGTTGGTAAAAATAACTTTGGAAATGAGCCTCCAATCTATCAGTATCCCTGGTTTGAGAAAATGTATGGGTTATTTATTGACAGCCAAAGAAATAAAACATAATGAATACACAACACACTAAGTGCTATCCAGTCACTAAGAGCCTCCATCTTGGCTTCCTGTCAGTCATTGTTCTAAACTCTATTCTTTGCACCATAGAGAAAAGAGTTCTTGTTTCAAAGTTCTTGTTTATTTCCAATTCTATTGGAATCCCAATTGCTACATCTTTTTTAACATTCATTTAAAATAAGACAGATCATAACGAAAAAAATAGTTAACATCATGAAGTACTTTCCAAAGATAGTTCTGTTATCTTACAGGTAAAGAACTACTCTATGGTTATATGGGCCTTTTTTTTTTTTTCAATATATTTACACGGAGACAATCGGCAGCAGGAAATCAATTCTGACAAATATCTGATATTAGAGGAAATGTGCTATCTCAGGTTTATTTCTATTGAAAATGTGGTTCATGAATCTTTAGAGATTCATTTTCCATTGAAGCAGCGGATTATATTGGTTGAAGTATTGACCTGCGGATATTACTGAAGATCAGCAGAAAATAGGCCATTAGAC
This sequence comes from Pelobates cultripes, assembly GCA_933207985.1. Lineage (NCBI taxonomy): Eukaryota > Metazoa > Chordata > Amphibia > Anura > Pelobatidae > Pelobates > Pelobates cultripes. Next base: position 36,797,043 of record OW240916.1, read on the forward strand.
AATCAGTGATATAATGTATTGGCGAAGGGTTAGAGAAGAGCCTTCTAATAACCAGTTTTAGTGAATAATTTACTGAAATTATTGAATTTACTGTTGAAATTATTTTATATGAAGATAATTATTGATATTGAAACCATGCTAAAACAAATTAAAGTAATTAAAGTAAAAAGTAACACCCCATGGTATACCATACCACCCAACATTTCACATGGATAAAGATGGGCTCTTTATTTTTAGGGATGTAGGGTGGGGGAGGGGGGGGGGGGACGGGTACTAAGAAATTTTAGGTGACTTACTAGTAAAACAATAACAATGTATCTTACTTACATAAGACTGAGTTTTAAACACATTTATTATAGTTTAAAGACACATTATTGTGAGTATAACTAAAATTGAGCTGTGTTATACACTCAGTGATACCACACTCCTAAAAAAGACAGACATGTGGATAGAAAAGAGGGACAGAGGGATTTGGGCCCAAAGCAGGGACTGTCCCTCCTAAATAGGGACACCTGGGAGGAATGGTATACACTTCAGATGCTGTATGCAAACATCCACACCTGACTCTAATTCTTGGACAAATATGTATTCCTAATGCTACAGTGCCATGGACAGGCATGCCCTAGAGGTGGAGGGGGAGGGGGTCTGCATCATTGTGGACAGATTATGGCCCTTCTGCTTGCAATTCTGCTATGCATGAATCTGGCATTAACGCATGCCTGGCTAACTACCAGACATTTAAACAGCCCCACACTCAGCAGACCATGCAGACAGCTAAGCTCAAGCGCTCTAGTGCGCTCGGCACTGTTTTAGCACGTCTAACGATGTGCTTGTGCTGTGCTGCCTGTGGAAGGTTCCCTGGTATCCCCGGATGTGAGAAACCAGAGAACCAAAACAGGGACTGTCTAGATGAAATCAAGGCAAATGGGAGGCCTGTACTTCTAGTTCTTCTGTATGTCCCATGTGCAGGCTGCATACTTCATTATGTAAAATAGGCTGCGGTATACTTGCAAAGGGTTTTTAGTGCAGCCACTACCCTTGGTTGCAGTAATTTATTTGAATGGGGCCAATGCACTCGAAAACGAAGTTATGTGTGTGTGACAGAAGGCCCAGTACTTCATGCTATAAAGACAGATCATTAACATTTAAATGGCCTTGGAAGCAGAGAATATTCTCCAAATAGCTTTCATTTGGCTTTTCTGGGAAATGATATGAAAGGGATATAATTTCATGCTTCAGTTTATACGTATCTTCATTTTAACCGCTGTAATAAAGCGCATGTTATATTAAAACTCCGAATAGAATCTACATCCACAGCAATACGTTTTGAGATAACTCAGCAGAATATCCAGAGTGTAATAATTGCTTAGCAATGTCAAGCGGGTCTTACAAGTTCAGGGCCCACTAAATGACATGTTAATGTTAACCGACATATAGCTGTCTCTCAATATCAAAATTCAAAAAAGCCTACATCTTTATAGTCCTAAAATTCTATAAATTGTTTATTTCTTTTCTCTTTTTTTGTCTACAAGATTGCTTGACATGCGCACAGTCACTTCTCCGTCATAGTCGCTAACAGCTACCCTGAACCGCATTAAGATACGGACACAGATTTTACTGTTGGAGAATATTTGGCCAAGCTTCATTAAATCATTTTTTAAATTATAACAAAATAAGGTCATTGCCAACAAATCTTAATAACATTTAAAACGAACATCCTCCCATACATAAAATATCCCTGGCAATGACCCAACACAGATAATTACAATATAAATAACAGATAACACATAACATGGCTGTGCAAATGGTCCCATTTCCACCAGATTAAACTATAGGGGTGTACTGAGAAACCCCTACACCCCCAGATTCTTAGCCTCCGACGAGTTCGAACCTACAAACCAACTGTAACACTGACTAGTCCACACTAAACCTAGCCATGCCCGCTTTCTACTCCATCTACCCCCCGATTTAACCTGGCTATTCTCCGCCACTGTTAATAAAGGGGGGAGAGGCTGGAGGGGGGGGACAACAACAACTATCAAACAAGTGGGAGGGACAACTAACAGGTAAGCTTAGGTTAATTTAAAATGGCCACTTCATAAAAAATCGGATATATATTTATCCATAACAAGCCCCGCCCCCAACTAACCGACTGCCAATTAATTTATACTGGTTGCTATGCCTACCTCCTGACCCTATCAAGGCCTATTCTCCTAGCTGTGCTGTTCCATTTCTTTGATGTACTCATGTTTTAGAATGGCTATCAAAGTAAAGGAACACATTCGATTTTATCACCGTTATCTAAAGGTGTTTGTTTTTTGTGAGCCTATCGTCAATGAATGTCCTTTGGTATATAATCTGTCGGTCTCCTTTTTTCTTATGCTCTTTCATGAAATGTTGACCATTAAGCGGAGGTTTGTTGTTTAGCAGATTCCATGACGGTGATCCTCTTGTTTCTCACGCAGTGGCCTTTTGTTTTTTATTCGCTAGTTATTTGAGTTTAAGAATGCAGTCATGTGCCTAGCGAATTTTCATATGCATATTCTCTAACAAGTGCTTTTAGGATTTTTTAAGACTGTATGAGTCCTAATGTCTAAAAACTTTACTTATATACATGTCTTCTAAATGCTTATTGCTGTATCCATGTACTACCATCTCGAAATGTCTTACTTGGGTCTTATTTTCATAATTGGAATTGATGTACGAGGCCTATTCATACAAGTGCTGATTCTGTTGTCTACATCGACACAAAAAAAACTAAGAAACGAAAAAAAAAAAAAATGTCCAAACCCTCCCCTAATACACTGGCCCTTGAGAAAATGTTTCAGAAAATAAAATTCACAACTGAAATATTAAAAAGCTTAAAAAAAACCTAAAGCAAAAAAAAATGCTTATACTGTAATAAGGAGTACTAATCAGCAGGAGGGTGTCATTAGAGTAATTACCAGATAAACCAGCAGAGCATGATGGCTGAATGTAGTAAATATAACGGAAGCAAAATACAGACGTACACAAATAATCGTAAACTTATATTCTGATCCAGCGTCAAATGAAGCTGCCATCATTTTAACAATTCATTAACTGTTTTAATTTCAATTAGAAGAACTGTCAGTAAGATGTAATAATCAAATTAAAGTTCATGAGCAACTCTAATAGACTATGGTCCACAAGCAATACCACCCAACTGTCCCTATTTAGGAGGACCATTTCCTATTTTTGGCCCAAATCCACCTGTCTGGTTTTTCTGTGTCCCTAAGTATTGTTAGTGTGCCTGAGTGTATAGCAGGGCTCCATGTATCTTTAAACTTTAAACTTCAATGCATGTGTTTAGAAATCAGTCTGCATCAATAGGATACATTCTTTTTGTTTTAAATTACATTTTAGATGCATACATTTCTATAAGAAAGCCACATTAACTACCAGAACAGCCCTGCCTCTGGCCACATCCCCACACACACAACTAAAATAAAAATGTCTCTCTTTGTCCATTTGAAATGTTCAGAGGTATGCACAACTGTTTGTCATAGTCTTGGTAATTAGCACAAGAGTACGCCCTAATAGGTTTCTGAATATTACTGGTCCTATAGGAATCAGAGACCTGCTAACCAAAGGCATGGGTCACTGCAAATAAAAGATTTATTATACAGAAAAATACAGGGCCTTGACATTTTTTCCACTCATGCTTTTTTATTAAGATTCATAAATGAAAGCAGGACTGTTTTCATTAAGATGAATGATACATTGAATGATACACTGTGTCATAAATGAAAGTGTGTAGCATAGTATTTCTATGTTAACCAGATATAGATTTTCTTTCCTTTGAGAAAAAATTAATATGACCCTGATCATTTGAGGAATTAATAAATATAGGGAACACAAAGGTATAGAAATTGGCAGCTGAAGACTGAAGGTGGCCAAACCTAACAATTGGTGGGCATGCTGGAGATCCACTGGTAACCAATGTAGAGGAACTAGTGCAAAAGACTTCTCAATTGCCCCTTGCATGCCCATAATAACGTATCACTGAGGCTACCTAGAGCCGGAATAAAGAATCAAAATCGTAACTTTCGCACAAATTCCGCAATACTCTTTTATTAATCTACCCCGTTATAGCACAACATTGCAAGCTGTCACTTTTCTCAAAGAAGGTTTACAAGGCACGCTCGACTTATGATTAATGTGTTGTAGCGTAAAACACTGAAGGCTTAGATGAAAACTTCTACAAAATGCTTCTTTGCGTGCAACAAAGGATATGAAGGAAAATGTGTCAAATTCAAGGTTTACTGCTTCTACTATGGCTACTTAATACATTTCAGTGTGACTTTAGCCAGCGATTGGTAGTCTTTTCTGCAGGATATTCCACCAATAAATGTCCTGTCACTTGTCCAGGCACAAATTATGTTGCCTACAGCCTTCACAATAAAAAACAAACAAAAAAAAAACCTCTGCTACTCACTAACAATGTTGAAATTCCATACACCATAAGCCGATAATGGCAGATAATGTCAAGAACCACAGATCAACTAATAACAACAGCGAACAGCTACCTATTAATTCTCCCGCACTGGCGAAGACGTTGAGCCATTTTCTGAGAGGTACATGCTTTCATAGGAGGGGGCCTTGTTTAAATGGGAAAAAAACGGCAATTGCTTGAAGATTATACGTGGCTAAAACCACCGTACAAAGTAAATCAGAAAGCAATAAAGAGGAAGGTGAGTTTGTGAAGGTCAAAAGACAGAAGCCGTCATAATTATCCTATAAATTTTACACCCTGTGAGCATTATCAGAGCACCCTGCGGCTTTGATGTGAATTATTGTGTCCTGGACTGCATGTTAAATTGATCTCCTTGGTACTGGACATGCCAGTGATGTATAAATACACTGCAGGCATCTCCTGGGCATCTGATCCTAAGATGAAAATGCCCTTTATTAAGATCACATGAGTATGAATTTGTAATTTTCTTCTAACACGGTTTCTTTTCGTAGTACACTATAATCCCCAGGTAATTCTTAGAATGTCACAGAAAATATCAATATATCGAACCTGATGTTGGTTAAATGAGTTTTCTTGATAGTTTTGTCAATACCATATCAACACGTGAGATAGTTTTATTAGCATAGTGCTGACATTCTTTTTGCCCAGTGCATAATTTACGCTTAAGCTAATAAGTCTTATTTGCGGAGCAGCCTTAGAACCGTTACTCCTTAATAGAACAGGACGACCCTATTTGGGGTGAAAGGTAACATTATGCCCTATCAGAAGATTGCTGGCTCGATGGTATTTCTCCATAATTTATAAGCTTTGCTCTCCCTGCTGTTATTGTAAATACAATGCCTGTGAATGTTTCTGTCTCACTGAAGAATTACATTAACCTACAATTTGTCATGAGTGAAACAGATCGTTCAATCATAGATGCCGGATTGTGGGATTAACCCATTAAATTACATATGGAAGACTTGTACATTTTTTTCTGTAATTTATTCTTTATTGGGTAGCTCAGAGTGAGATTTAAAACAATTTGTAACATATAAGTAAGAAATTTCAACATAGACTGAAAACGTAGGCGTATCATCAGGTATATCACCATTATGAAAATCACAATAAGTCAAATTACATAATGCTACTAAAACTTCATGGGAACATAGACATTGGTATCCTGTCTATAATGGGTGGAGGGTATACAGACTAGTGGTATTGGGTCTTGTTGCCCAGATATAAATTGAGAGAAGGGGTCATCTTGAGAAAGTCTTCCTGTAGTTCAGTGGTTCCCAAACCTGTCTTTACGACCCAGCAACAGTCCAGGTTTTGCCAGTGTCTCCATTGGAATAAAAAAGGAAATACAAAAAACCTGGATTGTTGGTGGCCCATGAGGACTGATTTGGGAACCACTGCTGTATGACATTTACTGTGGCACCACTCCATCAGTACTTAACCAGTTTATGGGGTGCTTAATTCTTATTGAACTATACAAGGGCCATCATTAGAGCAGTATCATCTAGGATTCTCTTGAAAGATCAAGCTGAAGCAGACTAAAGTTCTTCAAGACTGACAGAACACAAAAAGAGTTGTCAGGTGTCCAAAAGTCAGTCCATTAGATAACGACAGACCATAAGTCTGATCAACGGGTAGAGAAAGACACCAGGACTGGGTCCACTGACTTGATATGAGCCCCCAATAAGCTAGGTTTCTTCAGGACTGGGTCCAGTGATTTGATATGAGCCCCCAATAAGCTAGGTTTCTAAGACACCTCTATCTCAGAAACTGAGGAACCTGAATGGGTATAAAATCTTAGAGATTGGAAAACAAAGTCTGATGTTTCTGAAGAAAGAAGATATTAGTCTATACAGAATGTTCTAAATTAAAAAATAAATAAATATAACTTTTATTGTGTAAAATTTCAGGTTCCCGATTTCACATTAGACAAACTGTAGTTTGCGTATCTAATTGTGATAGCATAATTTAGAGCAACAAAATATCCTTTTTGTGTCTTGCCAACTATCATTAAAGGGAGACTATAGCCATCAAAACAACCATAGTTTTTTAGTTTAATGAAGCACTTTGGGTGTATTTAGGAGTTAAATCACTTTGGTTTCTGTTTATACAGCCCTAGTCACACCTCCCCTGGCTGTGACTGACACAGCCTGCACACAAAAAATTGTCAGATGTTAACTTGTTTTAGAAGTGTATAATCTCCTGCTCTGTAAATTGAATTTTAATCACACACAGAAGGTTCCTGCAAAGCAGGCGTTAAGGAATTCTAGATTAAACAAACGGTGCAACCTAAAACATCTGGGTTCCTTTACAGGAAGTGTTTAGGAAGGCTGTGCAAGTGACATGCAGGGGTGTGTAGCTGTATAAACAAAGTGAATTAACTCATAAATAGTAAAGAATTGAGCAGTGAGACCACAGAGGCATCATCTATACACCAAACTACTTAATGGAGTTAAAGTAGTTTTGATGCCTATATAGTCCATTTAAGTATCACAAATTCTTGACTCAACATAATAGGAATTATAATTCAGGAGAAGCTAGATGCGTGCCATTAGTCTCAGTAATGTTTCTTGTTACATAGATGGATGCAGTAAAATATAATTACCTAAAATGACATATTGTTTTGATAAATGTTCCATATACTTAGTACGAGTGTGCAGAAACTTAGTACGAGTGTGCAGAGGACCTTGCAATATTTCCTATATATCAAGTGTCGCGCGAGTTGTGGGAGAAGCCAGTAGATTAATAGTCTTTCTACCATGTAATCAACTTTACAACTTGATTGCATTCCGAGCAATAAACCGTTTCTGTGCTTTTCTAAGATCATCACTCTACTAGCAGGATGTGATCAGAATACGTGGCACCATCAGAGGCAAAATGGATATGAATAAACTAAAATACTGTCATTTTCCCTTAGCAATATGTCAATAAATACTTGTTTCTTTGTTATTTTTATATTTGGTCTGATAAGTGCACAAATTGTACAGCTAGAGACATAATGAAGAAAGTGTCATGGATGCTGTATACTTGCATTTCATTTTCCAGAATGCAACAATGTTCCCTAAACAGTTAAACATCAGTGGGTAGATGAATAGATTATTAAATTAAAGATTTTGGCCTCCATAATATGCTGTATTTTTTGCATGCTTAAATCTTAGAAGAAAAAAATAAATGTTTCAGAAATGTAAGCCTGTGTCATTTGCCACACCTTCGATCACTCAGTTTCCTGCATAAGGGCCAGGTTTACATAGATCACCTAGAAAGCTAGGTGTGACAATGACTCATGACGTGTCACCCAGGAACCAGTACAAGGCCTCACTGCAAAAAATAAATATTAATACCCATGATGTTCAGGGGCCTGGACCTCCACTGGAGCATGCATGGGGACCCCCATATACACTATTCAGTACAGCTGGAGACATATTTCTAGTTCGCAAAACTGGACCTTGTTAACATGCCGCACCTACCCAAGCCCCTGAAATGCCTGGCTGAGCTTACTGACTCCACGCGTGGTAGCGATGTACTGGAAGTAAGTGACTTCATATTACTTCCTTCCTTACTGCAAACAGAGACAGGTGAGGAAAGAGTTGCCAAATTGGTACAGGAAACTCCCACTGGACCACAGGGACTGTGCAAATTCCACCCTTCTGCAGCAAAACAGTATGTTCAGAGGAATGTGTAAGTGTCTTTCTCTGAGAGTGTATCTGTGTTTGAGTGTGTGTTAGTGTGTGTCTGTTCATGTATAAGAGTATGTGTGCATCTGATTGTGTTGTCTGTGTCTGTATGTATGTGTCTGTTCGTGTGTAATTGTGTGTGGGTGTGTGTGTGTGTGTATCTGATTGAGTGTCTGTTAATGTCTAAGAGTGTTTGAGTAAGTGTGTGTCTCTATATGTGTGTGGCTGAGTGTATTAATGCGTATCTGTGTGTATCTGAGTGTGTGCATTTATGGCATTTTATGTCTTGGAATGTGTCTAGCTGTGTATATCTGTGTGTGAATATTTGTGAGTGCTTGGAAGTGTGTATTTGTGTGTGTGTCTGCAAATGCATGTCTGTGTTTGTACGTTATATATGTCTACTCGTGTGCACCAGGGGGCACCTCAAAATGGTTTTGTAATTTCTGAATATATGTGTAGCTTTAATTTCTGTGTAGAGTTGACATGGGTCTCACCTGTCCTGTTCAACTGTAAACAACACAGAGCCCCAACACATTGACAAACTCTTCTTCCATCTAAGTCACTGGCAGACTCAGATTTAACAGATTCCATCGGTTTTGCATTCACCACATAGGGTAATCCTGACAAGCACATGTTTAATTAAAAAAAATATGGCTATGTGAAGAATAATTGTCGGTATTGTGGTAATAAGTGGTGTAGTTAGGATTTGTGCTACCCTAGGCAGGACGGTGCTGATTATACTACAGAAAGCAGCAACCCATTTTTCTATTTTTTTAAGTAAATTTTACGAAATTTGAATGTGAGAGTTGATTTAATATGGTCCCAGTAGAAAATCAAAATGACAAAAGAATAGCCAAAATCAAGCCAAGGCTAAATAAGGATAGAATAAAAAAAAAAATGATAGGCCAAGCTAGGTCAAAGATGTAACAGAAGAGAGGAAAGTATTATATTAGGATTATTATGCAAAAATCCCTCTCTGACTAATGTTACATAATCACACAATTTTACTGTTTCGTATAAATATTCAATGCAATTTTCTGTTGCCTTTGAGCTCTGTACTGTGATTTTCCAAATTAAGGTATTTTATCATAGTAATACCAAACAATTACCTACACTGCGTCAACTCGCACAACGTGCATGTAATTGTTGTGTTTGTACCATTTAGCTTTGTAGTAGTAAAACATAATTTCTCCCATTGCATAAGTTATAAAACTGTTGCATATTAAATAGGTTTTAAACTAATGTAAAAATGTGGAATTTGCTGGACCCATGTAAATTATAACCAATATATCAATATAAAAAGCAGATTCGTGAACAATTCTCAAGGGAGAATTGTTGGGAGTTCAAAGTGAAGGTCAAATTAAAGGCTTAAGTAGTCGGGTTGCAAAGCTGACCCAATATTTCCAGCTGGGCTATTCTGGTCTTAAATTTCAATGTCTTTTTGAATCTCGTTTTGTCTGAATATATCTCAGATCTCTATAGGCAGACAATGCAGACGCTGTAAATGAATAGCTCCCTCTACTCAAGAACAGGTATGCTCATGTCATGTGGAAGACCCTCATACAAACATGGTCTCTCCAATAGGATTAGCGACTCGGAGCCTGAGCAAAACAGATCTACAGTAGGAAATACTCCTGAGGGCTATAAAATGACCATATCTTGCCTTATACCTAGTACGCTCTGTAAAAGATAATATTCTTGCTACCGTAAAGAAGCGTTGTGACTAAACCTGCTGTTCTCTTCGTGTCAGTGGAGCGACCTTTGTTGTAAGGCGACGTAGTTTTAATCCGGCCTTACCCTGTGTTGGGTTCTAACTAGATGATTCTCCAGGGTGCCTTGCGCTGGTGTGGTATCTGGTGTGCGTAGTGAGTGCATGTTTGGTAAGGGGGGGGAGGGTTAAGGAGGGGAGAAGCGAGGAGAGAATAGGACAAAAAAAAATCCTCACATATGTTTTTGCTGTTGATCCAAAAGAATGCAAAAAAAAAAAGTCTGAAGCCCTTCCAATTTTGCAACAAACTAGGAAAAATCTCCTTCTTGATCCCAAAATGGAGGTCAGATATCTCCTTGGATCAAGCAGCTATTGCGCTACTAATTAGAAATTATATCCCTGTATGTTATGTTTTTGCAAGTATTTATCCAATTGCTGTTTAAACATCTGTATGGACTCTGATAAAACCACCTCAACAGGCAGAGCATTCCACATCCTTATAGAGCTCGTCTCTGGATTTGTGCTACAGAATTAGAACTAATACATTCTATCAATTAGCTTTTATCGAATAATTTGCATAAATTTCTATGTACATTAAACTGAGAGCATGAAGTAAGAATCAAATTAGCTTAATATGCGATGATATATGTCAGACAGTTTTTCATAAGTATTGGCTGCAATACAGCACGTAATTGCTGGCTGATAAATACTGGGTCTGATGACTGACACAAATATATGCCAACTACTGATCACAGGTATTGATAATCTCAATTAAAAGCAGCAATGTGACACTGTTAAGCATTTAGTATAGTGATAGTCACTAAACAGTCAAATACAGATCTCCCTAACAATTTTGATTGACATTGGTAAGAGTTTTAAAGATTGACAAAAACAATCACTAACAGACAGACATTGATCACAATGGGTCCCTCTGAAATCATGCACATTATGGTTTGCAGAACACATACAAGTTTATCCACCACACTATAGCAAAATAAAATCGCAACTGAGAATCTGTGACTGAAATGTCAGAACAGTAATTTCAGCCTACATTTTGCAATTCAAAGTTTAATTCGTTACAATGCAGATATTAGCAAATAATCTTGCCAGCTTGTGCAGAACTATTAATAATGGTATATATGTATACTAAATATATTGCATATTGTTAAAATATGTATGATAATAGCCTATGCATTTTTCTGACCAATATACCATGCATGCCAAAAAATGTTTTTGTATAAAAACAACTTATCGAAGTGGTCTGGGTACAGTGTCCCTATTGCACTTTTGCAGTTTTAGAGAAACTGCAATGTTTACATTGCAGCACTAAGACAGCCTCTAGTAGCTGTCTACCAGGCAGCCTCTAGAGGCGCTTCCTGGATGTTAATGGACTTTTTGTCCGCAGATTCAATGCTTCCTATGGGGAGGCCTAATGCACATGCCACTCGCTGCACATGCGCATTAGGGCCTGCTCATCAAGGGATGTCAGAGGAGGCTGAGCCATGATCAGGTAAGTAAATAATGGGTTTTTAACCCTTTATTCATGGCCACAGAGGGGCGGGGGCGGTGTGAGGGAGGGGTGCGGGAGAGGGAGCTATAGTGCCAGGAATACAGCTTTGTATTCCTGGCACTTATAGTATTTAAATTCCAATGCTGGCTATAGGAGTTTTATATAAAGATTCCGGTATTTACAAAAAAATTTAAATACTAAAAAGTATACTAAAAAATACTGCAACTTTAAATGTAGCTAAAGCTAAAATATATCTAATGTTTCTTTATGTGTTCAATAACGATTCCCTAATGTTTTCGGGCATGTTTCAAAGCGGGAACTATAATTTCTCTGGAAGTGACAATTCCTGGTTTCCCCACTTTAGTAAATATTACTGAATCCCTTACTTGGGTGAGTAGCACATTGGATGTAAGTACTCACTTACTACCATGGAACTTCCATTGGAGAAGTGGCATCATTGTTACTTGGCCATCTGGAGAAAAATACTGAACCGGTGCTTGGCTTTGGAGCATTCCTTTTGTAATGCCATACATGCGCATGCTCTTGTGGTTACTGTACCGTAAAAGTTAAATTAATTTACATGGTACACCCAGCCAGGAATACAATATAATTTGAAAAATAAAAACAGATTAGGTAATAAAATAAATAAAAATATTTAAGCACATTCCTAATGTTTAGTTAGTTATCAGGTTTTGCAATAATCTGACAGCTGCATTTTAAAATATTCTGGCAATCTGACAGGCAAAACACTCGCTAAATAGTATAAAAAGTACCATCTCAAATGTGGGCTAAAGACGTCCAATATTTATTTTCTAGAATGAATATGGACCATTAGAAAACTAAAATGAAATTTCAGACGAGTTGTAAGACATATGCCAAATAGTACCCGAGAAGAAGAGGGCCGTCCTATACGTGAAACATTAAATGAAGAAATGTATCTATATATTCACACGGCTATTAGTCTACAAAAACATTAAAATTAAAAAGAAAAACAAATACCCTGTGTCAGGGTTGCTGGTGTCTTGCCTGGGCCTTCCAGCCCTCTCGCCCGAATTTGCGTCTGAATGCAACATTTGCCGGACTTAATTTGGTTCTGAATGCCACATTAAACGGACCGAATTTGGCGCGACCTGATGATGCTCTGAATCAGCCTCATAGGGTTTCACCCAAGTGTCGTCTGGAATTCTGAGATGACGTAGCCAATAGTAAACAAGCCCTGCTCATTTATACTCACCTCTCTCACTCCTTGTTTCTCTGTTGTGGTTCTAGTTAGCCTAATAGTGCGTTCTTGTGTATTCTGAATCTGATATACCATTTTTGGCTGGTTTGTTTCTCCTGACCTCTATGCTCCTTTGACCTTGGCTAGTATACTATTTATCTAGGTTTCTCATATCCTAGACTATTTACCTTGACACTGTCTACCGTTAGTCCAGCAACTCTAAGGACCAGTACATGGATAGTCGCTCGTTTGTTGTGTTCTGGGTATGTGTGTTTTGGTTCCTACCATATCCTGACACTCTGTAAGAGGCGGAGGGATTGACCAAAACAGATGGAGTGAGGATCTGTGAGGGAGTGGGAATGGTAGGTGAGTGAGGCTTTATTTATTTTAGTTCTGCCTTGCAATATATTTGAAACAAACAAAACCTTTGCATGTTTGGTGGGTAAATTAGTCTGCGATGTGGAAAAGACATTTTAAAAGGTTAAATTGTAAAGATATCATATAAACCATATTAATGTTTGACATTTACTTTCTCTGTCAAATCAGTTGCCAATATGGTACAGAACACAGCGCCAAGAACTTCAAAATTGCATTTACTTTTTTTTTTTGCTAAAGAATGAAAAAAAAAAGAAAGGAAAAAAAAAAGAAAACGATTTTCCATTAAAGGGACCCTATAGTCACCAGAACAACTACAGCTTATTGGATTTGTTCTGGTGAGTAGAATCATTACCTTCAGGCTTTTTGCTGTAAACACTGTCTTGTCAGAGAAAATGCAGTGTTTACATTAGAGCCTAGTGATAACTTCACTGGCCACTCCTCAGATGGCTGTTAGAGATCCTTCCTGGGTCATGGCAGCCTAAAATGCATCCAAACATTCAGTGTCTCCTCCCTCTGCATGCAGACACTGAACTTTCCTCATTTTTAGAGATTTTTTTGAGATTTTTAGATTCAATTCATCTCTATGAGGAGATGCTGATTGGTCAGGGCTGTGTTTGAATTGTGCTGGCTCTGCCCCTGATCTGCCTCTTTGTCAGTCTCAGCCAATCCTATGGGGAAGCACTGTGATTGGCTCAGGCCACCACTTCTGCTGATGTCAGCAGGCATTGGGGCAGGTCTGGAGGAAACAGGGACAAAGTCAGCAGCTTCAGGCTTAAATACAAGTAAGATTTTACTATATTTAGAGAGGCATGAGGGGGCCAGGGTGACTATATGGTGGTTTAAACCTTATAGGGTCGGGAATACATGTTTGTGTTCCTGACCCTATAGTGCTCCTTTAATATTAACATGCACTACTTAAATATGTTGTGTAATAAACTAATACCATTTTAGTGACTCTTGAGGGAAAACAAATGAACAGTGCAGTATACATGTAAATTAATATTCCATTCACAGACATTGTCCTGGCAAAACTGAAAACAACTGTTTGCAATTATTCACACGCAGATACATCTGCAAATTAAATATCCTCTACTACTGCAGTAGTTCATTCACATATTTTTCCTCATGGTCATGTAACACAAAAAAAAAGTGGAGCACACATATTATTTCACTAATGCAACCTGTTATTAAAGTGGGACTCCAAGTATCATATATTTATACTGGTACCAGCCTTTTGCAGTGGTAATGGTGCATGGAGCCACCAAGTGTCTTTTCCTTGGTTTATGTCAAACTGTTCAAGGCAGTCTGACAATATAGTAGATAAGCCTTGTTTTTGACCTCTGAAAAAATGGTTGGACACAAACTGAGGACATCGCTTCCAAAGACACTTTGCACTATAACCACTGCAATGAGCTGTAGTGTAGTGGTTATGGTGACCCACAATATTTGACTATAAAACATAAGCAATAAAGGTAATTTAAAATATGTTTATACTATTTGTTTATCAGGCATACAATTTAATTTTTAATTTTATGTTTCTAAACCACTGTCTTCGCTCAAGGGATTGTGTTCGGTTATACGATTTGCTTTTTGAACAAGCTATACTTTGTATAAACCCCAAACTGTACAGCCCACTTAGCTCAAGGTCACCAACCCACAGTGTTGATATTAATGATGGACTTCTTTAGAGAGAGCAGGAGGATTAATCATAAATGAATTTTTACCTGCCTGAATTATAGTGATATTCTGGGTGGATTCGTTTCTAGGACAGATTAATTCTCTGCCTATTCTGCAGAGAATGCATGGAGATTGATCTATTAAGCTCACAGAAACATATTAATATTAAAATGTGTGTTTGGAGTAAAACTGGGAAATTCTAAAGAAATTAGTGTCCTGCGTTTAAAGAGGAAGATGGAGCGCTCTGCAGAACGTGGAGGTTGGTCTCTAGTGACATCTACTGGTGAATATCACAAACTGCATTGTTAACTGTTTGCGTTGTTTGTTAGTTTTTAAGAAAAATAGGAAAAATCTGGGTGTATTTTTAACAAATGCTACCTAACACTATTATTATTATTATTACTGGTAATTATATAATGCCAGCATATTCCATATTGCTTTGCAATATTATCAAAGGGGGAGATTTAACAATAAATGAGACAATTACAAAAAACTTACAGGAACAATAGGTTGTAGAGGGCCCAGCTCAAACGAGCTTACAGTCTATATCAATGCACCCCCTTAATTTTACTGAATAAAACATTGATGGATACACCTTTGACACACCAGCTGGTGACTGGCTGGGCTCCTTGGGAAATGTAGACAGAGTATCAATGGTTAATGATCCCTAAGGTAGAGGATAATAATAATAACAATAATAATAATAATAATAAATATAAGGTTCCAATAAATTAAAATCTGTTATTTAATAATGTACCCCATTTTGTTATCTGTATGAGAGCGGCTGTTTCCACAAGCTGACTAATGTAATATGTGGAGCTGCAGTACTTAATTGACTGTTTTAACATATTTAAGGAGATCTGACAGGGTATTAGCATATGTTAAACCAAGGCAGATACTATTTGAGCATTGCATTCTTGTGAATCATGTTCAATAGGCATCAACGTTCGCCCTGCTGAAATACCAGAGTAAATCACATTTCATTCCATGGAGCAGAAAAAAAAAATAGTAAGATCACAACCTAACAATTTGTGCTATCGTAATTGAATTTTTAATTTTTCTTTTCCGGCTGTTCCCCCCACCCCTTCCCATCCCCACCACACACCTTTTTATAGCATTGCCTGGTGGAAAATTGCTGATAGTGGGCTTAAAATTTTGAAAAATGTATTAAATACATAAAAAGAACAAAAAAAAACAAACCATGAAATGAAGACTATTCCTATCTAAGCTACTTTAATTATTAACAATTTTAAGAACTAACCTTCAGTAAAGAAAAACTGCACAAATTTTACTGGCCCTTAATTCTTTATTTATCAATCAGCAGTCAGTGCTGAAGGTCCACGTCATATTTCACATGTATGCTCCAATGGAACACGTCAAATTGTGTTATAAATGCCATAGATACTGTACAGTCCACACTGATTGTTTTGCATGTCACGAATAAGGGTTTAATTTGTATACGGCATGCTTGTCTTTAGATTTAATAAATAGAGAAAAACAATAAGAATGTATACACTTTTCATCAGATCTTGGTTCCCCAAAATCCAGTGATTGTTCTGCACTCCTTCAGTACATGTTCCTTTTTGGTCAAATGAAGAACATTTATAATACCAGATTTCATAAAAGTTCTGTATTGGAGCAAAGCATTACCTGTTACTTGTGGGAACGTACTCAAAGGTGAAGAAATCTTTTTTGTGTGTGTGTGTGTGTGTGTGTGTGTGTGCATAGCTCTGAACTTCATTTGTTGCCTTACTACTTAAATCATTGGCTATGCACCCTCAGTGGGCTAGGTATGGATTGGTCAAAACGTAGAGCTCCCAGTTATATTTCAGCAATAGTTGGAGCTCTACCTTTTCAATATGCATAAAGTGTAGAGGTACATGCTAAAACGTCCATCCATAGTTCCTCCAGACCAGGGTGAAACATTCCCAACATGTCAATAATGATAAACAAAGTTGGACCGGGAACATAGATGGCGTATAGACAGCTGTTATTGGAAAACCACACAATGTTTCGACTCCCAAAGGAGCTTTTATCAAGTTATACCTTTTCATCAAGTTCTACCTTTTAGCCACCCTGGCTTGGAATCACTAATTTATTGAACCCTTTCTGAGCCAAACAATTAGGCAAGTGCCAAGCAAGTTCTTCTTCACCAAGTGATGAGAATTGTTGGCTAGTTAAGAATAATATAAACTAACAAACATAGAAGCACACTCAAATGTATAACTACTTACTAATAGCCATTGGGGTTGTCAACAATTGGTAAGAGTTTGTTGTGATCTACTACAATTCCAAAAGTATTTAGATATTTGCAAAGCAAGCGTGGATTTTGGTCATCAGTACCGGTGCACATAAAAAAGGAATGTGAGATAAAAAAAAGACACATCACTAGGTATCTGAAAATGGCCATTTACTTTTATTTTTTAATAGACTCTCAGAATTATCATATGCTTTAATACAACGTGCCAAATGGTGTGTACTATATTTCAAAGAAATCAGTCAGGGTGAATTTTCATTCATATAATATTGCTTTTAAGTAGAAAAACTGCAAATACCTATCATTTACGCTTACATAATTCGTTTAAGAAAATGCTATTGGAAATTCTATTGAAAATGTGTAGATTTAATTATTTATTACATGATTAGCCTATCCTATTCTCTAGTGATAGATATGGGAAACACAGGCCAATCTCCAGCTTAAAAAAAAAAACTATTATATCATCTACATCCCAGTTCCTTGTTCACGGTTAACGTTCTGGGAAGTCCCTTGTCTATGTACTGACCTACTTTAGAGTAACATGTATGAGCTAAGCAATTGTATATCCCAATGAGACAGATACATTTTCTTGACGTAATACCATGGAACATCTCTCATCGACATACAATGGTGCCTAGTAGCCAAATATATAGCATATATATATCCCCAAAAACAGTTTCTGATAAGTTCCTCGTTTTTTATTCTTACTTTATCGATCACCATTTTGACTACACTACAACGGACATGTAAGTGTTTCAATTAATGCCTCAACTTTTGAAGAAAGAGACATAAAGAAATGTTACCAACTAAGCTCAAAAGATGAAAGTTGTGAATTGTAAATAATCGCTGGTACCCAACATTGAGTCATCAAACCCTGACATTTCACGTCAAGCATAATGTTTCAAGCCCATGAATTATGCACATACTGTAGCAAATATAATCAGACACCGATTAAATGTAACTTAATTGTATTTTCAAGTCCAGACAGTGTGTGACGAAGGCAGGATAGGAGATCCCATATGCTCAGCACACAATCACCATTCTGCAAATTGATTCTCCTTCGTTACTGTGAGATCTTTCATTAGTCGCCCTCACACATGCACTTGGAAGGGTGGCAAACCCTAATTAAAATCAGTTCTGCTGCTCATTAATATAAAAGTGTTTGTTTCCTACGCAATTGTATTAAAACTAGAAAACAAGGGTGTTTGGCAATGTCTGTGAAAATAGATTTTCCCAATCATTCATTCTGCCCATGTATCATTTTTCAGAGGGAGACACTCTGGCAGTGCTGTGTAATAATGTCCCGATTAACAAAGCTTTCTTTAATTGTATTAACCACTTCCTTTTAATTACTAGAATCTACGTTGCCTTTTATTCATCAAAACCACACGCAATAATTATCTGCTTTAAACCTAGGACTTAGGCAAACACTATTCTTACAGAGAAACACACAAGCTATTCTTGGGTGACACCAAAATAAATATAAACAGACCTGTCTTCTCATACACACATAAAATCACGGAATGGCGAAATAATTAATAAACCTCTAACGCCAAAAGTCATAAATTAAACATTAACAGTTACAATGTAACTGATCATAACATTTAAAGAGCCTCAGAAAATTAACTTGCTGTGTAAGATTAATAAAATAACTTATAAGTAATAAGTAATAATATTACTTCCAAACCCCTAAGGCTAAAAGCCCCCCCATAGTCAAAAAAGCAGGCTACACAGTTTCTTCATAATGCATGCCGACCAATAAGTGTTAGATGTGCAGCTAATATACCTTGCTGTCTTTCACGTGCCCAGATGAAAATTCCGATGAATGGGAGATTTTGAGAGATTTGGACCTGTGGGACTGGCGTCGGACAGACTCTTCACGGGCATATTTCACGGAGCCCGTGGCCCTAACCCGGACCTTGCTGGTGCTCTGCACGCTGTTAACTCCAATCATTTCCAAAGGTTCAGTTTGGAAATAAAAAGCAAAGGCAAAAAAACGCGCACAGAGAAGAGAACAAACAAAAATGCAACAGATAAATATAAAGGCACAACTGACACCTCTGCAGACTTGTCTGGCTAGTGATTCCCTTCGAAAGACTACGAGAGTCTTTCTATGCAGCTTGCAATGCAGGGGTGATCAGCATTTGCTTAAGATGCAAAAGGGTGCGTGTGCCAGCATCTTCAAATCTACTGTTTTCATTCTGCCTGTTCGTTCTAGGCATGTCTCACGTCACTGGCTGTAAGTTAGAAAAAAAAAACATGAAATCCAGCCTCTTCTCCACTCCCCCCTCTTTTGTCTCAAACACACATATACACACACACATTACACACAGCCTCCCCCCTCCCTCCCTGATCTTCATGTAGGGACCAGTGGCTGCTATCCAGACAAGTAATTAATTGGATTCAAAAAAACACTACAAAACCCTTTGGTTGCCAGCTCAGTGTCTGAATTCTGCAAATGAAACCCCTCAGTATCTTGTCAATCTAACAGCCATCACAATAGATAATAAGAAGGAAGAGAGCGTGGAATTCATCACGCTATGTGAGACAAGGCACCCCTACCAGCTGAGCAATGCAGTGGAAAAAGTAACTTAACACTGTGTTGTGTAGGGTCAGACCTTTCCGTTGTATTCTACCATTGACCTACACGATCAGCTCTTTGTCACTTTTTATTTTTAATGTGAATCCTATACAGTATACCTGAGTGCAATAATAGTATTACTTTATAAAGTGTTAAATGTGCCTGTGATCGTAACAGGATGAAAACAGAGAGAGAGAGAGAGAGAGAGAGAGAGAAAGAGTGTGTGTGTGTGTGTGTGTAAGCTAATGATCTAAAGAGCTGGCAAGCTGGTATCAATATTAAATGACCACTATAGTGCCAGGAAAACATACTCATTTTCCTGGCACTATAGTGCCCTGAGGGTGCCCCCACCCTCAGGGTCCCACTCCCGCCGGGCTGGATGGCAAGGAAAGGGGTTAAACTTACCTTTTTTCTAGCGCCGGGCAGGGAGCTCTCCTCCTCCTCTCAGCCTCCGATCCTCCTCTTCGGCTGAATGCGCATGCGCGGCAGGAGCTGCGCACGCATTCAGCCAGTCTCATAGGAAAGCATTTACAATGCTTTCCTATGGACGCTGGCGTCTTCTCACTGTGATTTTCACAGTGAGAAGCACGCAAACGCCTCTAGCGGCTGTCAATGAGACAGCTACTAGAGGATTTAGAGGCTGGATTGACCCATTTATAAACATAGCAATTTCTCTGAAACCGCTATTTTTATTAAAAAAAAAGAGTTAATCCTAGAGGGACCTGGCACCCAGACCACTTCATTAAGCTGAAGTGGTCTGGGTGCCTAGAGTGGTCCTTTAAAGTGCCAGCAATTGGGGATAATCACACGTCACTACATGGTGTGCTCAGTATTTAAGCCATGCCCGTACAGAGGTACTAAGTGTTGCTCAAGCTATGGCATGACTTGTAGCTGTTAAAAATCTAGTGAATGTGGAAACATATAATTACCTAGCTCCATGGAAAAATGGATGCATCAGGCATACAATACATTACTGTTTAACGCAGGAGGTGTTCCAGTAGATACAAGGGGGGTTTTAGGTGACAATACGTGTAACAGCTGGAGAGCAGGTCATGTGGTGTTTAATAGTAGAATACTGAGGATGTAGGTGACAAATCTACACTTATAGAGAGAGCAGACAGCCACAAGGGAAGCTGTGTGCCATAGTTTGACATCAGAACATTCTGATCCACAAGGGCAACAGTCAACTTTACTATAAAACAGAATCTATATCAGGGGTGTCCACAGGGTAGATCCCCAGATGTTATAGAACTACAACTCCCATGATGCTTTGCATGACTTTAGAATGACAAGCTGTAGTTTTAAAACATCTGGGGATTTACCTTCTTTTGTTGTAAAAATTTAGCATGTGATCATTATCATTGTACTAAATCATGAATAATAATAACTGAAAAAGGGAAACTTGACACATTTCAGTAAAAAAAAAAAAATAATAATAATTGTATATCTAATTTCATGAGCTCTTTTCGATGCTTGTAAGAAACCCCATGATGCAATCAAGAAAGGCGTTCAAGATAAATAAAATTGAAAAAAATACCAATCCTTTGTCTTACAAAACAGTCAAATCAAGTAACAAGTGGTTCAATAGAGTGAAATGAACCTTAAGTTATAAATATAACTGAATTCCTGTGGTAATTGAATGGATTGGACATTGCCACCTATAAGCAGTCCGAGTGATGGAACACTAAATAAAAGTTTTATAAGGGGTACTTTCACACATTTACTTTTTTATACATTATATTTTCACTTTTGGAATTGCAAATGATTTTATAGACAGAACAATACAGAAGACAACTGCCATGGCAAAATCTATGCAATTTGTAATTTTACCTAACCCTTAGAGAAATACGCAGGGGACGTGTTTTGTTTGTTAATGGCATTATAAATCCATAATTAATAGAACAATCCACAGTTAATCTGGTTACAGCTCTTCATCAGGCTGCAAACAGGCGGTGCAAACTTAGCAATACAAACTGTATTTGCATACAAAAACTGCCTATGTAACAATATAATGTTTTTGTCATTGTTTTGTGTGTTTTTGCCTTTTTTTCACATTTGTAAAAGGGAAAAAAGGGAGACAAGATTAAAGAAAAAAATAAGTGGGTAAGATTTTTCTCTCTATGGACTAGATTCTATTTATAAGAGAAATGTGTATCACTAGATAGTAACCGAAGAGCACTCTCCAATAGATGCCAATGGAGGGACTGCTATTATGTTACCAGTTATTGCACGTTTAGATCTTGTAACATTCTACAAATCTATAAAATAATACTTTTTTTAAAGATGATATGGTGTTTAAATATCCATTAAATCATTGTAAATCATTGTAAATATTGGGAATTATGTACAAACAATTGTGTTAACTTTTCATTTTTTTATAAAAACAAATTCTGGCATATGTCCATTTTGCATCTATTTATTCTTTACTCCTTATTGTGCATCTTTCAACATTTTATTTTCCTGTTCCCTTCAGGTTTTTTGTTTTTTTTCTTTTTGGACGGGGAGGATCACAACGTTTTCTCTTCCAATGTATAAAAAAGGTGCCAAAGTGCAAACCTTCATTCTGATACATTTTTCTGCCTGTTAGAATGGAACTGTGAATTCTCTGGAATCCATACAATTTAATAAAACATTGAAAATCACCACTAACAAGTGTTAACCTTTTTTTTTCTCAATTCTCTTTTAAATTTCCATTTATTTTCCATTTAAAGATTTAGGAAATTACATCATAATCCAGATTAGACAAGGCATAGTCAGGACAAACATTGTAGATGAGTTAGATTAAAAAAAAAACACATTTAATTGTCCTCTTTTCTGTATTTTATCTGTCTGCTGAGTGCTAGGTGGAGAAAAACAGAGCTTATGAGAAAAAATTACAGGGAGCAAAGATGAAGGCACCCAACCCATCACTGATCAGTAAATATACCCCAATAAAAACATGCATGCATTTAATTATGCATTTTTTCATTGGATGAATACCTAAAACAGCTTGCAAAAGCTGCAGATCTCTTGTCTGCAGCTTTTACAAGCCCTCCCCATATAACCCTGCCCATAATTTATGTGACTGTCCAATCATATACTTCCCAATGCAGCTCAATGAGAAGTCTTTGCAGTCTTTTTCTCTGGGAAATTACCGGCTCTTGAGTTTGGCTCTACTGACCTAACCAATCAGGAAGTAACAGGGTTGGCTGTCTGATTGACAGCCAGGTGGGTGTAACAAGGTTAATTTATACAAGTGGCAATTTCTACTGAAATCTGCATATTTTTGTCACATGAAAAGAAAAGGACACACTTTTCACACATAAAGCACTTCAGCAAGATTAAATGCTTTAGGGGTCTGAAGTGTCCCTTTAATGATATAATCCTGCTTCAATTAAATTTAATAAAGCATTTACTAAGCACAAACAAGTATCAATGTACATGAAGCAATAGTGCAGTTTATCCCCATTTTATAAGTTGTAATTATTGCTGATGCTACATAAAGGAACATGTCATGGCCTTGAAACAAAAATGGCTTTATGAAGGTTATTCTGATAGAGAGATAGTGAACGCGCTAGAATGCAGAGACGCAAACGTTTCATGATTTTGATAGCTTTCCCTCCTGCAAGAGAGACCATTTAAATTGTATTACATATTTTCCATATTGTAACAGGAACAGGAGGATTCTACGACTAGAATGAAATGTCTCCAGCCAATCATACAGTCCCAGATTTATACTATCGTATTGTGTACTCCCCACAGCTAGCTACGTGGACAAGGCAGATCATAGATATATCCCCGTGGAAACGGACAAAACAAAGACATTCAGGAGTGAGCACCTTTTGTATTATTATTTGCAACTGCATATTTAGAAAGAATGAATGTATTAATACATTTCTGCTGTCCTATGACTATTAAAAACACAAACTCCATTTCACAAAAATGGTCTTGTCACAAATGTTATGCTGATTCAAAATATGCGTTAAAAGGACACTATAGTCACGAGAACAAATACATCTTAATGTAGATGTTCTGGTGAGTATAATAGCTCCCTTCAGGCATTTTCATGTAAACACTGCCTTTTCAGAGGAAAGGCAGTGTTTACATTGCCCCTAGGGACACCAACAAGTGGCCACTCCTTAGATGGCCACTGGAGGGGCTTCCTGGCTCAGGAATGCACAGTAAGCGGCCCTGCCGTTCAGCGTCCCCACGCTCTGCATGAAGACGCTGAATTTTCCTCAGAGAGATGCATTGATCCAGCGGACCCGTGCAGCGTTGGAAATAAGGTAAGTTTTAAACTTTTATAGGAGGGTTAAGGGGAGCAAGCCACCTAAATGGTGGGTTTAGCACTATAGGGTCAGGAATACGTGTTTGTGTTCCTGACCCCATAGTGATACTTTAAGAGAGCAATTAATTGTTGAAATAGCACAGCGAAGTGAATTCAAGGTGAAATTTCAATTGAAGGCCAAATTGAAAGCATAGCTGATTAGGAGAATTTTTCCAATTCGGCTATTTCTGCCTTGAATTTGAAATTTACTTCTCATCTTAGTGAGTAATCCTGTATATGTTCCTGCCTTGTTCTAGATGGGTTTAGCTCATTTCAATACCTACTTTCTTACGTAAAAAATATATAATACATATAAAATGATCTTAAACCCACCTTGGGGTGTCCTTTAAATACTTTGTGCATTCAGCATTCTTAGTGGATATGTTGTAGGGGTAACTGTCACAGAAAATAAATACCATCTCCTTGATGATAACAAACACTGCTCTACTAAATGGATTAGTGCAACATTCACAAAACCCTGTGTGTGCATACCTCTCAACATTGCATACGCAACTCACATCACTGGCGATGACTATTATGGACGGGTGCACCAGAAAAACGTGCAGATTTACCTGATGAAGGAGTGTGTAAGCCTGGCACTTAACTGAGAGCCTGTCTGACCAGTCCCAGACCAAGAGGACCATGCAAGAAGTCTAGTGTAAGACCATGCCTGGACCTAATATTAGAGGCCAGTGTGGTATTCAAGAGTGATGCAGTAGAAATGATAAATAACTTAACAGATGACTTTTTGCAAGATAAATAACTAGCGTTACTTTAAATAAGAAGAGAAAAATTCCAAAGCATACATTTACAGTAATCTAAAAAACGATTTAATAAATGTTAATGAGAATACTAAATTCTTATTATTCTGAGGCATGGTGTATGAAGTGGAGAAGTTTAAAAAAAACAAAAAACTGCACAAGACAATTTGTGTATATTATTTCAGCAATGGAATAAAATATAAATTGGGGGTGGGGGTGGAAACAGAGTAATACACTCTTCTTGAACATTTTCTGTTTTGGAGACATTTCCCTTGATTTCCTCAAGCAACTGTCAAGGGGTTGAGATATTTGAGCCAATCAGCGATCCCCAAAGAGGATGTTTTCGGAGAAAGCAATGGGGCGAGTGATGTCACACACTAGATCACAATGCATCCAAGGGAACACATGGACTCCCGCATAAGCTAAATTAAAGGTAGGGGCTTGCTGCAGTACCAAACTTCTAAATAGCATTGTATTTACCAATGTCTATTTTTCATTGGAAACAGAAGTCTGTGTGGCTGTGGTAATGTGCTTTATGACATCATCATGCAAGAATTCCAGCAATAAGCCTTGACCAAGATGCACTGTGGCTCAGAATTTCACCTCCTATGCTACTAGCTATACCTAAAATTTACTCAGCCATGTAAACGTCCGACGTAAAGGAGTGACTTCCTGTGGGAGGTCTTTACTGCTGTCTCTTGTCAGCCAATGCCTTGGCATGTCGAGGCATTGACTGACAGCTGGGAGAAAGAAAACTATTTTTAAAAAGATTTTTCTCCTAATCAATACATTTGCTAGCAAAACTGCTAGCACAATGTATAGATAAAACCTTACATTCAATCTAATAAGCATAAATTCTTTAGGGCATGACAGGCACCCTTTACAGGACACAACCTTCATACAAAATTGGCTTTTTTTGTTTAATTAAATAAGATACACACGATACATCTCAGCTGGATTATTGAAACAGTTAATGATTAACGGACGAGTGTTGTCAGAAAGTAACATAAGGTTTTTATTACTTTCTCATTTAGTATAATTTAAGCATCAGGATTTAAAGTTTATTTTCTTCCTTTTTTTCTTCCTTTTCTTCCTTCAAAGAACAATTAAAGAGATCACTACTGGCACCATAACCACAACACGTTACTGTAGTTGTTATGGTGCTTGAAGTATACATTTCCTGTCTATATGTAAAAATGATAAATGGAGGGGGGGAGAGGGGAAGGGAGGAACAGCCGATGATAAACCAGCATTCAATGCTCCCCTCTAACGTACATTACTGCCACTTGAAACCACTTGTCAACTGATAGAATTGAGAGTGACAAATACATATCAGTTCAGTGTTTGCTTTCTAGACAGTAAAGTTTGTAAATTTCATATGAATTGAAGGCAAGAAATATTTTAGTACATAGCGATCCAAGAAGCTACTTAGTAAAATGTAAAACATGCAGGGGCATTTTTATATCATTAGAAAGGATAATACCGTATCGCGTTCAGCATAGGAAACATTGTTACAGCAAGGGGAACTTTTAAAGACTTTACCTAAAGTGATCTGTTAAGTAGATTCAGGCACTACCATTTCTAGTAAAACATGCATACAAGGTTAGGCCAATTATATTCCACAGAACAGCTATCAAGCAGGGGGAAACTAGCAGGTATTGTACTACTGGAGACAACATAGTTTAAAAAGAGTTTTTCACATTTTCTGATTAAACAAGTTCCCATTGATAGATTGTGGGTCATCCTAATTAATTTGCTCATGTTATTTGTAAAAGGAAAAAGTAACTAAGCTAACAGTAATGCTATTTAGTAGACCTTTCCAAAGCTATATTGAAGGGACAAAATATGCAGGGACTGACAAACCTTGAAATTTTTTTAAATGCCTAAAATATGCTAAAACACCAGGCAAAATATATAGCAAAATTAAAAAAAATAAAAAATACTCTTAAACAGTCACTAAATACACCATCACAACTTTGCATAGAGCAACCTGTGTCTTCTATATGCTCTGACATTGGCTTAGAACTAAAGATATTTGCAAAATATTTAAATCGGATAACAGCTGCATTATGCTTACATTTTATAGAGCATTCCGAGTGATGAATGTGTGTGTCCACCCGGTATCTATCTCTAAAGGAGGAAAGCAGTGTCCAGCCTAGGTGGGCCATCCTAGCTAGACTGTCCTAGATAGACTTAGATCCCACAAGTTGGATAGCGATAGCAAAAATAATTTCTGTGCTGTTTGAGATCCAGGTTGCAGACTTGTAGCTACAGACGTTTTTGCGCATGGAGGCAGTTGTATCCCAATTCAATTTGTATTTTAGAATTAAATAAGGACAGAAACCATGTTTTCTTTTAAATTATTTTACTTAAAACAATGAGTCTAAAGCTAAAAATCTTCCTGTATATTGGCAGATGTGTTCTCAATGAGCTAAATAAGGGGGAAACACAATGGAAACCAACACAATCTCTTTCAACATTAAAGCAACACTCCACACACAATGTGGTTATTGTGTTAGGAGTGTCCCGGTGCCCCCATTGTAAGTAGTTAAACTGTTTCAGAAAGGTTTGACTTCTTACCTGCGGTCTGTCAGGGACTGCTCCATGCATCCACTACTTCTGACAAGAAACTCTATATATTTCTATATATTTCTCTTATCTAATTTTATTACATAGGAACAAGCAACCGTCTTCCAGAGAGGGGGGGAGTCACCTATACAGACTCGACAGGCGCTAAACTATAGATGAATTTTAGGCTCTGGTTCATGTGAGTGAGCATTTTATAGAAAACATCTATTTTCACTTATATTGCACAATCTGCACTATCCTATATTGTAATGTTTGTCTTTGAGGTTTTAAATCCTTGTTGAAGTTTCCTGCGTTGTCAAGTATAAACAAAATACTGGCACAATATCTGCCGGCTGCCGTTATACCGCACAAATAATATTGTCACTTTAAAAAACTTTTTTTTAAGCGAAACAGTTGCAGGTGCTGGGGGTACAACAAGCCCCTGGCACACAAGTGCCAATAGCTCTGGATATGCGGCATTTTAAGTTAAAAACACTGCTTTTGAAGGCTCCTACCATCAATACCACTTCAAAAAGCAGAAGTGGTCAGGGAGGTTGGAGTAACCCTTTCAGAAAATATCACACATTTCACTTGCTATTATATACAAGTGCGCATGCCAGTTAGTATAATTTTTGATTGTATTAATCCTTTATTGTTTTTTGTTGTTTTTTTTTTTTTTTGCTTATAACAAAAGGATCTGAGTAATTGTCACAGAAATTCCAGATTTATACACCTAACAAGTCCCAACCAGAGGAAAAATACATATATTACATAATAATATTCAAAATAATATAAGTTTTAATAATTATATATGAATGTCATCTGAAGGATGTACCTCGGAAAAACAATGACATCTCTAGATATATAACAAAGTTTGACCAGGAACTGTTGAGACTTCATAGTACCACAGGAACAGCCATATTTGTGTGAAGAACCTGAGTGAGCAATTCTAAGCCTGCAGAGTTATGTCAACATTGGGACAAGTTCTAATATAAGGTAATTAAGTCTCTATGTTTAAAACAATAGCAATATAAAGTAATCTGATATAATATTTACATACTGTCTAATACAAATGTACATTTGTGTTAACGCCCTATCTTCAAGTCATTTTTAAATTATCTAGTATGAAAGAAAAATCTAATTGTACAGGTTTTTTTTTTTTTTTTTTTTTACAAAATCATATTCTGTCTCTCTAAAGCCAACATTTTAACACCTGTCATTGTCATATGAATGTAGAAGATTGTAACCATAGCTACAAATTTCTTGGAAAAGAAAGGCTTGAATGCTACACAACCAGGTTAAATTAGCCATAATGCTGTGTGAAATCTTTACAGAAATGAAATGCTTTTTAAACGATGCAGAACATTTGTATTTTGCATTTCTTTCAATATTCAGTATTTTACTGAACAATATGTACATTTCGAAGCAACCCATTGCAGATCTAAAATCAAGATTGGGTTGGTCCAAAGATGCCATGTTGCATTTGCTCGTCATTGTCATATGTTGCATTCCAGTCCATTTCATTCTATAAACCGCATGTTGTACAATTTTTAATCACCCCTGTATGTAATATGTAATATTCAAGTGCAAAATCTACATTATGTAGTACCTTGACTCTGATAGCAGTCTTAACCCCTTGTGATATTGATCAGCCATCGAAAGGATGTAAAGAAGTCACAGAGTCATTAAATAAATCCCAACATAAGTCAAGGTGCAGGTATTGCATAAATCTAATATATGGTATGTGGTTTATTGTGGTGTATTGATAGTCAATTATTCAAAATAATAAAGGGACACTATAGGCACCCAGAAATGCCTCTGACAGCCACTAGAGTCGATCCGAGGAAATAGTCAATTAAATTCATGCAACTTTCTCCCACATTACAATTAATTCATTTATCTACTAAAATGTCCATGTAACTATAATCACAACGTCTGTAGATAAATCATTTGGAAATGTTTCTAACAGTTTTGAATCATTTAGAAAGTTTATTAGATCTAAATTGGAAAATGTTGTATTGTGACACTTTGTGGGTATTTATTTAGTATTTTAACAAAACACACACTATACAAAGCAATAGATATTATGAAAAAAAAATATAAATTCTAATGCAAAGTCTGTCTAATACATGCATTAGCATATAATGAAAAATAGATGATTTAACTTTAAAAAGATGGAAATAATCAAAAGTTTCAATTTTTTTACAGGCAAAATGCAGAGACTGATACCAAGAAGACTGGGCAAACAAAGTTTAGTCCGTATATATTTTCTATTTCCTCATCAACACCCTTACTTACAGAGTTGTTTGGTTATATTTTTTGATTATTTATGACCCTCTCATCCAGATGGCTTACAAAAGAACGATGTGAAGTTGCTGTCAGTTCCAGTCAACAGCTCTATCAAGTCGGATTGATTCTTGACAAATGTAGTCACGGAAGATGCAACTCAAACATAGTCTATCTAAAAGGCCTCTGTCTGAGCCAATTACTAAATACGACGGGAACGGGACTTACTGACTGCAAAATGCATAAGTATGTTGGGATTCAGCTTGTTTTTGAACATTCTAATTGATAGAACGCTGATACGATACATAAAAAATAAGAAAAAACTAAATATGATTTATTATTACATGAATTTTCTTTACGTTCGACCTATGTGACCTCCTGTCTGCTGGGGCCCTATGGGACAATATATTATTCAGCTGTCCTATAAAGTGAATACTCAACTCTAGTGAGATATATTATCAGGTTTTATTTATTTTATTCATCTGAAATGAATACATCTAAAATATTCTCTAAATTAAACAGAGGCACCAATACATGCAGCATATGGGTATATAAAGCCCATTAGACGAAATCCAATTTACTGGTGGGATTTCCAAGTGCGTTAGTTAGGAACGTTAGTCAATACATAATTACTCAAAGATCATTTTAAGAAAAGGATATGTAGCTGGATTCATGTTGATGCATGAATAAAAAATGCAAAATAAATGTTCTCTATATTGATTTGAAGAGGGAAACTAATTCTGGGTAAGAAAAATAAGCATTTTAATTTATATCACCAACAGTCTGTCGCTGAATGGCAGATAGAGGATAGAAATAAATAACATTTGAAGAAAAAAATATAGGAGATATCAGAAGATGTCAACGGATCAATGGATTTTTAAACAATTTTAACAGTTGGGTTTATTCAATAGTAAGTTTGTAATCAACGGGCAAAATTTAGACCATATTAGCCAAAACAGAATAAATATCATCATAGGTGCTTTTGGCATAAAAAAAAAAAAAAAGTTACTATTTTGGGTTAAATTGTATAGGTCACATGTCAACTGTATGTTCAGTTAATAAACCACTAAATGAAGACAGAGTGTGAATAATTTAACTCTTTAAACGAAAGCATATAAATCAATGTGTGCGCCTGCCGTGGGGCTCGAAATGAATTACTAAAGGGTCTGCTTTTTAGAAGTATTCTCCTTCTATATAATCGAATTCCAAAAATGATTTATATTCACAGTATTCATTAGGCAGAGTTTTACTGACAACCTTAAATCAAACTGGCTTCTGTGCATGCCGCAGATCACCCCTGACCTTGCCTTATTTAATGGAAATATCAATGAGCAGCGCATATTAGGATGAAATATAGAATAAAGATATGAAAAAAATACTTGTTTGAGATCATCTCATCTGTATTAAAAGGAGTTTGTATGTACACACATCAAACATGTTTGGTACCAGGCAGATCCTACCCTAAGACAAAGAGAGACAAACGTACAGAACAAAACTGATTCGGACGTTATTAATCGGGGACACTGAGAATTAATAAAGTGCCTCAGATACGGCTACTCGCTGTCTTGCTTACTTCATTGTTTGTTTGTTTTTTAAGAATAGAAGGCAAGTATTTAGCTAAAGGCAACAATAAAAAAAACAGCGTTCTTGTAAAAAAAAAAAAAGTCCAGATCTAGGACTAATGTTCTGCTAGACTTGCTTATTTCTCTGGTGGACTCACAGTTGATCTGAGACAAAAAGCGTTGACAAACAGCACTTGAGCATCATACAGCGTGTTTAGCATCAGAGAAACCTTCTAAAGGACTTACAACTGTATATCAGAGATACATTCCATAAGAATTACATTACTGGAAGACAGGGAAATAGGGTCCACCAAATCTATGTAGTCTCCCCACAATGCAACAAGTTCCAGACTGCTAAATAAGCACTACAGCCACATAAAGAGCATTTGATTGAAGGAGCATGTCACTTGCCGCTCATGAGCTTCTCTATGAGAAACAGTGGATTGGATGAGAAGACCAAGAGGACTAGCATGAAGTAGCAAGTAGTGGATCAGATGAGACAACGATTGAATCAGGAAAAAGCTGAAGTAAAAGTAATTTCATTGCATTTAGGGAGCCCAGAAATCTAAACAGTGAGTAGGACACTATAATGTTAGGAATACATGTTTTTATTCCTAACACTACAAAAACCTACTTTATCAAAATGAAATATTTAATTGCTTAAGGAGGTGTTGCATCCTACCTTCTGCTTCCTTATACTTAATGATTGGCCCTCAAATAGAGCAATCCTCCCCAAGATGCTGACCACATGAATGGAGGGACATTTGTCAATTAGTTACTATATTATTTTTGCAAAGTCCTAGAGTTGGCACTGGAAGAATAATTTAGACATCTACAGTGTTTGAAGGGCAGAATAACCACATGTTGATGGGTTATCCTGCTCTCCAGTCACCTGGTTCTTAACGTATTGTAGTAAATACGACCTATGGACAAATGGAATGTTACAAGATGTAACCAAAAAAAAATTATGGGACTGTGATAACATGTTGAGGATGTGCTTGTACTGTGTTTTGTGAGAACACCAAGACGCAAACCCCAGATGACAGTAAAGGACCCAACAATCTGGACACTCCTAATGAATCCAAGACTGTTGAGATGTATGTTGCAGCAAGGATGTAGAAGTTTGCTACTCCAACCAGCTATAGTCATGTTGCAGTTTTCAAAGCCCTATAGGTTCCAAGTGTGACAGACAACCCTTCCTGTAAACTTGCCTCTTAAATGTAAAATTAATTGGAATCTGCAGAATTTAATGGAGGATAGTAGCTCCACAGAATCTTATTCTGCTCAGTAAAAGGCAAAATATTAAGAAGTAATAGCGACTTCTGCTCATTTTTCCTCTTATGTTTCTCTGCCATAACAGGGCATGAGGAACCTAGCAATAGTCACTGCTACTGCAAACCAAGAGAGAACAGCCTATTATGCACTATCAAAGGCAGAGGAGAGTGGAGGCCGTGCAACAAATGCATTCCACGCAGACTTCGTTAGAGAGGAGACTGCCTGGCTTCTGCTGGTACACTTAGTTTAATGAAGTTTGAAACATACTCTACCTAGAGAGCTGCAACAAACTGGTGGCACACATCCATTGACATAATTGACCAAGCTCCACCTAGTCAACACTTGCATAATTAGTCCCTTGGTGATTAGAGAACCAGATACAGTGTTAGAGACCCCTAGCACTCAAGATGTTTGTTATGGTTAAGCATTATGGGAAATGCAGTTCACAAACATCATGAGTGCCAAGTGTAACCATCAGCAAAAACAGACCTTGAGAAAATGGGACATGGAACCACTAGGCTTTCTTAACTAGAGGTCTGGTTACATGTATATCCACTGACACCATGACATTCCAATACGCTAACTACGGAACGTGTACTTAAAGTGCCCTGCGCCCTCAAACTTACCTTTATTCTATTGTTTACTCATCCCTTCCTCTTTCAGAATCTGATTTTCTTTTCTTCATTCCTCATCTACTTCTAGGGACTATTTTGTCTAATCTATTTTTCGTACGTTTGACAATCTTGACAAACGGTAAAGCTTAAGGCACACTTCAGTGCCTTTGTTAATTGACAAAAAAGGAATTGTACAATATATCTTATAAGGTGATTGGTTCATGCTGTGTAATGGAACAATTAACACTATCCACACCTTCACGGTAGAATAAGTGTGGTAAAAATTGTCCTTACTATTCTGTCACATCAGCTTTAGACTTCATACATTTTGGGTGTTTTGATTTTTCTTCCACTGACCGTTTATTGCACTTTGCTACAAGAATACGGAAATTAATTGACAAATGTCCCTTCACATTATAAAGATTCTCAAGCATAGGAAAAATACAAAAGACAAAGTAAAGAGAAATAGGTCAGAAATAAAGAAAAGAAGAACAGATTCTGAAAGAGGAAGAGAAGAGGATTCGAGGAAACAATGAAGGGTAAGTTTGAGGTGACAGGTTAACTTTAATATGAATTCGATAATAGAATAAAAGAATAAAAGTTAAATTACTTTTCAGCATATCTCAGCGTGACCTCTGTATATTCTACTTACATCTTTTTCAGAACAGTATGGCCATTTTTTACCACACTAATTCTACCGTGGAGGCGTGGATAGCATTAATTGCTCCATTACACAGCATGGACCAATCGCCTTATAAAATTGTACAATTTATTTTTTTATGTGTACTTTCTTTCAAATAGTAAATGCCATATCTGTGTGGTTTCCAAAGAAACAGTTTGTGATTTAATTGTACCGTTGCCTATTCTAAGAGACGTACAAGAACTTTAAATAAATCACGATGACACGGGTATATTTATTTGGTCGTATAGTACCAAAGGAGCAAAATTAGGTACTTTGAGTGGAGGCATGACACAATTCCTATTATCATTATCAAATTTAAGGTTAAATGACCTCTCCATAGCTGGAAACATTTAGAAAGGAAAGAAGACTCAAAATGGTTAATAACATAAAACACTATCTCACCCTTAAAGTAGAACTGTCATACGTAGGGTTTCTGAACCACCCAATAGATAACTTTTTTTTTTTCTTCAAATGTCATTTACAATGCATAGCAATCAACTAGGACACACTTTTATTTACAGCGACCAAGATGGGGTTGTGCTTTTAAAGGCTGTGAGGAAGTAAGCACACGAGGATGGGACTAAGGAAGCAGTAGAGGAGCAAGCAGAAGCGTTTTAAGTTCAGTCACTTCTGAAACTGTATTTTAAATATTCAAAACGTTCTGATTTGAAAATATTCTGCTCAGCTACAGTGACAGTTTGGCTCTTTTAGCCTAGATTTTAGAATTTCTGCAATTTGGTGTTTCACATATAAAACCTGTCAGAGCAAGTAATATAGAGACACAACAGCTCCCAAGTGTCCCAATTCAGGAGGGACAGTCCCTACTTGGAGCCCAAATCCCTCTGTCCCCTCTTCTCTATCCTAATGTCCCTTTTTTTCTAAGAACTCAATATGCTTGGTGTGTCTGAATTTATACAAGAGTTCCACAATAATAATACAATAATAATAATACAATAATGTGTGTTCTAAATTACATTTTAGGTTCAGAAATTGTTATTGGTAAGTCACCTCAACTGTCTCGTAAGAACCCTGTCCCTGGCCACACCCACACCTCTAAAATTAAAGTGTCCCTCCCCATCTGAAATGTGGTGAGGAGAGGTGTTATAAGCATACATTGGCTATGTGTCTGTTAGTCCTTACTATATCTAACAGGAAGACTCTCTACATGAGGGAATCATTACCCTTGGAAAACAAGAAGTCAGTTTAATCTCCTTCAGGACCAGAAAAGAGCAAATGTATTGTCTATGTGACAGTTTAAACATGTTCTTGGTTCTGAAAGTGTCATTGTAGACACTCAAAACCTTAAAGGGAAACTATAGTCATTAGAACAACTACAGCTTAATGTAGTTGTTCTGTTGTCTACTATCTGTGCCTGTAGTTTTTTAATGTAAACACTGCCTTTTCAGATAAAATGCAGAGTTTACTATGCTGCCTAGGAACACCCCTTGTGGCAGTTACTCAGACGACCACTAGAGGTGCTTCCTGAGTCCAGGGCTGGCACATCCTATAGGCCGATTAGGCGGGCGCCTAGGGCGCTTCTCAGGGGGCGGGTGCCGGCAGCAGCTTTACTGCTGATTTGGACCGCCCTTCTATGTGGGACAAAGTCTGTAGTTCATGCCACAGGTGATGGCACCAAGAGCTGGTGATCACTTACATAGCTGCAGACTAGCGCCTGGTGCCATTAACCTCAAACCACAGACCGCAAAGTTCACAGAGCTACCTTCCCCCCACGGAGAGACTGAGTCAATGTAAAGTGAAGGCAAGAGGGGGGCTTAATAGTGTGTGTGTGTGTGTTTTAAAGAATGTGTGTCAGTCTGCTTGAGTCAGTGTGTGTGTGTCTGCTTTGATCAGTGTGTCAGCTTGAGTCAGTGTGTGTGCGGCTTGGGTTAGTGTGAGTCTGCTTGGGTTAGTGTGTGAGTGTCAGCTTGGGTCTGTGTCTTTGTGTCTCCTTGGGTTAGTATGTGTGTGCTTGGGTCACTGTGTGTGTGTGTGTCTGCTAGGTTTAGTGTGTGTCTGCTAAGGTTAGTGTGTGTGTCTGGATTAGTGTGTGGATGTATCTGTTTAGGTCAGTGTATGTGTGTCTGCTTGGGTCAGTGTGTGTGTCTGTTTGAGTCAGTGTGTGTGTGTTTGTTTGAATCAGTGTGTGTGTCTTCTTGGGTCAGTGTGTGTTTGTGTGCGTATGCTTGAGTCTGTGTGTCTGCTTGGGTCAGTGTGTATGTGCTTGTGCTTGAGTCAATGTGTGTGTGTGTGTGTGTGTGTGTGCTTGGGCTAGTGTTTGTGTCTGCTTGAGCCAGTGTGTGTGTCAGTCTACATGAGTCAGTGTATGTCTGCTTGGGCCAGTGTGTGTCTGTCACACTGCATGGGTCCGTGGATTTGTGTTTGCATTGGTCAGTGATTGTGATGAACATTGATTGTAAGTGAGTGAATGAGCGTGTGCGTGAGTGTGTGTATGTGTGGATCAGTTACTGCATTTGGACACAAAGGAGCATTTTAATTTAAAAAAAAATCAGTACTATTAGAGGAACACTATAGTGTTAGGAATATAAACCTGTATTCCGAATACTATAGTGTCTCTGTCCCTACATAGATTCAAGCCAAAAGCGAATGGGGCGGCAACATTTCTTTTGCCTAGAGCGGCAAAAATCCTTGCACTGGCCCTGCCTGGGTCAGTGCTGCACAATGTGCAGCACTGACTTTCAGCATCACCATGCTTTGCATGTAGGCACTGAATGCTTCTCATAGAGATGCATAGATTCAATGCATCTCTATGAGAAGATGCGTATTGCCGCAGCGCATGAGCTATAGCGTCCCAATGCATTGGATTAGCTGAGATCATCAAGTCTGATGATCTCAGCCATGGAGGCGGAAGGGCTGCAGCGTGGCGCTGGAAAAAAGGTGAATAAAATCATGTTTTACTCTGCTGGCACAGGGGCTGGGGACCTAAATGGCACGATTAGAACTATAGTGTCAAGAATACGTTTGTATTCCTGACACTATAGGGCTCATTTAATAAAAGCATACAGATCCAGGCACGGTTTTATTAATTAAATAGGCAAACATTACCAACAGCTGTGGTAGGAGAATTCTTCCATATTTTTTATTTTTGTCTATATTTTGCCATTTTGTTTATAATGTCTACAATTCTCTCTTTAGTGAATAATCCTCATTAAAATATTATTTCAGGGTTTCTACTAAAATGAGAGTTCAAATAAATTCAAAGACAGTTTCATATTTAAGGCCAGAGAAGACAAACTAAAAGCATAACTGACTTAGAGAATGTTTCCACTTCAGTTTTTTTAACCTTAAATTTGAAATGCACTTTGAATTCTCACTCTTTTTTTTTATACAAGGTTATTTCAGTTTTGTCTTTTTGCTGTTGTATGTTAACAATATTTAGAAACTATAAAAAAAAGCTGCTTTACGAAAATGACTTTGAATCTAACAAGGGGTTAACAATTAACAATTTCAAAACTACTAATCACCAAGCTTTCAAATGTATTCTGCAATAGACAAAGGCCACATTGCGCTAATGTCATGGTATCCGCAAAGCTGGGTTTTAAAGCACACAATTCCATGGAAACCAAGCAACGGAATTAAAACACATTTCGGTGCTATGGTATTTTATTTCCAACAATTCTTATCCAGAGGAAATGTTATAATGGAGATGTTTCCTAGATAATTAGTAGACTTTCTGTTTCCACCCTAATAAAAATGTATATTTTTATTTCCCACTACATTAAAGTGGCACTGTCACAAATTACGTAAATGGAGACGTTTGTCTCTTAAAGGAACACTCCAAGTACCATAACCACTACGGCTCCTTACCGTGGCTTTGGAGCCAGGAGTTCCGAATAGCTAATAGTTAACTCATATGCAAAGAGCTCAATGAGAACTGGAAGCTCTAAGCTGTGAGCGAAGACGGATGGTGAAGGACTTAGGTCAGAAGAAAATAATGCGAGATCTTCTGACTCTCAGATAAAAGTCAGGAGGTAAAGCCCAGCAGACCTCTGGTACCAGGAGTGCCCTACACTGGGGGGAGAGCAGAGGACATCTGGTACCATAATCAACTCAATGTGCTGTAGAGGTTATGGTGGTCGGAGTGTTCTTTTAATATTACAAAGGACTCAGGGCTAACAATGGTTATGCGTGTAAAGGAACATTCCGGTCATCATAACAACATGATCAAATGAAGTTGTTATGGTGCCAAGAGACCCCCGAGTGCTTTTTTTACCTAAAGAGGTTAAACCGTTATCAAACAGTCTAACCCCAAAGTTATTGTCAATTCCACCAGCAGCGGGTTTTAAAACTGGTGTTTTATCTATGGATATTTCCGCCGTCGCACGGGATCCTTCATAGACCCCAATGCTGTACACTTGTACGTAGACCTCAGTGCTGTAACACCTAGCCAAGAGTGGGTGCTCCTTCTACCTAAACTCAATTTTATGCAGACTACTACACGTGTCATGTTCCCTCTCACAATCAACCATAATTCAAATTTATCTTCCGTCCTTTCTTCCCCTAGCATTCCATCAACCATTTTTAATTTTTACGTTTTGATTCCTCTCCTTACTATTAATCTCATACTTCCGTTTCTCATTCTGAGTCATAAATGTCAACCTTACCAATAAATAATAACTGATGTCTTCCTTACTCCAATCAGCCATGCATCACTAAATAATCCTCTCTACCCCAGTCAACCGTACCCAATGACCCCTTTCCTCTGGCTCGTCTATAAGCCATAGCTCATATCCCCTTTCATTCTTACCAGCCATATAACTCCTGCCCAGTAAGTGTCACCTTTACTTTCCTTCCCATAATAAGCCGTATCTCATGTTATTTTTCTCCAGATAAGTCATGTCTGGGCTATGTCTGTTTATGGTTGGTTTTTATGACTTTTTGCACCATCTAGGACTCAGAGTAGTAGCTCACATTAAACTTATAGGAAAAAAAACATAACGAAAACAAGAGGATTGGGCCAAGAAAAATTACACAGGTCTAACCTCGAAGATGGAATACTGCCCTGAAGACTCTCTATTTGTTCCAGCTCAGCAAAGACTTATGTTTTGGAATACCTTGATGGTAAATCATGTATCTTCTTCTATTCAAACAATTTGTTCTATATACAAAGTTTTATATTTTACTTTATTTATGATAGAAGTCTTGTCTGTTGATGCGGGATTTTGGAATTTAAATGTATTCTCTTTCATAAGCCACGTGTTATTTTGCTGGACATAACGGTAACTGAATTTGAGTTGTTGTTTTAAAGTGATGACATTAAACCCAGAGGATCTAAATTCAGTACGTGTAATGAGATATATTTTTCACACATATAAGTGTCAATTTAATACTTGCAGGCAAAATTGAATTCCTTCTAAACTAAGTGATTTTACCGGAAAAAAAAAAAGTCTGTTCTAAATGCAAAATTGTTAAACTCTATAAGAATTCCATAATAATAAGTAAAATAATAATAATATTATATTAATATCATAGGATGATTTTATAAATACCATCTACTGCATTATATACCAATAAGTTCGAGTAAGAACCAGGGTCAAGTTGTGTCTGTGTTTCTGGCAGTAAAATATGGACGGGAGATAAATAGGATGGATCACACACTAATTTACAGGATGGATAGTCATATCTAGGATAGGGAGAAGATATCTTAAATAGCCCTAGTAATAGCCACTAACATAAGCCGCGATTTAATATTTTTGGTTAAATTTCTAAAATGATTTAATATTATGAAAAATATTTTAATTTTTGAATATTTTGATATTTGCTGATATATTGATACATTGTTATATTTGAAATATGTTTTTGTATTTTCTTTTTTTTGGGGGGGGGGCCAAAATATTAAATCATTTGGAAAGCTTATTCAACAATATTATAAAATAATAATATTATAAAATCCGGGCCATGGTGTCTATTTTTTTCTTCACAAGTGATTATACACACAGGAATACTTAAACGTAGGGGTGCCAAAAAGATGTTTTAAAACTACAGCTTCCATGATGCTTTGTCATTCTAAATGCATTCTAAAGGCATGCAAAGCATCATGAGAGTTGTAGTTCTAACTGCTCTAACAATTTCTTAAAAGGACACTATCGGCATCAAAAACAACTTTAGCATATTGAAGCAGTTTTAGTGTATAGATCATGCCCTACAGTCTAACTGGTCAATTCTCTGCCACTTAGGATTTAAATCCCTTTTGTTTCTGTTTATGTAGCCCTATCCACACCTCTCATGGCTGTGACTTACACAGCCTGCATGGAAAAAAATGTTTTATTTTCAATCAGATGTTAACTTGCTTTAGAAGGTTTTATCTTCTGCTCTCAAAATTGAAGTTTAATTATACACAGGAGGCTCCTACAGAGTTTAGAAGGATATTAACAGAACAGGAGATACACAATTATAGATTAAACAGACCGTGTCATAGAGGAAGTTTAAACTAAATAAGAGGCTTGATAGTAACCTACTAGTTTATGAACATGTTATATTTAAAGTCAGCTTTTTTAATGTTTCAGTTTGATGAAAATTCATATCAATCTTGACATTGAGTCTACTATTACGGACCATGCATGTTTACACTATGCTTTGCTAAGTAGAAAACTGACAATGCTTCTATTCTTTTAATGATCAACAATGGTGTCATGCCACATTGTGCTTTTTTAACTAATACTGGGCTACAAGCTGCCATCCATCTCAGCAAAGAATGAGAGCTGTAGCCTAGCACAGATGGCAAGCTACAGTTCCAACACCCCACATTGGAAATCGAGGCAGGACACGTGCATACAACCTAACATTGGGAAGATATGAAACTGGGGGGAAAAAAATCAGAGGGGATCAGGTGGTGCGGAGCTGTGGTGTGGGCATGCATGTTAAGAAATCAAATCAAAAGAGATGTGGTTGTAGGTAAGGGTGCATGGCATCCAAACCAAGGAAAATTCTCAATTCGGTTGAATGTCCGGGGTAGACATGCCCGAAACAGTCTAAGTAACACTACTGCTAGTATATATTTCTCTTCTTTCTTCTTGTTGGGTGGCTCCCCGCGATGTTAATATAGATTTATATTATGATTCTTCTGTGTGTCAGTTCAACATATCAATACCCAATACTCACAAAGCATACATTTTCTTTAGGTGTATTCTAACAAAGGATGTTACAGAATGATGGATATTCGACAGCAGATGTTAATTGTCGGAGAGATAGAGTCTTCAAAATCAAAAAACAACCAGACAACAAGCCTCGTGGTCCTTTGTCCACTATTCTACATAGTTATGACCATAATGACATCAGACCTTTTAGCTAAAATTCTGGCCATATAAGGAAACATAAAAAGATTTTCTTGATATACAATCACACTTCACATTTCTCAAAGAAAGCCATTAGACTTTTTCATACGAACTGTTACTTATGCTCGATCCAGACTCCAATATCTAATGTGAACAGAATATGCAATATTCTACACTAAGAACTAAGCACTTTGAATCCTCTTCGTGGAGTACAGCATTATTCTGGCTAATTAGATTATTAGTATTATTATTAATTTTAGTAGCAATTTATATCAAGTATATAAAAGTATATCTTTTCTCCTGATAGTGAGATCATGGCAGCATATCAGAGACAGATGGAGCCTGGCATTGTACATTTTATTATACAGTAGAAACTGGAGCAGTTGTGTCCCGTTGGAGGTTGAAATGCAAATTTAAAAAAAAACAAAAAACCTCTCTAATATATAATAGGACATTGTAATCCGATAACAGCTTGATTGACTAGATTGGAGACGCGTTTTCAACCTGTTACTACAAGGTTTGCTTAATATATACAATGCTATCCATTTCAACACACTGTGTCTCTCTTTTCGATGTTCATTTAAAATGCCATTGTTTGCTCTACGTTACTAAAAAATTAAATACCAATTAGAAAGTCTAGTCAGATGACATCTGCTTTTACTTTGGTTTCTCCGGCCCTTCTGATTGCCTAAAACAATTGCTAATAAATAAAACAGCT
Source organism: Pelobates cultripes (assembly GCA_933207985.1). Classification (NCBI taxonomy): domain Eukaryota; kingdom Metazoa; phylum Chordata; class Amphibia; order Anura; family Pelobatidae; genus Pelobates; species Pelobates cultripes. Next base: position 36,838,603 of record OW240916.1, read on the forward strand.
TTTGTCCATGGCTAACACAGCAGAGCTAAAAGTTAAAAACAAATTTGTTTTTATATTACATATTACATAAAAAAAACACACATTTACATAAATCACAAAATGAACACGCAACATGGTGTAATAATTTTCATATTTTTTTAATACTGTGAAACAATTAAAACACGACCTGGCCAGAGGTTTAATTAATGGCTTTTCATTTAATTTGATGATAGATGAGGGCGTGGCTGACTGAGTAACAAGACAGACGTGCCACTGTGAAGTTGCCTCAGACAAGTGACCTTGACAGTGAGTTTGACTCCGGAGAGGACTCAACACCGGCAACCAAAAGAGATATCAAGAATCTCTTGCTGGAAATGAGGCAAGTCTGGAAAGCCCATCTCAAGGAAACACAAGCATAGTTGAGGACCCTGCGTCAAAGGATTTCAATTGTGGAATCCAGAGAGAACGCCAAGGACCTACAGTCTACCCAAGACCAAGACCTCTCTCAGCGAGTACAGCGATTTACCAAAACAGTAATGGTGCTGGAATCCCATCACTCACGGAAGAACATCCACCTCAGAGGGGTACCGGAAAAGATTGGAGGAGATACCCTACTGCCCTTCATCCAACGACTACTGGCCCACATGGGCATCAGGAGAGAAGCTGACCAGAATCTGCAGACCACAATGTTCCGAATCTGCAAAGCTGGATCTGCTCCCACAGATGCTGTGAGAGACATAATTGCTGTGGCCACAGACATAGCGGCCCGGTCCGCAATCGTGTCTCGCTCCAGAGAGCTTGGAAATGTCCACTTTGAAAATTGCACTCTAGCCATTTATGGTGACCTACCCTTCACAGTACTCATAGCAAAGAGACAGCTAGCACCAACAGCTACGGGATGCTAACATTAAGTATAGATGGCGGGTAGACAGCTCACTAGTAGTCCAACAGGGAGAGGGCACATTTACTCTAACCCCATCTGGGGACCAGGCGTCCTTCTTGAAACATATGATCCTGACTGTCTCCACCACGGCAGTAGCTGATAGAGCAAAGAAAAACGTTATTATGAAATGTTGACACATAAATAATGGTAGAGTGGCCTGTCTCACATGACTCAAAGCCTTCCACTTTATGATGGCTACCGGTAGCACATAATAAATTATCACAAAATAAAACCCATTCCTTATTGTGTATGTCAACCATTCCACATGTACGTTTCTGGCTATAGAGCCATATATGGTGACCTATTGTATTCTTACTTGACATTTTAGAACTAGACACAAACTAATAGCAAAGTGCTCCAAGAATAGACCGGAAAGGATTAGGCATATAGCTGCTTCAAGAAATAGTTTATAAAACAATTATACGGAGTGCTTGTGTTTCTTGATATAAACAGTGAAGTACATTAAACAAGGGTGCATTTTTTCATTTAGAATTAATGGCACTTTCAATTAAAAGTGCTGATCATGCTCCACAATGCAGTGTTTCCAGCTGTAACTGAATCTTTGGTTGATAAACGTAGAGAGATAACGTTGGTCTTATGTTGCTGTTTAGTCATCAACAATCAAGTAATATACCTGGTATCCCCTAAGGGTAATTGGTTGAATCCTGAAAAGACTACTCTTTCATACAATAATGGAAACTATAATGATAACTAAACTAGACCTTCACAAGGTACCTCGAGAACAATTTATGTCACAGACAGGGCCAGTGTAAGGACTTTTGGTTTTTGCTGCACTCCCCTCTGCAAAAAATGCCTCTTCACATGTCTTTCGCTAAACCCCACCTTTCGAATTTCTTACCCCCTTTTATGTTTCTTATTCCCTCTTGATTGTCTTGATTGTACTTCCTCCCAGCCCATTTGTGTGTATCTCCCCCCAAAGCCCCTTTGTTTTTTATTCTTCCCCCCAGCCTCCCTGTGTGTATCGTTTTCTACCCGCAGCCCCCCTGTGTGTCTCTTACTCCTTTTCCCCATCCCCTTTTGTGTGATTCTTTCTCCCCTTACCCAGCCCATTTTATGCACCTCTTTCTCCCCAAGTATTTTTTGTCTCCTTCTCCCCTCAGCACCTCTCTGTGTCTCTTTCTCCCCTCCGCCCCTCTGTGTGTCTCTTCCCCCAAGCCCAACCCCGTTTGTTTGCCTTTTTGTCTCCTTCCCCAGCCTTTTTTGTGTGTCTCTTTATCCCCTTCCCCAGCGCGTCTGTGTGTCTCTTTCCCACTAGCCCCTTTGTCTTACGGTTGCACTAGCCCTGGTCTCGGATATATTGTGAATGGACTAGAATTTGCAAATCATCTGCTTGGCACACAGTTTACAACTTGACAGACTGGTTTAAAAGTCTAAAAACAAAAACCAAACAACTAAACTTCACCTTGACGTGGCAGGCGGGCATTCCCTCCAATGAGCATTGGAGTAACTAAATAATCTCCATTTGTTTAAATATACATACGGATTTAGGAGAGAGCGCAGGTGACTTTTTTCTTTCATTTTTACTGTATGTTTTGGGGCTGATGTGTACTTTGGTCATTGCTGCCGCCCAGGAGTAATGGGAGTTTGAGCGCAGGACTTGTTTTTCTGTATTTGTAAACAACTAAACTGCCCATACTCACCAAGTGTCAATATTTAGTAGGGACCATCCTTATTTTCATCCCAAATCCCTCTATTCTCGTTTGTATCCCAACGTCCCTCTTTTCTAGGGGCATCATATTGTCGGTGTGTCTGAGTACATAAGACCTCCACAGCAGTAATACTCGTAGTAATGTGTCTTTAAACTACAATACATGTGATGAAAATCAATCAAGATACATCGTTCTTGCTCTAAATTACATTTCAGGTGCATAAATTGTTATTAGTGCGTCACCTGCCCCTGGCCTCACACCCTAAACATTGTCCATTTGAAATGTTGGGACGTATGACAACCCATAACTGAAAATAACAAGATATATAGAAGTCTGATGAGCACTGGTGACAATAAAGATAAAAATATATGAACAGTATTGACCTAATCGTTTTAATTATTAGATTATAAAATCAAACAGAGAATTCAGCTACGTATATTTAAGGTTATTTATTGTGAACGTGAATGTGTGCGAGTGATGGTCAGTATGAATGGGTGATTGATCACTGTACGTAAGTAGTAAAATATGTATTAATTGACAGAAAAATAACTAATAATAAATAATATTATCAGAGAGGTTTCAGATACTGTACAAACCAGAAATCTCTTTCTCACTACTGCAGCTTTGGAACTTTAACGCTGAGCGGATAAGTGGGTGGAAGATGAAAGATTTTGTTTAACATTTAACTCTGCCCACACAGTGGGAGTAATATGTCAGCAGGGCTAAAGAGATGGTGGCAGTATATTAGAGATTTTGCCATCTAAAGAGGATCCGGCAGCATACGTTTTTTAAAGTAACACGCGTGTGCCTTTAAAAAAATCTAGAAATGTATTGGAAACCTCAGAAAAGACGTGTTTGTGTGCCTCGGCAACAAAAGCTTCTTCTGCTAAAGCACAGTTTTTAATCTTCTCTGCAGCATTAGAACTGAATAGCACTCTTCATTTAAATGGAAATTATTAGTAATTACTAATACAGGTTGGTTGGCAATAACAGGCACAAACAGAGCATCGGCAAGAAGAAAGAGAACAACAGAGGGAAGATGTGTCAAAGGCTGAACCCAACGGAATCACATTTTCTTGTTTAAATCAAAAACTGACTATATTTAACCCAATAAGTACCAACACTGCATTAAGTCAACAGAACAATTCGAATTTTAAGGATTCTATGCCAACACGGAATGCCCTGTATATTTACCATCATTTCATATACTTATATCATATCACTTTACATCATATTTACCATTAGCAGTTCAAATTACACTAGCTTAACGGTAAATGGGCAGAAGTGTTATAAAGTAGGATTTTACAAAATACAGACTTTGCAGGGGACTGAGGGATTTATTCACAAATTAATGTAACACTTTAAGCACCATAACCACTGCGGCCCACCTGACAAATTACACAGGGAGGGCTCTAGAGGACTACATTGAGCTATAGTGGTTATGGTGCTTGGAGAATTCCTTTAATCCAGTGCTCCTCAACCCTCTCCTGAAGGCACACCTAACAGTCCAGGATTTAGGTATTACCCGGGTGTGTCTAAGGTGTTTCGAAAAAGGAGAAAAAGCACCTTAACCCCTTAAGGACACATAACATGTGTGACATGTCATGATTCCCTTTTATTCCAGAAGTTTGGTCCTTAAGGGGGTTAAAGTCTATAGTGGTGTTTTTGTTTAACACCTTAGACACACCCGGGTAATCCCTAAATCCTGGACTGTTAGGTGTGCCTTGAGGAGAGGGTTGAGGAGCACTGCTTTAATCAATCAACCATGGTTAATTGAAGTCAATATTGCAAAATGCATGCTAGAATGAAGTTGTTAAAATAATACCTGGGAACCACTGAAATGTCCAAGGATGGATGATAAAGTAAGGGGTGCTCATGAGCTGAAGTAAAATCTCTCATATCTGTAGAGTGAACCTTTCTTGACTGGAAGGTGCTGGGACTAAGGCTTGAGGAGGGTCTTCTACTCTTTGATCTCCTTCCATCCACAACCGTTGCTGAAGGCCTCCCATAAATAAGTAAAACTGTGGCAGAGGTCCTCAGCAACCACTCCAAAAAGAACTGCAGATAGGTGCCCTGAGCTACAACATAGTCATGGAGTTGTGCCAGCAAGGACTCCAGCCCAAGGGAGCCTCATCTGTATCATGCACAATGGCTGTTTCTCTTTTCAGGACCAGAAAAATTGCCATCTTGGGAAGAGACTTTGAGAAGACCCAAACTCTCATATTTAAACATTTATTTTTTTATCTACAAATATTGCCTGACTGGAAGCACCCACAATCCCAAACACATCCTCACCTTGGCAGATTAGGCAAGCAGTCATGAACCTTTTTTCTATAGCTCCAGGGTTCATGCTTTTATGACTTATTTGGTGTAGTTACAGAGAAAACAATACTTCTGCAAATCCATACTTTTCGTATGGCATATTTTTTTCTTTTCTTTTTAATTTTCCAGTTTTATTGGTATTGTGAATACTGCTTAATCTGCAGACCTCCCTGGTGACAGAATGGCAAAATTCTTCTGGTTTTAAAAACCTTTCATTTTGTAACAATAAAAGATAAATTGGTATTATGGTGTACATTACAAATGATTCAAGGAGCAAGTATAAAACATTATTTTATGGAATATTATGTGAATGATTTAATAAAATGAATACTGTTGCAACTGAAAACAGCTGAGTTTTACTGAATGAAGCAATTTTGTTTCAAGGTGTCTCGTGCACTTAAAGGAACACTCTAGTGTCAGGAACATAAGCATGTATTTCTAATACTATGGTGGTAAAATAACTGTTTAGGATACCGTCCCTCTTTGCCTCCCTATAAAAATCAGATTTTGCACACCTCTCTCCCACGCCATGCCTGTCTCAAAATGGCTGGCCATGCGTTGCTCCGCCTCCGTGGCTGAGATCATCAAACTTGATGAACTCAGAAAATCCAATGCTTACCCATAGGAAATCATTGGGAGCTTATTGTGCATGTGTGGCAAAACGCCACATTGTGCCAATCAGCATCTTCTCATAGAGATGCATTGAATCAAGGCATCTCGATGGGGAATGTTCAGGGCCTCCATACAGGGCATTGATACACTTAATGCCAGTGCTGCGTATTGTACACTATGCAGCACTGACACAAGAAGCTCTAGTGACCGTCTGAGAGACAACCACTAGAGGTGTTACTAGGCAGCAATGTAAACTGACATTATGTAATGGCACAAGATTCACTAAAACTTTCTTGCGAGCTGAGGGGGATTCAATAAGGGTCGAATTGTAGTCAGTTTCCTGTTTAGATTTGTTTGCAAATCGCCTTTTCTCTGAGTTATTACTAAGCCAGCAGACGTGTCTCCTTGGTCCAGTCCCCTATCTAAACTGATGATAAATTGGGGGTCTGAGCAGGCAAGTGGCAGATGAGATTAAATACAGGTAGATGCATGCATTTTGGAGTAAGGAACCTACAAGACACTTATACATTAAATGGGGTCGAGTTAGGGATAACATTTAATGGAAACAACTTGGCAACAATTATGAATCACAAACTAAGTAGGCAGCAGTCTGCCATTGCAAAACATATTAAAGTGCTTATGTGTATAAAAAGGGGTATTGATTCATGTGATAAAACAATAATTGTGTCTGTTTATAAATCAATTATAAGACCCCACCTTGAATATGTGGTGTAATTCTGAATACCAGATTTAAACAAGGATTTTGAAAAAGTAGAAAAAGTGCAGAGGTAAGCTACAAAATTAGTAAGGAGGATGGAAAACATTAATTATGATGGATAGCTAGACAAACTGCATTTGCTTTCTTTAGAAAAAAGGTGCCTCAACGATGCTAAGATAGCACTATACAAATATATACAGGGTCCGTACAAACTGCTAACTATGTAATAACGTGTTCATTAGTAGGGATATATAACAGACATGATGTCACCCATTGAGAATGGAAGAAAATCATTTTTACTTACAGCAGAGAAAAAGATTTATTACAGTAATATAAATAAAGATGTGGAATTTTCTATCTGAAGGGGTTGTCTCATCACATTTGTTAAAAAGCCTTGAATTATTTTTTTTTTTTTTTTGCACAAACAGAATATTCAATTATATAATTGATATGTATGGGAGCAGGTTGTTGATCCAAGGAGAAATTAGATTTCCATTATGAAGTCCAGAATTATGTTTTCCTTTTTTGTGGCATAATTGGAAATGGCTACAATTGTGTTTTTGCTGTATTTGAGATCAACAGCCTGTCAAGGTTGAACTTAATGGACTTTAGTACATTTGCAACCTAAACTACTATGTAACACACAAAAACAAACTACTCAGGAAATGGCTCTTGTCCTGTCATGGAAAAACATTGTTCTGCCACTCTGGTTTATAATGACTTACAAAATCAGGGAAGTGTATCACTGTTGATCTAACAGCTAGGGTCAAGGTATTACCTCATAAAAAGATGTGGGCTCCGTGGATGGATGGTCACAAGTGAGAAAGGAATCCATAGTATGATGGTACAACCTTGTGATTTAGAGTTCAATGATTCTTTGTTGGCCACTTTCGGCTTACTTCTACTTTATCTTTTGCTCCTACCTGTCTTTTTAAGTGTTCCTATTGATATATAAGTATATACTGATATCAATCCATGTTTTCTAAATTTTACTGCTTGGGTTTCTTGCCATGGCAGTCTAACAAACATTTACAAAAAAAAAAAAAAAAAAAATAGCAGTTTGTCTTATGATATCTTTTGACTATGGTGGACTTTTAGCAACATTCCAGTCATTATGAGCATTTCATAAAAATATTATCTTTATGAAATGCTCTTTTTGGGGTGAAGGCAGCCAGAAATGGGGGTAGATATAGCTGTTTATCTTCAAGAAATGCTTTTGGGCACATTTGCTTAAAACTGGTGCTTGAATTGCATAGATTCAGCCCATCAATTTATCCACCATTTCACGTTTAGCTAGGTAAGTACCCCTTCCTTTTTTAAATCACTGTCAATGTAAAGTTTTAAAGAAACAATGTATGAGTATACCACCCCCAAAATAGCTAGAAATGGTGGTAAACAGCAGCGTCGATGGGAGGTTGGGTAGCTGCATCTCCGGATGTCGAAGTGTGTCTTTACTCCTATTTTTATGCTACATACAATGACATTTCATTCTAAGTGACACCATGTCATTCTGATTATGACAGGTACATTCTAATATGATTTCTTAATGGTTACCTGGCTTGAAGTCCACCCATATAGGATGCTATCTGACTTTCCAAGAACACTAACCGCCTCAAGCTCAAGATGTCCTGTCCAAAATTAACATTCAGCAAAAGACTGAATATAAAACTCATTGAAGGAATCAAGAAAAGTATAAAAACTGTGACGTGTTTTGTTTTTTCCTATAAATCTGTAATCCAAGGGCGTCAGTCCCCCTCACCAGATCGCGATGATAACATCATATGCTTCCCTGCTGCAGAATGATAGAAAAGCAACATTTCTTTACAAAACAGCTCACATAAAGAGTTACAACCGAGGCTCTGATAGAGCTTCATCTATATTCATGGTTCTCGTACCATCTCAAGATAGATCTATTCCTCTATGCCTCACTTGGAGGTGTCTGAAGACTTGGAGCTTGACTACACTCAATCTGATCTCAGTAATGGAGATTCTTGCAGAGGGCATTATATTTTGTGCAGCTACTCGATTGGTGCATCTTCAATGGAACATTCAGGAATTGTCAACGCTGTGTTTAGAGGTTTACAAATAGGGAAGGGAGGGAATTACCTGGTGTACAGCTGTATCATCTATCAATCTCTGTTTAATCTACTTTAGTAATATGTCCATCACTCAGCCTCTCTATGTATCTCTGTGTCTTTGTCTCTTGGCCACATTTAATAGTTTATGAAAGGGTAACCCTGCACCTACTGAATGCCTTTTAAAGCCCAGATGGAAGGGCAGTCCTTCAAGCCATGGTTCCCCAGAGGTTTCCTCCACAGGAGGTTTTTTTTTTTTTTCTTTCCTTTCCTGAGTGCTGAAGGATGACTCTTCGTGAATTCAGAGGTACCCCACATCTTAGCAGCTTTCTGACCAAATTTGTAACAAAATCCAAGATTGCAAGATATATCTTGGCCCCTAAATCCTCAATTCTTCCTTTTAGAGACCGCAAAATAACATTTCTAAAGCTAAAAATACTTCAAATGTAACATTAATTTTAAAATATAACGCTCAGATAAATGTAAAAAATAACCACATACAGTGAAGTAGTATCACCGACAAAGAAACACTTGATTGCAAAGTATGTTAGTAAATAAATATTTCACAGATATGTTTTACCTTGTTCATTTTAATGGACTTAATATTTTGTTAAAAAAAAATATATATATATGACATAAATAAAATGACCCTCCAATGCCCAGCCTCTGGAAACCAATTTTTACAGGGGGCTTTTAACACTATTCAGCAAGACTATTAACTGACAGTTTTCATTAAGCTACTGCAGGGCTTAAGACTATATTGTGTCCTCTGCAGATCTGCTCAAGCTGTGCTTCCTCTGGCAGTACATTAATGAGTATCTGCCATCTAACATTACTCTGAAGCAGGAAAACAAATGCTCTCAGGAACTTGTAGAATCCTGTGCGCTAACGTCTCTTCGCTTTCATAGACAACAGCACACAACCATTGACTCTCTGTGTCTCTGAAGACCAAGGTGACACCTTCAACCAAAAACCAAAGACAGGCGATAACAGAGAACTGTAACAGTAGCACAAAGTTATTTATTTAAGTTCTTCTTTTTAATTTTATAATGTAAATGTGAAAATTCACAGAATGCTTTGTTTTCCTGGCACTATATTAGCGTGGCCTGACTCTCTATTGTAGTGTTAATTTTGTCGACTAACAATTGATGGCTAAAATATGACTAAAACTAAAATGTCTTTTTAGTCAAAAGACTATGACTAAAACTAATTTGAAAATTGCTACAAAAATTACCATTGTGTATTGAGTACAGCAGCAATGGGCAGTGCATGCAAGAGCCTAGAACCCACTTTAGAAATGGATGCATCCAGTACATAGAACATAGGATGCTAATAAGCTTTCTCTATTTCACCGAGATATATCTTTCCTACAAATCTTTCTTTTTAATAAGGTTTTCAATGGTACTGCATTGTACAGTATAAGATATATCTGAAGATTACAGAATGCTTATTTCAGACAATAACTATAATAAGAAACAGGGGTGTGGAACTGCACTCAATCCCCATGGTGGTATGAATCTGGGTGCAACCAGGCCAGTCCCAGTACCAAGAACCAAATACTTGATAAGGCAAACAATAGAAAGAGGTCCACGCACTCCAGAATTCAAAGAACGCTAACTTGAGAAAGACCGTTCGGGTCGAAACGTTGTGATTGGCGGTGGGTTCAATAAATTGCCTTCTTTGAATTCTGGAGTGCCTGGACCTCTTTCTATTTTTTGCAGTTTCAAATAACTATTAAGTAGTATATGAAGTGTATATACATAAATTAGCTAACATTGCTTGAAAAAAAGCATATAACAGGCAAATTATAACCAACACATACATAAACAAGAATATGTGCATCCAGAGTCTCACAGTTATTTACTAAACTAGAAATTCAAAGTGAATTCAAACTGAAAACGTAAGGCACAATAGTCAACCTGTAAAAAATCCCCTTGTTACCTGTGCTTCCAGTTTTGCTATTTTGGCATTAAATTAGAAAATTTGCTTTGAATTCAAAATTTTCTGGATACCATGTTAGTGTAAAACCCTCCACTTCAATTGTCAGAAAATAACACCTAGTCCATCTTCTACCAATTTAAAAGGTGAGACGGATCATTTACTATTTGCCATTCCCACAAGTCAATACCTTTTTATAGATCAAAATTCCACCCAACCTAACTCAATAGTACAAGATTTTTGGACAAATGTGGCATGGTAGGTTCCCAGACAGGTTTTCAATGGCTGATCATGTTTGTGTTTCCAAAGTCACCCATCAAAGTCAACCATTCATACATGTGTAATGGAGCTGGGAACTGTATGCCACTCATTTATGATTGGAAGTCGCATTTCAGAAATTGTGAGAAGTCTTCAACGAAAACCTAAACTTACTATAGCATGTTTGATGAAAATAATATTAAGATGTTGGAAATATCGTGTTGAACAGAAATATAGTGAGCGTGCCACTTTAAGCATACTATCTGATAGAACGTAGGATTTGAGACAATGGCAATTCTAATTTAAGATGCCGAGTGTTCCGTGTTCCATGTACCCTAGTGGGTGTATGCAGTCCTTGAGTTGTACTGCTCTTTCAGCTTGCTTTTTCAGCCCCAGCACAAATTTCAGCCTTTTACCTACACTAATATTATCTGCTGTAATGTGCCAGTAGAAGAAAAAGGTCGAACAAAATAAATGGTTATTTGAAGGATCACAATGGGCACACAACGTTTTTCCCACTCTTAGAACATTCTCGAGTACAGTGTGAAGGCAGCAAGCACTAATGTAATTACCGCGCCTTTGATTTTTTTATTTTTATAACCTCAATTTTATGAAGCTCTAGAACAGGACCGTTGACACTGAGAATCTCCTGCAAGTCCAAAACAACTGTCTTGTATAGTATGAAGGTTGAAGTCTGAGAAGGAATGCAAAAATATATTAAAAAGGCAGTACATACTTTGATAACTTCCCACTATGGTAAAGGCTAACACAATATTGTAGTTGTTTTTTTAATTGTGATAGTTATTTTAAAAGAACCACCACATAAGAGGACATAGTCTTAAATTAGAGGGGCAAAGCTTTAAAAATAATAACCAGGAAATATTACTTTACTGAGAGAGTAGCTGATGCATGAAAGAGCCTTCCAGCTGAATTGGTAGAGGTTAACAAAGTGAGGGAGTTTAAGCATGCGTGGGATAGGCATAAGGCTATTCTAGAATAAGATAAAAGGCCAGGAACCTATGAAAGTATTTAGAGAATTGGGCAGACTAGATGGGCTGAAATAGTTCTAGGTTTAAATAACTGAATTAAATGTCCTTGAGATGTGAATAAGACTACCTTAAAGAACAAATAGATAAGTATCAAGCTAAGACTTTAAAAAGAGCAGTGTAGATGAGCTAATTAGTTCTTATCCTAGGTGACATTCCATTTTTCTCTGCACAGGTAGTAGTATCTGGCTACAGCAATTATCCTCTAACACTCTATTTCTTTGAACATTTTAGATCCACAGTGATTCATCATAATTTGATACGCTTGTGTTACAATCATGCCACCGTTTTCTATACACGTTAAATATTTGATAGTACATCTTTGATAGTAAATCGGACGGTACATAAAGATAAACACAATTAGTCTTCCGTTCTAGACTCCAAATGCTTGCAACAACCCTCATTTATTTAAGACCAGATTTATTTAATGGCTTCTTTCATTTAATATTGAAAGCTGTTCTCTTTATGGAAGATGAGAAGACATGTCGCACCACAAAAAAAAATAAAAAAATTGACGGCTTAGGGTTTGTAATTCATTTATTCAAGATTAACTTTTCTAAAAACGTTGATTTACACAGCACTGTCCTAAGATAATATATTTTATTTTAAGACTAACGATATTCTTAAAGAAACACAAAAAAAAGCAATCAACGAGTTGAGAACGTACAGCTTTGCATAATTATTACTGTGCCTTAAAAGCATGGCACTAGGATGGAATTAGACTTTCTATGCACCTTTATCTCACTCGCTAGCTGTGCAGTCACAGAAACAGATTTTGATGGCAGATAAAAGCCAACAGGCCCAAACAGTTTCCCTGTTCACAGTGTAAGTGTACTGGTGTCATTCTTGATTATGTTTCCTGCCCTGGATAGCAATATGTGTCTGTCCCAAGCTTGGATTCTTAAAATTAATTCTTCCTCTCATTATTCAATACTGTGTTAGAAATGCCTTGCTAAGAGTTGCTAGGAATGATGAGAACTGTCCCTTAGATTTCCGAATATATTAAGCAATTATTTTCTATGCAGTCACTGCCCAATCATTGGTACCAACAGTCCCAGAATTGCCGGGACAGTACCGAATTCTGAGGTACTGTTCCTGCAAAACTGGGTCCAAGGGACGTGTACTGCATTTTGAAATCTGCTGACAGAGACGAGGAGAAAACTTTTCACTAGGACCATGCACAGAGTGCTTCGGCAGTGGTCCTTGCATGGACTACCTTGATAGGGCAGGCTGTCAGTCAAGCTTGCCACCCTCTTTAGAAGCAGGCCCGGCCTTTAAAATGGCAGACCAGCCCATTGCACTTTGCCCTGGGGGCACTCTGTTCTGTTGTTTTCCCACCTCCGTACTGGAAGATGGTCAGGCAAAATTGGCAGATAAGCTCAATAGTGGTAGGTCAATGATTTAAATTTTTAGTTGAAATGCTTGTTTGACATCAGAGTCATGTATGAGACACCAGTGAGCAATTTAGCACTCTGCAGGCATTCACAGAATAAGAAAGAAAGACCAGAACGAGATGTCCCTGATTGAACGTGTCATACTAGTGTGGAAGAGGTCCAACTGTGGCCATAGACAGATCCACCAAACAGTGTTTTGGATAACATCTTTTAAAATATCCATTTTGTTTGTATTTTTTATTTGTTAGTATCATTTTAAACACATTATCTATAATGCATTAAAAATGGGGCATCAATTTTACCACACAGTTTCCAGTTAAAGGACTTTATCCACTACATCTTTTTGCACTGGTTATTGTGCAAGGAGACTTTGGGCGCAGTCCATCTAATTTTTTGTCAGGCAATCTTAAAGCTGTTTGACAAAAAAAAGGGGGGGTCTCACATGACCTGAAGACCCTACACTTAGTGCAGACGAGAAAATGAGGAATTTCCCTTCCACAATGTCTGTCCAAATTTGGATAGCACTGACAGAACGTGAGCACAGGAGGCAGTCTAGCTAAGAGCTCGTAGCCTATCATTGCTATCACGTATAATGCATGTTTTGAGCCATGAAGTGAAGGGTGAAGTTGGGACACTTGGAAGAGAACACACTTGGCTTCATTATAATTTTATCTCATTTCTATGGCAAAATTTTTTAAAAATAGAATGTTTTGAGTGCCTGGATTTATCTGGCAAGCCTTTAGGTCCTTAACAAGATATTTCTTTGAATGTGGGAGATTAATGAACTTATCTTGGTACTTCTAATACTTTTAAGTATTAATTTTAAGGAAAGTAAGAAACTTGTGATTATATTTATAAATATATATATATATATATATTGTTTATGCAGCTTGCGTATGGGATCCTTGAAGTGCCATTCACTTCACTGCAGACTCCTTCGTAGAGCAAACTGTAAGTTACTTCAAGAAATGTATAATTAGGTTGTCTTTTAATGCATATTTCCCTAAGGAGTTTCCTGTCATGTTAAATGAATTTCTTTTTTTACAACAATTTAAATATTCATCTTAGGTCATAAAATCTCAAGGTTGCTGGTTCAGGCTGAGGATGTATGTGAAAGGCATCTAGCTGGGGCGTGTTTTATTGCCATTGCTAATTATTATTTCATAATGGGAAATAACTATCCAAAATGTCTGTAATTTTTTTAATATATCATTTAGCTGTTCCTGTTGTGATTTAGTTTTGTAATAAATTTAATGTTTCAATTGAATTAGGCCTGCAGGCATTCTTTCTGTTCAAACGTACTAAATAATTACATATAAAATACACAGTGCGGGCACCATAAAAATTGTACTTTTGAACATCTTAACGGGCATCTCGAGTCTTGCCTTCCTTCTCTAATGTATCTTCTACAATTGTTATATTAATTTAATTCCTATTCGGATGAAGTTAATTTGACGAAAGAGTCCGCTGAGGGCCTCAGACATCAAGTGCCGTCCAAACGGGCAGAATTGACATATCAAATAAGAAAGTAGGATATTCTGCTTTAGCAATGTCAGGAGTCAAGGGGAAGACTATAGGACCCTGTAGGTAAGTGTCAAACTGATCACAAATGGTTTGACAACTTACAAAGTGATGGGGCCAGGAAACTCCTGGTACCATAACCGTACAGCATGCTTCAATGGTTGTGATGCTTACATTATACCTATGTAGAAACAAAACAAAGGAACTAAACCTTACCTAATACCATGTAAGACCAAACAGAAAAAAATAAATATTATTGTGATCGACCAACATTTAGAAAGCTTCTTACAAATTGCCAAGTAATACCGTACCATTTTTATCTATACAAAAAGATTTCAGTAAAAGTCAGTCTCTCTAGATTTGAGGAGGAGGGGGTTCCTACGCCAATCTGCTACAACCAAATATTTTTGTACAGTACAGGTTTATTGGCAGTGATGTATTTTCTTATTAATAAGCTGCCCTTCTATATGTTTGGGGCGCCTAAGCAATGTGCTAGCAGATGTTTAGAAAGTAACCTAACTTATAATAAAAAAAAATAATTAAAAAAAATCTGAAACCGAATCTATTTATTTTTAATGTCCTATTAAGAAAAATAATATCCATAACCCAAATTACATTACATATAAATAGCTGTGTTTGAGTTGAACAAAGATAAAAAAAAATGTAACTAACTTAAGTGCTGTACTAAAGCAACAAACGGAAGGTACACAGTGAAATATGTTACGCTGAAAGTACATTCGGTCTTTCATACCCGAGGGCGATGCATTTATCAGACACTACGCAAGCTGAAAATTAATGGTAACCAAGAGACACAGCTTTGTACTCATTATGTCAGCCCAGTAGGAAGATTTGTTAACTCAGAGAGAAACAATACTAAGAAACATTAAATGGGGGGAAAAGCGTGTAATGAAACAGGAAGTTCACTCGCAAGAAACAAAGAGTACAATGCAGTGCTCAAAGACCACAAACATATCTCAGAGGAATGACATCTGGACTTTAACAATAATTTGACCATCCTTGTAGCATAATTACCAATACATGTGAGTCTTGCCTCAACTGTAACAAGTGGTCTCTGGTGAAGTGCCATGAGGTGCGACACGCATAAGCGTCATCGTTGTGATGTCTTCCCCTGTTGCAGAGTCCAGCCACGAATTTTAAATGACTATATAAAGGTACTATGTCGTAATTTACAACTGGGCACTCGGACACTTTTTCTTCCTCTGTATCTTGACTTTTTTACATGTTGTTATTTAAATGTTTTTAAATGTTGTTATATAGGTTGCAGGCTCGGAACCTGCAGACATCCTTCTACACTTGTAATATAAACACATTTATGAAGTAACCCCTTGAAGCTATTTCACAATTGGAACAACCAGCGATTCTGTCTTTTAAACAGATCCACTGAGGTGATAAAAAGATGTAATGGAACCCAACAATGGTGAGGTAATGAGGACCTTACAGCTCTGTATCTAAACCAGGACATTGCTGACCTGGACAGCTTCTGAGGGCAGCCCTAAAGATAAGCCCTGAAAGTAGGCTGCTCAATTGTTTATTTTAGTATGGTTTCATATTTTTTTTTTTTTTCCAAAGAGATAATTTAAAGACTTAGATGGCTGTCAGTCCTTGGTCCTACATCCTAAAACAACTCAATTATTCTTTTCTACTCTAGTGGTATCCATTTGATCATATCTTATCAGAGTTCTTTCAGAACAGTGAGGATGTTAGTAGCTTCAGTCATATTTTTGGAGTAAATCGTGATTGAAAGTACAAGGAACGGGGACGTATGAAACATGCAAGGTCGCCCCACTTAAAACAACGGGAGAACCAGGATTCGCTAACAGTTTTCAGCCACTTCCCAGTAACCTGCAGAGATCTGCACCCAACAAGTGACATTAACTAGCTTATAAAACTGTCAGGTCCACTGAACACTACAAGCTGCAGGGGGCACTGTGTGAGACCAGCAATTACAGCTACATAGAATTAGAAAAATGTTGTCTAGAAACAATAGAACTGTTCACACCGTGGCAACAAAAAGCATTAAAACACTTGGGCCCATATGAACGACATGCACACTAAAATCATCATAGCAACATCAGTCTTGGCACAACTTATTCAGAGATGCCCTAATTAAGTCTTTATGGAAGTGAGGCCTACTCTAAGACAGTTTTAGATCTGACGTCAGACATATGCTTCACTTTCTACGCTCTCCCATTGTAACTTGGTTGCAAAATGGACCTTTAATCTTCCAAGTTATGGATAAAATTGACTTGCAAAGGAGGTGATTCAAAGTTGCAGCTTTGCAAATTAGAAATACATTTATATTAAAATGTGATTCATTACTATAGTAATAATATGATGCTCATGAAGAAAAAAATGTGTTATGAAAACCAAACTTAATTTTATGTAGATATATTTATTTTCACCTATCTCATACATCTTCCAGCATATTTTTTGGTACTGAAACAACACACAAGGGTATGAAGCAGAAACAGTCTTATTAAGAGTATGGTTAAGGAACAAAGTATAAGGATTCTGCATGGGTTAAATTCTGAAACAAGTCATCCTAACGATTGCATTAGTATATACCGACCAGCAACAACATTAAAACCACTCTAAAAGTCTTGTGGGTTGTTCCCGGTATTTATAGGTTAGTACCTACCGAAAGTGGTGCAAAAAAGGACAACTGGTAAACCGGCGTCAGGGTCATGGGCGCTCAAGGCTCATTGATGCATATGGGGAGCGAAGGCTAGCCCGTCTAGCCTGATCACACAGAAGAGCTACTGTAGCTCAAAATGCTGAAAAACTTGTTGGCCATGATAGAAAGGTTCAGAACACACTGTGCATTACAGTTTGGTAAGTATGGGGCTGTGTAGCCACAGACCGGTCAGAGTGCCTGTGATAAACCCTGTCCACAACCGAAAGTGCCTTCAATGCGGATATGAGCATCAGAACTGGATCATGGAGAAATGGAGATGATTGCCTGGACTATGATCTTTTAGATCTGGTGGATGGTTGGGTATGTGTTCATCGTTTACCTGAGGAAGGGATGGCAGCTAGATGCACTATGGGAAGAAGGCAGGCTAGAGGAGGCAGTAGTATGATCAGGACAATGTTCTGCTTGGAAACCTTGGGTCCTAGCATTCATGCGGATGTTACTTTGACATATGCCACCTACTGAGAGATTGTTGCATACAACGCTTTGGCAGCATAAGGGGAACCGACACGATATTAGGCCGGTGGTGTTAATCTTGTGGCTGATCAGTGTATATGGGTAGTCTTGGCAAATTGAGGAGAATTTTATAACAAGTAAGACAACAAACCATGACAGACCCATTATGTATTCAATTGTAATTCGGACCATATCATGTCCCATGGCTAACCTGCCTTCCTTTCTTTCCTCAGTCTATTCATGAAGTCTATCGAATTCCTAAATACTGGTCCAGCAATATTTGTCCAACTAGCAAGATCAAATATTATGGACAGGTCTGTTTTTAGGTATATGCTAAACCATAGGCCACGTGTTACTGCCCAGCTGTTGATAAACTATACTTTCCACAATTCTCTGCAATGGTAACATACAGAGATTGGTGTGTAGTAAAAGTAATCTGTAGCTCATAGCCAGCTGGATGGCCACATAATGCCAAGCACTATTCTAAAGTATGGTCTGTATCCCATTAAGTGTATTTTAGTAAAATCATCGCCTGTCAAAAACATCCAGAACTGTCATCATACATAACAACACACATACCAAGTCGGCAAATGGTAATTTAACCACTGACCTTCTCAACAAAGTGAAAATTGGCAGTGGAGGAGAATGGCTTTATATAATAGCAAGGTAGTCTGGTGCTCAAAACTCTAAATCAGCATTGTGTGTACTGTTTATTTAGCATCATACTCACTAAAGAACCCCTGTCACCAAATACATAAAGTCACCAAGGCTATTCTAAGCACAGAGGGAATACCGTTAGTTGGTCTGTAAAGGGGAAAAATGTGGGATTTACCTTCATATTTAAACATGGCTATAGAGTGGAAGTACTGTCTACAATGCTCATCTATATTTAAATGAAAATGCTTTAGTAAGAAGGTCACCAACTCAAAACCATCACAAAGGAACACAATTAATGTTTTGTGCATGTAAGTCATTTATATCTAGAAATATAAGCATACCGAACTACAATCTCTTAGAAAACAGCTCTTACACATGAATAGAAGAGTTATCAAGGAAAACATGCTTTTCGGAGTGCTAAGTGCGGAAACATTCTATTGGTTTCCATGGTGATTTTTCCTTATACTTTGCCCAGGAATAGCACATGTTTTTGCCTTGATAACTCTCTGCCATAATATTTTTGATGGCTGGAAAGAATTCATGTGTGACTTATATTGTTTCAGTTTTTTTAAGAAGTATTGCATGCGACAAAACATGCGAGGAAAAAAAAAAAGTGCTACCATGTGAGATAACTACATACACTATGTGTGATCCAAACGGCCAGCGTTTCATTCCACTTTTATGCAAATTAAAAGAAATTGTGATAATAAAAAGAATATATTTTACGCCATGGAACGTGTTAGATGTGTAAAAATATAAATAGAAAAGAATACTTAAAGGTCTGAATCACCGTTAACATGTTGGTTATATATTTAAACAATTAGATTTATTTTTGATTCCATATTTTTAGAGTTATATATACTTAGAGCATACATAGGATCGGCGCACAGAGAAGGCTCATTTCTCCTTAAGGAGCTAAAGAGTAGTGATCATTCTGAAGCACCACAACCACTGCAGTAGTTATGGAGCTAGGAGGTTATAGGTCCAATCCTTCCATTTTTTTTCCCCAAAATATATTTTGACAAAGACATTTGACAAAAACTGAGGATCAAGGCTATGACCATTGGAGTATATGTTTATGGCCCTGGTTAAAGGGTTACAACAGTGCAACACACAGCTTGTTACCCCACCTCTGATTGTATGCCTTCTATCTCTGCTTGCTTTTAGTGGGCAGCCCACTCAGATGGAAGTAGTTTCCACTAGCTAGTGCATAGCTCCCTTGCTCTGTGAAACTAAAGACCAGGGACACTGCAACTTTAATCTCTTTTACTCACCCATGGTGCAATAAGAGAGATGCTGCAGGAGATGAGAGTATCTGTTTTATCAATGTCCATTTTATTGTCGTGTGACACTCCATTTTCTTTCAAAAGTATTTGAAAGATTTGCAATTCATATCACAGTCCTGTTTAATCCTGGCATAGCTTTCTCTGTGCTGACTGGGAGATGAAAAGGTCTGTAGAACAATGATTGACAGGGAGCCAAGATGGAGGCTCACGTGTCTAGGATAAAGCCAAGTACAGAAATGTGGAGTTCTACATTTGATTTGATTTCTCAGACCTAACAAACACATAATTGGTACACATAATATGAATATAATATTTAAAAAATTGTTTGAATGTAACAGTTCCTCTTTAATGTCAATTCAAAGCATGTGCATTTCTTATTCATAGCCTGACTGTACATTTAAGGTAAAAATATATTTTTCAGCTATGGTACCAGCACAGCCATGTAAGAAGGGGTAGGAGAAGGAGGAAGCGACAGTGACACCCCATTTTGGTTGCCATTTTTGCTGTGCATGTATATTTAAGGGACACAGAAATTTTGCCCAGTAGGTAAGTATATCCTTAGCATTTAACATCCCTACACTATGGCCAGTTTACAGATATTCTATCATCGAAGAATGTCCTATACTAAGTTCAGTATGCATTTATTTTTTATATTTAGTATATGTCTATACAATGTACTAGTGGCAATTTTATTATCTATGACAATTCTATGGTACCACATTGTAATAAAAAATAAGCCCTTTGGTTTTTCAGCCATACTAGTGACTAAAAGATCCTTCTCTGAAGAGCAAGGCTGCAGAGATGCCAGGATTTCCAAAACCACATCTGTAATGGGCTTTTAAGTGACTTTCTCTATTAAATAAAACATGCATTTCTTAAGAGAAAACTACCAAATATATTATTTATCTTGCAATGACAAACCGAAGTGTGAGCTAACAGAACCAAGGTAGTAAGTATATCTCATATAATCACGCTCAAACGTATATGGCAATACTTTAAATACAGGTAGAGAACGCACAGATCACAGATGTGTTGAACATTGATCAATAATGCAAACAACTTGGTATCATTTATACTATACAGGAAATGATGGCTGAGGTCTATTTAAATCCATGATCCATCATACTAATGGCTTCATCCAAGTGTGAAGCCATTGGATAAAGACATTAATATGACGTAAGGAAAAAAACACATGCGTAGGGTGTCCAGAGCCTAATCAGTACACCAGGGAATAAGGAGGAACCAAGACCCACGGAAACTAACACACATGTTTGTGTGAGCAATCAGTATAAAGGCAACACAGTTTGATATATACCGTAGACTTCATTTTTTTCTGTTTTAATAAATGTATAATCAAGGATCAAGAAGAATAAATAAAGAAATTAGTTTAAATTTTAAAAAGAATTTATTTTATTTTTACGTAGAGGTGTTACATGCTAATAAGTGATTTCAACCTCATGGTTTTGAACAGTAACTCAACATATAATTTTAGTTTTATTTCATATTGTCAGTGACACACTTTGTGGCTGTTCAGCACGGACAAGGCGTTTGTTTCTTGCTCCGTACTGTTTTTCCACTTTTTTTAATCAATAAGTTTAACTTCCTAGGCCAAATTATGAAGAATTATCCCAAATATATGTGTGAAATTTAACAATCAGTGGAAAGATAAAACTGTTTGAACATTGTGAAATGCTATATTTCATTTATAGTCAACTCATGGCTTAAAACTACAATTGTACTTTTTTCATTGTATTTTACAAATGTTTACCATTTTCATAAATTGCATCACCTCCAAAAAAAAAAAAACCAAACAGAACAGAACAAAGACATTTGGTACATTCTGTCCATCAGCCTAGGCACCCAATGCCCTTTATATTTATATTAGTAAATTGTCTTTATAAAAGAAAGCTACCTGGGAAGGACTCGGAAAATCCAATACTTGCCCAGATTGTTCGGAGGTCAATGATATGACTAACCTATGCAGTGTTAAGACTAAGAAGCATTGTGGACCTATTTACTGCAAGACTGACCTTGAGCAGACCTCGAGGGAAATCTCTTCCTTCATTCACCCCTTGTAAGTTGGAGATGAATTCCTGACAGCTCATCTTCTTCCCAATGTTCTGGAAAACAGAAGGTCGCACATTACAATGATATATATATATTCCTCTTACTGGCAATAATTAAGCGGACAAACATAACATGCCTTTATGTGCACAAAAACTGATGCGTTATGGCATGGAATTTTTGAAGCAAATATGTATTTTGTTTTTATCACTATAATTATGATCCACGCATTAAAATGGTGCAAGAACATTAACATGCAATAACGATCGCACATATTTTATTGAAAGCTGAATAAAATTACTATTTTCCGTGCAAGGGTGTCTACCTGAAACATAATGGGTTAAATCCAAATACAATCCACACACACAAATATGGAGAAACAAAGCTGAAGTTAATTTGTCAGTGGATAAATTACTCGTCCTCCCACTATTACACATTTAGAACATCATAATTTGTCACCTGTCTGCTGAATGTTTTTTTTTTACTGGTCACACACTAGTGGGCTAAATTACATTTTCCACCTGCCTTTGCATCTTAGACTTAACTGAGCTGCTAAAGGTAAAGAAACAAAGTATATGCACCCAAGGGGTGGAAGCACATTCATTCCTGGAAACTAATGGATATCAGTGCAAAAAAACAAACAAAATCAAAATACTGATTGGCTAAAGCGGGTCATTTTTCTTTTTGGGAAGATACGTGATAACTGAGCAGAGTGAACCTCGTCATATAACCGGAAAAGAGATACTTGGGATGAAGACAAGCCAATTTGTATTTGCTCTCTATAAAAACATTATTTATTTATTCTTTTTTTTTTTTTTTTTACAGAAATGGAGATGCTTTTCTTCTTTATAGGGACACTATAGGCACCCAGATGGGTGCAGTGCTCCTATTCCTCTTAGCCCTGAAATTATTATCATTATTATTATTATTTATATAGCGCCAGCAAATTTCGTAGCACTGTACAATGGGATGTAAAACATTGCAGTTTTCAGAGAAGCTGCAATGTTTACATTGCAGGGTTAAGACTGCCTCTAGTGGCTGTCTCCCAAACGGCCACTTCAGACACTTCCTGGTCTTTCATGGAGTTTAACTACATGAAACGATGCTAAACATCCACACACTTTGTAGCCTTTTCAAATCCCCCGTAGGAAAGCATTGATTCAGTGATGCTCGTCGCGCATGTTCTTTAGGTTACCCCCATTGCCCATGTCGGAGGAGGTGGAGACGGAGCCAACGCAGAGGGAATTCAGCACTGGAAAGAGGTAAGTGTTTAAAGCACTTAGACATAAGTTTTTTGTTTTTCACAAGTCTTTCATTTAGCTTACATACTTCCCATCGAAAGTAAGAAAGAAAAGAAAGAAATGCTATATTCAAACTAAATCATGGCTCCGGTTTAAATTCATTAAGGGTCTAGAGCTGCAGTTTATTTTTATGAAAGTGACAACATTTCCCAAACTTGATGGAAAGGTGGACTTATATGATATATCTACAGGTAGAGTTAAAACCGATAACTAACAGAGCTTTAAATGTGAATTTTATTCAGTGTGCGTTTGTAGTATCCCTTTAAGATAGAAACAAATCACCAAGTGTTGATGTTTTTAATGTCCATTTCATTGCTCTGTCTAAAGAATGTATAACAGACGGTGTTTGTGAGTTCTCTCATTACTGCTCCCTCTGTGCAGATGTCATAATACTGCCAAGCTTTTCGGTTTGTTTAGTGGTTCTGCAGTGTTTACTGAGGCAGTGGACATTTGGCTTAAGTTCCTTTGCCAGACTGACTCCATGATGTTAGCGTTTGATGGGGTTGGCAGTCACTGACAAACTGACTTGGATCTAACAATTGGGAAATCAAGTGAAATATAGAGATCTAGAATGACAAATAAACTGTTAGCATGTTTAACATAATCGTACGTTTACACATGTACTTTTTTTAGACTCTGTTTAAACGTGTATATATAAAACTATTTCAAATCCTCAACCAAAGACTAACTGCAATATTATTAATATAATTCTGTTGATATCAACTTATTTTAAATAAAAGAAAAATATTTTAATTATTTCCCTTTAACATTCTACCACTTTTCTATTCCTCCTCTTTTATTTTTTGTCAGTTACGCTCTCGTTCACTGATTCTCCTACAATTGTTTGTTTTGCCCATAATTTTCTCCCTCTTGTACTTACCTCCCTTACTTCTGCTTCCCATTCTCTCTTTGTAGCGAACATCTACCTTAACCTCAACAGCCCCTCTTGTTCTGCTCCTCTTCTGCCACTTTCTCTTATCTGACCTACCATTTTAACCCCTTAAGAGTTCAGCTTCACAAGTAAAAGGCCAGCATGCCGGAAAATTTAAATCATATGTCCTTTAGAGCAGTGTTTCCCAACCCAGTCCTCAAGGCACACCTACCAGTCCAGGATTTAGGGATTACCCAGTTGTGTCTAAGGTGTTTTTTTTCTTCTTTGTAAAAACACCTTAGACACAACTGGGTAATCCCTAAATCCTGGACTGGTAGGTGTGCCTTGAGGACTGGGTTGGGAAACACTGCTTTAGAGGTTAATAATTATAAAATCTTCTTTGACTGGCCATGGAATATTAACGACAAAAGCAATAGCGAAAGCAAATAAAAAAGACAAGAAGAATGAAAAGAAGAACAAGGAGCAGAGAAGAAGAGGGAAAAATAGTAT
This sequence comes from Pelobates cultripes, assembly GCA_933207985.1. NCBI lineage: Eukaryota > Metazoa > Chordata > Amphibia > Anura > Pelobatidae > Pelobates > Pelobates cultripes. Next base: position 36,862,937 of record OW240916.1, read on the forward strand.
AGTGAGGAAGAGAGTCGAGGTCAAAGAGAGGGAGCACAGAGAGATACAGGGACAAAAAGTGAGCTAAGAGAGAGAAAGAAAATGCCAGGGGGGATAGGTAGAAACTGTCTTTAGAGTAAAACACAGGAGAGATAACCAAATGTATAATAGTAAATCAGAAACATTATTATAATTTATATAGCGCTAACATATTCCGTAGCACTTTACAATTATAAAATGGGGATATTTGACAAGAAATTTAGATACGGAATATAACAGAGACAAATGTTAAGAAAGCCCTGTTTAGATGAGCTTACAAACTTATAAACTCAGAATATCTAATTAAAATATTCATTTTTTTATGAACTCTGTTTGAACAATTTTCTATTAGAATTTTTTTTTGTTTAATTTTCCCAAATTTAACAGACAGTCAAGCCTACTAAAAAATGCAAGAGCAAGCAGCACATGCGTTCTATAAATTCAATATAATTTCTGACCCAGTGCTGGTTATATTAAATGTATCAAGATGTTCTGCTTTCACTTTATTACATCTGTTAGAGTTTTTTTTTTTTGTTTTTTTTTAAACTTACACCTTGTAAGCTGGTGTCTATTAATCTCCTTTGTAACTAATAAATTACTCCGGCCTTTTGTAGGTGTTTAAGGATGAAAGGTCAGCCAGTTTGCCCTTTATATGACATGATATATTGAAAATTCAGTTTTATGTGAAGGAAAAACAAATACCTAAAATAAAAATTATTGCTTAAAGGGGACTCCTGCACCTGCTACCCAGTATGCTTCAAGAAAATGCAAATAAAGAGATACCAAAGTAAAGTGCAGAGAACGTCTTACTAACTAAGTATTATCTGGTTGTGTGTCTAGGTAGCTATTATTTCTAATTATGTCACCAACATATTCTGCAACGCTTTACAGTAAGAAAGGGGGTATTTAAAAGGCTCTGCTCATACCAGCTTACAATCTATGAGGATTTTTAGGTAGGTCGATACATATCGTTAGGTGTCTTGCCCAGGGACACTTACTGGTAAGGAGGTCCGACCGGGATTCGAACCAGGCATTCTGGACAAAGAGTGACTCTGGATTATTTTAAAATAAACAGGCATGCTATCATAATCACATCTACATTTACCCCACTTCACACATATAACCCACAGCCAGAAGATCCACAATGAATTCACCCAATCCTATATTAATTTGTCAGGGAGGCCTGCAAACAATGCATGTCTCAGGACTGTAATCAGCAAGGTTCCAACGGCAATACACAGTATTTTATTCTTACTTTTATCCAATGCAGGCCTGAAGCATGCATGTTTACAAGCTCCTGATAAAATCATAAATGTGGTCAGCTTATCTCTCACAGCTATCATAGAAACATAGAATGTGACGGCAGATAAGAACCATTCGGCCCATCTAGGCTGCCCAATTTTCTAAATACTTTCATTAGTCACTGTCCTTATCTTATAGTTAGGATAGCCTTATGCATATCCCACGCATGCTTAAACTCATTTACTTTGTTAACCTCTACCACTTCAGCTGGAAGGCTATTGACAAAGGTTGTGTAGTCGCAATATGTACAATGTGCTGCAACATCATTGCGTCTAGCTATACCAAGAAGGAAAAAGGTGGAGATGCCTCTTCTATGTTTGGGGAATCCAGCGATCAGTGCTGATGTGAGATAGGTGGAGTACACCCAAATAGTAAAACTGAGCAGCATATGTTTGGGGATTGGTTTACTTATACCCTAACCATGGGTAGGAAATGTTCATCACTCCAGATGTTGTGGACTACAGTTATGTAAATACAGTTATGTAAATACGCAACACGCATTATGTAAACCCACAGAAAACTTAAGAACCTATTACCGAACCTTAGAATGGTCAGGTTTAATGTAGGCAGAAAAGAGCAGTCAGGGTATAGCCAAAGGTCAGGATACCAGAGATCAGTAGAGCGATGCAGGAATAGCTGGGTCAGTATGCCAGAAATGAGAAAAGTCAAGACACAAGCCGAGTCAGAAAACCGGAGAACTGAAGAGTCAAAAGCCAAGCCGAGTCAAATCACTATAAAGCAATAAATCACATATAGTATCAAGTAGCACTATAGGGCAAACAAGGAACAACAATAGGGCAAATAATAAAGCGAAAGGTGCCCTTTTTATAAGGGAGCGTCTTTTGTTTTAAGGCTACGCCCCCAAAACGTTCTGGGCTAGTACAGATGATGTGGGACCACGTCATCGACGTTATGACATCGGTGCATATGTGTTGCATCATGAAAAAGGCGTGTGATCCCAGCATCGGGTGTGGGACATGCAGATATGGCTGTGAGAGGAATCGGCTTCGGGTGCCGCACCACGTGGAAGCGCTGGAGAGAGGTTAGAGATCGTGGCACCATAATGTTCTTACAGACAGAATGCTAGCAAAGCATCAGGTGAAAAGTAGGCCACAACATTTGGAGTGCAGAAGGTTGCCTACCCTAGTGGACGAAGCTATGCATTGGCATAAAAAAAAAAGTTATGAAAGAGTATATCATAGAACAGAGAGCCTACAGAAATATGAGTATGTAAACCTTAATGCAGTATGTGCTTATTAGCATATTTACATGGCATTCTGGGGCAGATGAGCAAAATATCTTTACAGGCTGATGTAGCAGGAACAATGGTTTATAGACTATGCCTTACAAAAGACGATTTATAGATTTATTAAAGCTGTTCAGTTGAGAATTTACTTAATTTCATATAAAATATTTCATCTTTTCTTTTTTAACACTCACCCCAATATGAATAGATACACACTTACATATAATGGCCCACAGGGCAGAGAGTATGCCCTTGCCTACTCAAATCTGTACCTCAATAAATCATTTTAATAGTGTGACAGTTTCATCTGACAAAATACTAAACCTAGGAAAACAAATTTGTCAGGAAGGTTCATTTATCAACCATGAAGATGATGGCACAGAACATGGCCTTATGTTACTTTATCTGAATATTTTGCTCTTTCTTGAACCCAAGTCACTCATTGTCAGTTATATTAAGGGATTTTGCGTTTGAAAAAAAAAGGCCTTTGAAAAACGTATTTTTAACATGATGTATCGGATATACATACTGTAGAGCAGAGGGACCCAAAAGGTAAATCCCCCAGATGTTTTAAAACTACAGCTTCCATGATGCTTTGCCATTATAAAGGCATTCCAAAAACATGCAACGCATCATGAGAGTTGTAGTTCTACAACATCTACCTTTTGGGCACCCCTGCTGTAGAGATTCAAAGAAATGTTTTATTTTGTACATAAAGGAAAAACAACCACAAAATGAAGGGAACACAAAGCTATGCACGCTACGCAAATCATAACTTGGTGTAGTACTTAACCAAATATAACTTTTTTTTTCCACAAAACAGTGTGATTTTAATATTTTCAGTTGGATATTCAACAACATATAAAGTCAAACAACTCACTACTTCTTACAATCACTTTGCCCACTTTAATCTCCATTGCACCCTGCACGGGCAAGCTTAATTGGAAAGCGGCAATTGAAGGGATGCATTTAAAACCTCCATTTGCTCAACTGGACAAGAAATAGCCTTCTGCTGTGTTTTAATAATGGCAGTATAATAGCAATGGTAAAATGACAATACAGTCAATCCAAGTTTCAAAGACTGCTACCTTCTAACCGTTTGGAGGTGTGATATTACGTGGATCATGGATGTGGGCAGTTAGAAGTGCCCACATGAGAGGTTCTGTACAGCTGAATGTAGCTCGTGCAGTGTGTGTGTGTTTTATTATATTTATTTTCCAAGCCCTTCGGATGATCAGTAATTTGTTTGTGTCATGAAATGTATATTCTATGCGCAGTGGCGTACACATGACCCATGGGGCCCCGGTGCGAAAATTGATCCGTGGGCCCCCCTCCCCCCCCCGCGCGGGCCGGGCCGCAACACATGGCGGTGGGCACCTGGTCGCAGGGGTTACAGGGCTGCGACCCCTGCGACCGCGGTATGCACGCCAGTGCATGCAGATGCACACACACTTAAAGGACCACTCTAGGCACCCAGACCACTTCAGCTTAATGAAGTGGTCTGGGTGCCAGGTCCAGCTGGGGTTAACCCATTTTTTCATAAACATAGCAGTTTCAGAGAAACTGCTATGTTTATGAATGGGTTAAGCCTTTCCCTATTTCCTCTAGCGGCTGTCTCATTGACAGCCGCTAGAGGCGCTTGCGTGCTTCTCACTGTGATTTTCACAGTGAGAGCACACCAGCGTCCATAGGAAAGCATTATGAATGCTTTCCTATGTGACCGGCTGAATGCGTGCACAGCTCTTGCCGCGCGTGCGCATACAGCCGACGGGGAGGAGAAGAGAGAGCCCCTTTCCAGAGCCGGGCGGGAGGGGGTCCCTGAGGGTGGGGGCACCCTCAGGGCACTATAGTGCCAGGAAAACGAGTATGTTTTCCTGGCACTATAGTGGTCCTTTAAAGGACCACTACAGACACCCAGATCACATCAGCTCAATGAAGTTGTCTGGGTGTTAGGTCCCTCTAGTTTTAACCCTGCAGCTGAAAACATAGCAGTTTCAGAGAAACTGCTATGTTTCACTGAGGGTTAATCCAGCCTCTAGTGGCTGTCTCACGGACAGCCGCTAGAGGAGCACACTGAACGTCCATAGGAAAGCATTGAGTAATGCTTTCCTATGGGCGGTTTGAATGCGTGCGCGGTCGCATTCGGAGCTGAGAGGCTGAGGGAAAGGTAAGTGCTGAAGACACACACACTCTCACTTACAGACGCATACACACTAGCTAACAGACACACACATTTACTGACAGAGATACAGTCAGCGACAGACATACATACACACTCACTTACAAATCATACTCTCATTGACAAACACACACTCACTAACAGACATCAAACAGACTCAGTAAGACACACACAGTAACACACTCACTGACACTCACTAGCAGACACACACACTAACACACTAACACTCACTAGCAGACACACACTAACACTCACTCTAACACTCACACACACACTCACACACACACACTAACACTCACACATGATTTTTTTTTTTTTTTTTTAATATAATCCCCCCAGCCTCCTTACCTCTTTGAGTGCTGGGGGGGATTATTCCCTGGGGTCCAGTGGTGGTGCTGCTGGGCTCCTGGGCGGGTGGCCGGTCGGGCAGGCAGGCGGGCGCGCGAGGGAGCACTCAGTGCTTCCTCTTCAGCTCCCTCGCGCGCCGCGTAGGGATGCCGGAGCCAGAAGATGGCGTCATCTTCCGGCTCCGGTATCATTGCGGTGCGCGAGGGAGCTGAAGAGGAAGCACTGAGTGCTCCCTCGCGCGCCCGCCTGCCTGCCCGACCGGCCACCCGGGGTCAGCAGGGCCAGCCTCAGGGGGCCCTGGGGTGGCCGGCTCCTGGGCCCCCCAGGGGAAGAGGCTGGCCCTGGGCGTACATACCGGGTCGCAGGGGCGGCCGGGCCCCCTGGTGGGCCGGGCCCGGTCGCAGTCGCGACCCCTGCGACCCTGGTATGTACGCCAGTGTCTATGCGTTGTACAGGTAACAACACGAACGAGCATGAATCGACTAGTTATCTGTGATCGTTAATAAAGCTGTCTTTTATTTTTCCCAGTACTTAAAGCATCCAGTGCCTCGTAGTTAGTTTCAGGTAATCTCTAATTATTTTCTTGCACAGTGGGAAGGCCATGTTGCTTTAGAAGACATCCTGATAATTTGTTTTGTTATTGCTGCCTGACTTGTGTTCTCAATAATTAAACCTGTTGGATAGCAGCTGGGGCCCGTCATAAGAAGATGCACAATTTCCACAAAGAAAACGGGAAGAGATTTAAGAGAGCACGTAAATAGATGGATGGACAGACAGACCAATCAAAAATCCTATTTCAAGAACTGAAACTTTTAAACAACTCTATTTCCAAATGTAACACCTAAAGAAGACCTCCGTCGATGTATGTCATCAATAAATGACTGCACATTTTATATTTGTTTGTATTTGGATAATATATATTCAGTTTTATTACTCTATAAACGTTTGTAATGATAAGAAACCGACATACTCAAGATCTAGATAAGCAACATGGGGATCATTAAATAAAGAGTGAAAAAGAATTTGTAAAATTTACGGCCAAATAACTACCTCTCAACCTTTGGTTTATCTTTTACAAATTTATTTTTAAATTATTCATAATTCATTGTGCATAATATGTCACCTTGTGTATTTCCAGAGACTTTGAAAATCCTATTATCCAAAAAACAAACAAACACATAAACAGACACTATTGCATCCACGTAAAATATTAGGACGCCAGATTCCTCTTGTTCAAATTACTTGTGATCTGCGTGTCTCGCTATACTTTGACCTAGGTTTCTGAGTCCTAAGTGACCTGTCTTGTATCTTTGTTCTTTATTGGAAATTAACTTCAATAAAGCTCTATCTGCAAAAATAAATACAAATAGGACACCAGATATTTACCAAGGTATAATCTGATATCTAAGCCAGTGTGACAAAACCAGTGGACTATCCATTTATTGGTGTCGGTCTTCCCCTACTATTGTTCTTCCATCCACACATGCTTATGGGTGTTCACTGCACTTTATGCAAAAAATGCATTTTCTTTTTTCATTTAATTCTACAGGGTTGTATTACAACAAGACTTGCAGAACAATTACTGCAATGGAAGAAAGGCCTTATTTAACCTTATTCAAGGCTGTGACAGAGAGGAGAAGCACGTAAACAATATCATATTTTATTCATATATATTTTACTCCATGACTGTGTCTGACAATCATGGCATGTACATTTCATACCTCCCATCATTTCAAACTGAACACCACTTTAATTTTTTTTAAAAAAAAAATTTTTTGGGGTGAGAAGGGTACAGCCAGGAGGGGAGGGGGTTCTGAGAAATTTTATGTGACTTACTAAAGGATCACTATAGGGTCAAGAACACAAACATGTATTCCTGACCCTATAGTGTTAAAACCACCATCTAGCCCCCCTGGGCCCCCTCATGCCTCCATAAATATAGCAAACTCTTACTGTATTCAAGCCTGAAGCTGTAAATCTGCATGTTGTTTGCCTCAGAAAAAAACAAGCAATCTGCTGACATCAGCAGAAGTGGTGGCCTGATCCAATCACAGTGCTTCCCCATAGGATTGGCTGAGACTGACAAGGAGGCAGATCAGGGGCAGAGCCAGCATGATTCAAACACAGCCCTGGCCAATCAGCATCTCCTCACATAGATGAATTGAATCAATGAATCTCTATGAGGAAAGTTCAGTGTCTGCATGCAGAGGGAGGAGATACTGAATGTTTGGATGCATTTTAGGCAGCCGTGACCCAGGAAGGATCTCTAACAGCTATCTGAGGAGTGGCCAGGGAAGTTATCACTAGGCTGTAATGTAAATGTAATGTTACCTAGATTTCAGTAAGGCTTTTGACACTGTTGCACATAGAAGGCTTATCATTAAACTGCAATCTTTAAGTTGGGATTCCAATATTGTTGAATGGGTAAGGCAGTGGCTGAGTGATAGGCAACAGAGGGTTGTTGTTAATGGAGTATATTCGAAGCTTGGGCTTGTCACCAGTGGGGTACCTCAGGGATCTGTACTTGGACCCATTCTCTTTAATATTTTTATTAGTGATATTGCAGAAGGTCTTGATGATAAGGTATGTCTTTTTGCTGATGATACTAAGATATGTAACAGGGTTGATGTTCCAGGAGGGATAAGCCAAATGACAAATGATTTAGGTAAACTAGAAAAATGGTCAGAATTGTGGCAACTGCCATTTAATGTGGATAAGTGCAAGATAATGCATCTTGGACGTAAAAACCCAAGGGCAGAGTACAGAATATTTGATAGAGTCCTAACCTCAACATCTGAGGAAAGGGATTTAGGGGTGATTATTTCTGATAACTTAAAGGTAGGCAGACAATGTAATAGAGCAGCAGGAAATGCTAGCAAAATGCTTGGTTATATAGGTAGAGGTATTAGCAGTAGAAAGAGGGAAGTGCTCATGCCATTGTACAGAACACTGGTGAGACCTCACTTGGAGTACTGCACGCAGTACTAGAGACCGTATCTTCAGAAGGATATTGATACCTTAGAGAGGGTTCAGAGAAGGGCTACTAAACTGGTTCATGGATTGCGGGATAAAACTTACCAGGAAAGGTTAAAGAATCTTAACATGTATAGCTTGGAGGAAAGACGAGACAGGGGGGATATGATAGAAACATTTAAATACATAAAGGGAATCAACACAGTAAAGGAGGAGACTATATTTAAAAGAAGAAAAACTACCACAACAAGAGGACATAGTCTTAAATTAGAGGGACAAAGGTTTAAAAATAATATCAGGAAGTATTACTTTACTGAGAGGGTAGTGGATGCATGGAATAGCCTTCCAGCTGAAGTGGTAGAGGTTAACACAGTAAAGGAGTTTAAGCATGCGTGGGATAGGCATAAGGCTATCCTAACTATAAGATAAGGCCAGGGACTAATGAAAGTATTTAGAAAATTGGGCAGACTAGATGGGCCGAATGGTTCTTATCTGCCGTCACATTCTATGTTTCTATGTAAACACTGCATTTTCTCTGAAAAGACAGTGTTTACAGTAAAAAGCCTGAAGGTAATGATTCTACTCACCAGAACTAATTCAATAAGCTGTAGTTGTTCTGGTGACTATAGTGTCCCTTAATGCAACTGAAATGTAACTTCGAACGGGAACAATGTATCTTATTTACACAGACTGATTTCTAAACACATGTATTGTAGTATAAAGACACATTGCTGTGCAGACTCACCAACAATATGGAGCTAATAGAAAAGAGAGACATAAGGATAGAAAAGAGGGATTTGGTCCTATAAACAGGGACACTTGGGAGGTATGCTGTTACCACAAACAACTGGATATAGTTATCAAGTTTTGGATTCCAAACAAGAAATTAAAGGACCACTCTAGGCACCCAGACCACTTCAGCTTAATGAAGTGGTCTGGGTGCCTGGTCCAGCTAGGGTTAACCAGTGGTCTGGGTGCCTGGTCCAGCTAGGGTTAACCCATTTTTTTTATAAACATAGCAGTTTCAGAGAAACTGCTATGTTTATAAATGGGTTAATCCAGCCTCTAAAGCCTCTAGTGGCTGTCTCATTGACAGCCGCTAGAGGCGTTTGCCAGCTGAAGTGGTAGAGGTTAACACAGTAAAGGAGTTTAAGCATGCATGGGATATGCATAAGGCTATCCTAACTATACCAGCTGAAGTGGTAGAGGTTAACACAGTAAAGGAGTTTAAGCATGCGTGGGATATGCATAAAGCTATCCAAACTATAAGAGAAGGCCAGGGACTAATGAAAGTATTTAGAAAATTGGGCAGACTAGATGGGCCGAATGGTTCAGAGAAACTGCTATGTTTATAAATGGGTTAATCCAGCATCTAAAGCCTCTAGTGGCTGTCTCATTGACAGCCGCTACAGGCGTTTGCATGCCTCTCACTGTGAAAATCACAGTGAGAAGACGCCAGCGTCCATAGGAAAGCATTATGAATGCTTTCCCATGAGACTGGCTGAATGCGCGCGCGGCTCCTGCCGCGCATGCGCATTCAGCCGAAGAGGAGGAGAGCTCCCCGCCCAGCGCTGGAGAAAGGTGAGTGTTTAACCCCTTCCTCTCCCCAGAGCCCGGCGGGAGGGGGATCCTGAGGGTGGGGGCACCCTCAGGGCACTATAGTGCCAGGAAAACAAGTATGTTTTCCTGGCACTATAGTGGTCCTTTAAGGACCATTAATATAACATAGTACACATGGGAAGTCTTTCAACATGTAGCATTTGCAACTAAAATAGTACCTATGTTTTGCCATAATAAATCTCCCAAATAATTATCTTACTGAATACATTGCTAGATAAACAGCTCTGGGTCCTGATGGCTGCCCATTGCAGGTGAAGTCCCATAATTATTATATTTACCATCTATTTACATGATTACAGGATAACATCCGTTAATGTCCCCTGTTACCTTTGATATTGAAGGAAGTTTGTGCATCCATTTCAGATGTATGTCATTTCGTGTGTCCTCATGAGAATCACTTGGACGGGAGTCAATGATTTGTCTTTATTCTCAAAAGACTACCATGGAAAACTGTGTCCATTAGTGAAATACGCCTGACCAGTTGGCAGTAAAAATAATATATTACAGAATGTGTTGTTAAATTAAACGAGAAGCGACTTACGTATTTGCTTGTTACAAGATAAAATGAACACTTTAGGGTTTATTCACAAAGGAGTGAATTATCGTGAATTCAAGCCTGAAGTGTCAGTTTATAGCCAAGATATTTTCTATAACATTCGGTATACCGGTAGTTACAACTTGTCTTGTCTGTTATGTTTTAAATGTGTCAGTTCAGTGTTAAATTTACAAGAATTCACAGTTTATTAAATAAACCACAGTAATCCTGCGTGCTTCCAGAGGACTTGCTGAAACCAATCATTACAGAACTTTCATAGTGTTTCCTCTATCCCGTAATTTTTGGGGGAATTGTCTTAAGCATTTAAGCAGCACTCCAGCTTGTACAAATACTACGGTGTGTGTTTTTTTGTGTTGAGTCTCTGTGCTTAGTCCCCCAGTTCTTTGTCAAACTGTTTGAGAATTTGTACATCCACAGGATTACAATAATCCTGAAAGGGACAGCTTCTAACCTTTGCGATGCTCTTAATTAACTACGTCTATGACTTTTACACCTGGATCTTCCCTACTTCATTGATTGTATAAAAAATGTTTTTTAAAAACTCAGAAATAGGAAATTTTCTGTTTAGTAGCATTTTGGGAGTATATGACACACAGAAATCTGGTCATAATAGGGACTGGGACTGCGGGAAAATTGTGAGTTTATTAGTATATATTTTTTTAAGCAAAACTGACACCAGTTGCTATTAATTAGTTAAAATTAAAGGTAACTGCTAATTTAATATTTGTGTGAATTATTTTTTAATATAGACATATAAGTAATTATCTCTTTAGTGCTATCTCCTGGCATACCCTTGATCTATGGGGGCAGCCATTTATAGTCATCTTGATTTCAACCAAACACCATATCTACAATGTAGAATGTCTACACAAATACTGTCAGAATCAGCTATTCACATTGTCTTTGGTCAGATCAGTGGTGTTTCCAACCAACAAGGACTTAAATGGACAAAGTGTGAGAGCGATAACACCAAATTTAACACACCTGCTCCCCATTCACACCTGAGACCTTGTAACACTAACGAGTCACATGATACCAGGGAGGGAAAATGGCTAATTGGGCCCAAGTTGGACATTTCCACTTAGGGGTGTACTCACTTTTGTTGCCAATGGTTTAGACCAGGGGTCCTCAAACTCCGGCCCCCCAGATGTTGCTTAACTACAACTCCCATGATTCTTTGAATTACATAGATAGCCAGAGAATCATGGGAGTTGTAGTTAAGCAACATCTGGGGGGCCGGAGTTTGAGGACCCCTGGTTTAGACATTAAATGCTGTGTGTTGAGTTATTTTGAGGGGACAGCAAATTTACATTGTTATACAGGCTGTACACTTACTACTTCACATTGTAGCAGAGTGTAATTTCTTCAGTGTTGTCACATGAAAATATATAATAAAATATTTACAAAAACGTGAGGGGTGCACTCACGTTTGTGAGATATACCTGCATATCTCTCATTTTCCATAATGATAAAACTTCCTTTAACTGAATTCTGTAGAGAATACCTGTTTCAGAAGCAGCCTGTGATGCTAAACAAATGCAATTCTGAAGCTGAAATCATTCTACTCGTTTTGCCAGCCTGCAATAAACAGCACTGGCATTACTGATACATTTTGACTAACTAAACTGCTAGCAGTGCATCAAATCCAAAGACCTTCAAGGCTAACATTAACTGGCATGTTGCAAGTCTAGTAATAATTATAGAGTCAGAGGTATTACACAACAATACAATAACATACCATATTACATGACGGCTTAATAAAGCACATATGCCATTTTTTTTGTTTTTTGTTTTAGGCATCATAACATTCTGGTTAGACTTTAAGAATGACCTCCATTTTACTGCCATAGGACTACTTTAACTGAACTCCCACTGAATACCTCTGTAATTCTCAACACGACTATTATTTTTATGGAATTCCTCTTCATTTTTGTCAGCTCTGAAGATCAGGCTAAGCACTACCATCAATCTAGTTAAACTGCATGAAAGCATCCATATGATGTAACCAGGTAGAAAATATCGTAAAGTACACAAGAAAAAACATAAAACAAAAAAATAAATAAGGTTTTATCTTCAGTAATATCAATTCAAGTTCAAATGTGAAAAACATTACAGCATATATAATCCAAGAGGAGACCTTCAATTAACCTTTGTAATAGCCAATGGCAGCTGATGAATTTCCACTGCTCAATTCTCTGCCATTTAGGAGTTAAATCAATTTTGTTTCTGTTTATGCAGCCCTAGCCTCACCTTCTCTGACTGTGAATCATAGACTGCATGAAAAAAATGGTTTTATTTTTAATCAGATGTTAACTTGCTTTAGAAGTTTATATCTCCTGCTCTGTAGACTGAACTTTAATCACACACAGGAGGCTAGTGCAGGGTCTAGAAGGCTAGTAACAGAGCAGGAGATAAAAAAAAAATTGAAATTAAACAGATTGTGCCATAAAGGAAAATTAAACATAATCTCTCTCTTCACAGGAAGTGTTAAGGAAGGCCGTGCAAGTCACATATAGGGAGATGTGACTAGGGCAGTATAAACAAAGTGATTTGACTCATAAATGGCAGAGAACTGAGCAGTGAGACTGCAGTAATATGATATATGCATCAAAACTTCATTAAAGGAACAATATAGTGTCAGGAATACAAATGTGTATTCTTGACACTATAGGTCTTAATACCCATAGTTCCCGGTCCCCTTTACCTCGGGTGAGAAAAGTGATTTACTCTCCTTTCTTCAGCACCGCATGGGTCTTGTCATGGCTGATGCCGCCCATGCTCCACCCCCATGGCTGAGATCATCAAACGTGATGTCAGACAATTCAATACTTTCCCATAGGAATGCATGAGAAGGCTATCGCACATGCGCGGAAAAAACGCTGCTCTGCTCCAATCAGCATCCCCTCAAAGAGATGCATTGACTCAATGAAGCTCTATGGGGAAAGTTCAGCGTCTCCATGCAGAACGTGGAGACGCTGAATGCCAGTACTGGACAACCCAGGAACCCCCAGTGGCCGTCTGAGTGACTGCCACTGGAGTTGTCTCTAAGCAGCAATGTAAACACTGCCTGTTATCTAATGCCTATAATGACCCTTTAACCCCATGAGATGCCTTGTTCAAAACTAAATGTATCCCCAATCATCAATAAAGGCAAGAACATGTCTTTTTTAACAACCACTTATCAGAAACAGGCGGGTGCCTTACCGGCACCTGTGGAACAGCCCCACTGGTAAAAGTAATGTTGCTACATATCTCCCAGCATTTTAATGTAATCTAGAGACTTAGACAAACTTTTTTGACACGGTTTATTTAACGTGGATACAGGCTTGATAAAATAGCGGCATGCTTGCTGAGATGAACTCCATTGAGAACGCCTGTGATTGCCGCCCTACCGATACGGCTCATGAAGGGACAACTCAATTTGCAATAACAATCCAGATAAAATAAATGTAACAGTTGTTGATGAGCTGATAGAGACGACAAGTGATAATTCAGAAATTGTAAAAAGCATTTACCGAGTGTAAACATCAAAACATGCAATAAATCTAAGCGTTATGAACATCAAACAAAATGGATTTTTCAGGGTGAAACAGGACAGAACAATAAATGTAAACTTTAAGTAAATTAAAAGTTTTCTCCGCAAATAACATGATGCTATTGTGACAAGACTAATATAGTGTGGCAATAAATAGTTCTTATGATAAGTTTAAGATTCCATCACAGTTAGTTTTGGTATAAATCAGGGAGGTTGCAGTGTGGTGAAAACACCAGGGGCTTCAGCCCAAAGACACATTTTATGGGTCCTCCCACATACGTCAACTTTAAAGGTTACTCCAAGTATCATAACAACAACAGCCTGCTATAGTGGTTATGATGCCAGGACTACCATGGCCTCATTCCCCAGTACCCACTTACCTGGGTCCACGCCAGGTGCCTGGTCTCCTGAGGTGATGGCTTACGATACCTGAATTCTGCAGTGCTGCAAAAGCCAAATACCAATTCTGCTACCCATTCGCTGGCTGAGAGCATCAGCTGACTGCTCTCAGCCAATGAATAAGCATCTGTGCATAGAAATATGCACAGAATTGACATTAGACCTCCCAAAACACTTGTTCTGAGCTGCATGAAGAGCAGAGGGTTTAAAGTAAAATTATAGTGATAGGAATGCAAACATGTATTCCTAACACTATAGTGATGGAGTGGCTGTTCAGGTGACCGCCTCCTCTCAGTTTTACCGCCATGCTGGTCTCGCTGTGGCTGCATTCAAAAGTATGCAGGGGCTGGCTATAGCTATATGTTAAGCTGTAGTTGTTCTGGTAACTATAGTATCCCTTTAAAGGGTTTCTCCAAGCTCTGTGACCACTTCACTTGTATTTGTGCCTGTCATGACTAATATGAGTGGTCATGCCTTTATCACTATGAAGAGAATAAAATTGCACATTTATATTTTAAATTGCTAGCAAATGTATAGATTAAAAGCTATTCAACTGTACATTTATTTGCCAGCAAGTATAATTACAATTAAAATCATTTATATAGTGCCAACATATTCTGCAACGCTGTACAATAGGAAACAAGTCAATTATTTAATTCTAAACAAGTATGCCATACAGGAACGGTAGTTAAAGAGGGCCCTGCCTAAACAAGCTCACAATCTAATTAGCTGTACAAAAATATTAACCCAGAGGTGTGATCAATGCTCGATGCTACCCCATCTCCAAGTGACTCTGCAGTATTAAACCAATCTATGGTAATACGGAGACAAGTCCAGATTACTGCCATTAAGTAAAATTAAATGGAATCTCTGCACCCATAGGAAAGCTTTGGGAGACTATTGAGCATGCGTGGCAAAGCACTGCGCTACGCCAATCAGCTTCTCCTTATAGAAAAGCATTGAATCAATGCATCTCTACGAGGAAAGTTCAGTGACTCCACGTAGAGCATGGAAATGCTGCAAACTGTGCAGCACTTACCCAGGAAGCACCTCTAGTGGCCGTCTGAGTGACTGTCACTAGAGGTGTTATTAGGCAGTAACGTTTACATTAAAAAGTCTACAAGAACATGCTATACTCACCAGAACAACTACATTAAGCGGTAGTCATTCTAGTGACAATAGTGTCTCTTTAAGCTTCTACACACCACCATTTTCATTCCATACAATACTTCTATGGTCTGCATGCATCTTGGCCATATTGTTCTTCAGCCGTCTCGTTCTTAGATGTGATACAAGCAGTTACATAGTAATCGGGGTTGAAAAAAGACTAAAGTCCTTCAAGTTCAACCTTGAAACTCATTCTTTTATATTGTTGATCCAAAAGTAGGAAAAAATCGAATTGTGGCCATTTCCAATTTGGCCTCAAAAAGAGAAAACATTCCTTCTTAACTTCAGAATGGCAATCTGTTTACATACATAACAATTGTATCCTTGAATATTCTGTTTTTGCAACAACATAAAAAAAAGCATCCAAGCATTTAAAAAAAAAAAAAACCTTTTTATTTTCTCTTTATAAAATAAAGATGTCTGTAAGTTAGTTCCTACAGTGGCAACTCTACCAACGTAGCAGTATGGCCTGACCAAGAAAACTTAGATTCAGATGTGCATACAAGGGCAACGAAACACAGCGTGAGGACGTCCAGCGACACTCTAGCACAGAAAACCTCCCCGCTAGTGGCAGTCTAGTAGACAGCCACTAGAGGAGGAGTTAACCCTACAATGTAATTATTGCAGTTTATGAAAACTGCAATAATTACACTTAAAAGCTTAAGGGTAGTGGGAGTTGGCACCCAGACCACTCCAATGGGCAGAAGTGGTCTGGGTGTCTGGAGTGTCCCTTTAATACCACGATTCTCTAATACAGGCATAGGCAACCTTCGACACTGCAGATGTTTTGGACAACACCTCCCATGATGCTTTGCCAGCATTATTGGTGTAAGAGCTTTATGGGGGATATAGTCCACAACATCTGGAGTGCTGAAAGTTGCCAATCCCTGCTCTAATACTTACAAATAGAATCCTTTTTAGTTACAGCCAAATCCCAGCCTAAAAATAAATTGACATTATACAATAGTGCCGCCATCTAAAAATTAAACACCAAACACAATCTAAATTAAAATGTATGTTCCGTAAGACCACTAGACCCGTGCAATAAGTGTGCCAACTGCCATACAGTTAATACACTATTGCAAAAAATACCCAATCCTTGACAGTATTTAATCATGTGACATAAAAGTGCTTAATGTGAGCCCAAGGCCACATGCATAAGTGCAAGTTATAAGCACATATACCATGTACATAGAGTGCAAAAAAGAGTACATATAGTAACTGCAAAAACGTAAGCGCATAAAACGTGCAAATACAAAAATGTGAACACATAAATCATGTGCGTATCAAGTGCAAAAAATGAACACACAATCAAAGGCATAAAAGTGCAGACACATGATCACGTTGGCCATGTGAATACGTGCAATTTGAGCACAACAGTGCAAATGTGAGCGTATCCTTGACTAACATTTTTCAAACTAATATTTAGAGCATAATAGATTGTGAGGTCTTTTTAAGAGAATTTCGGGTTTTCGTTTTATAAAACAGGTTTTAGGAAATTGGTCTAGCTAATATATCTACTTAATAAAATAGGCAGTATCCTTCAACTGTGGATGAATTATTGCATTGCCGTTGAATCTGTCATTCTAAATTGACTGAAGGGAAGTCAGGAGAAAGCTCTGCGTAATGCATATTTGTAATTAACCTTTCGCAGGCAACCTATTAGAGAGAATCAGTAATGAAAGTTCTGATAGTTAAAAGCAGGCTTCCCCAAACCCTGGCCCTCCAGATGTTGCTGAACTACAATTCCCATGATTATCAGCCTATCCATTTCATTCATAGAATCTTTGGAGTTGTAGTTCAGCAACATCTGGAGGGCCGGAGTTTGAGGAAGCCTAGCTAAAAGTAATATCATAGGCTACAATCTTACCACCATTGTGTTTCTAGTCCTGAGGACAGAACGTGAAGCCGATAATTTGGTCCATAGGAAAATATATCTCTTCTTTAACAGTTATGGGAACCTCTGACCTTTCTAACTGTCCAGTACTACTGCTTATATTTTACGATTGACATGCCTATTTATGTTCAAGGAGACAGACATAAATAACATATAATACGAGCAGGGCCGGACTGGCCCACCGGGATACCGGGAAATTTCCCGGTGGGCCGCGGCACCTGGGGGGCCGGAGAGAGAGAGAGGGAGCCTCCCTTTACTTTAATAATATCGCGGCCGCCGGCCGCATGTCGGTGCCGCCGGGTGGCCGGTCCGGCGGCACACTCTGAGGTGATTACTCACCTTGCGGCCGGCGGCCCCATCTCCTGTGCTGACAGCTCAGTATTAGTGAGTGTGCCGGGCGGCCGCCTAAGCGATCCAGAGGCACACTCACTGATACTGACAGCCGCAGTCAGCACAGGAGGACGAGGGAGGCGGGCTAACTACCATGCTCCCTCGCGGTTCCCAAATTCCCAGCATCTACACATAGAGTAATCACTACCTATGATGTGTAGATGCTAATGAGGCTGTAGATCTGTTATCGCCTGTGACAGAACAAAGGGAGGAGACAAAAAGAGGGGGACAAATGGAGGGAAGGGGAAGGGGAAGGGGGGGCAGATAGAGGGAAGGGACACACAGAGACTGAGGGGTAATAGAAACACAGGGGAAGGGGGGGACACAGAGACTGAGGGGTAATAGAAAGACACCAGGTTGGGGGGGGGCAAAGAGACAGAGGGGTAATAGGAGGTTGGGGGGACAAAGAGAGGGGTAATAGAGAGACACAGGAGAAGGGGGGACACAGAGACAGAGGGGTAAGAGAGAGACACAGGGAGGAGATGGGGAAGAGAGACACACGGAAGGTTTGTTGGGGGGACAAAGAGACATACAGTAGGGAAGGGGAACAAAGTGACACAAGATTTGTGGGAGGCAACGCTGGGCTGGGGAAAAAGAGACAGAGAGTGACTGGGAGAAGAGAAAGAGGCACACAGAGTCTGGAGTTAGAAAGAGACACACAGATGAGATTTGGAAGGGGAGAAAGAGACAAAGTGGCTGGGGTTAAGAACAACACAAAAGGGGCTGGGGAAAGAGAAATACAGAGGCTGGAGAAGGGTAAAAAGAAACACACAGGGACTGGGATGAAGTAAAAGATGCACAAGGGTCGCTGTAAGAGAAAAAAAGGAGACAATTGGAGACAAGATATACTAAACAAGGTAAAGGTAATAGACGTAAATTGATGTGATCCTGACAGTAATACACACACACATATATATATGCATGTATATTGATGTGTGTATTAGTAACATATAATTATGCCTATAAAATTTACACATATAGTAATATACATTTAATTATGCAAAATACACACATAAATGTCATTAAATATGTCATTATATATATATATATATAATGAGCACGTATTGGCCCTGTCTTGTTGCTAGTTGCATACTCATGCACAATAACATATTCAAAGTGAAGAGCGCACCCATAGAACTTCAAAATAAACCAGATCACTTAATTTTTTAGTTGTGCAACTGCAGACATTCAGCATTTCAGTACCATTACTAAAATGTCCTTAATAGGCCAAAGTAGTTGTACTGAAACATTACATGCAAATGTACGTCTACTTAAAAAATAAAGGCGGTCTTTTGTTTATTTTGAAGCCCTTTATGCGTTCCTTCGTTGGAGTAAGAGTTTTCAATTTCAAGTTATTTTTTCACCCTCTTTATCAGCATACTATGCTGGCGCGACGCATTATTGGGCTGGTATAGAATCTTTTTCCAGGGCTGATTTTAGGTCCCAGTCCGGCCCTGAATACGAGAATGGGTGGTGTTTGCCATGCTTAACAGCTGTGAATCTGGGTCCCTTATTTCCTTCCATAAGATGTTTTGGGGATAATGTGCCAGAGCCCTTTATAATGTTTTACTGACATCCTCAATGTTGTACCCGTAATTTAAAACGAAATAAATACAACAAATTGGACAAGAAAAATATGAAAAGGGCAACATCAAAAAATATAACTAAAGGGGCATAGCTTGAGATTCGACAAAGATTGAGGCACATTTTTAGCACTCTGAGATTGGTACCCAAAGTCCGGGACTAGCAATAGTGATTATCTTCATCAAAAGCAATTACTACAAGTTTTATACATGTTATAACACTCTCTCACATGCAAATAACCAAAGGTGGTGCAAACAAGCACTCCCCTGAGCAATCACAAAATAGCAGAGGGGAATTATATTTACAGATTCTGGCATCGTCACAAAGGCCCAATGATATATAAGGGGCAATTACCAGCATAAGCAAGCAACTCATGTTTTAGACCACCACAATTTTAATAAGGCTCAAACAAGGCTTGTTGATGTATCTAAAAATCTAATTAAGTCTAAAAAAAAGTATATTGGTCCATATGCCAAATATCTAAGTCCAATATGGCCATTTTTGCAGATTTGCATAAGAACAAAAGCATGGTTGACCGAGTGTCGCCCTTGGAAGACCAATTAGAAGCCTGTCAGCCAAAGCTCACAGGCATTGACAAAACATTCAGCAATTATCTCCTTATACGGTACAATGGTGGCACAAGCTAACATGGCTAATTGACTCTTTGATTTCTGTACAGTTCGCTTGCAATAGATGACATGTGTTACCCTAGAGGGTTTATGAATTTACCATCACACCGTAACAAATAAATGGATATTTGTCACATGACAATTATCACTGTTTAAGGTTTCCTTTTAGTGATGCATTCCATGATCTACTGTACATTAATTGGATGTTTACTAATGTTTGATGTGAGGATTCCAACCAGTGGTGTTTTTTGGATCTGTGCTGCCCTAGGCATGACAGAGCTTGGACACTCCCCTTATTTAAATTTACCCCTTCCTGTCAAGGCCACACTCCTTTCCGGTTAAAGACTAACACACACTTTGACCGGCAGACACACACAAAATCACTAACACACACATTCACTGAAAGACACACATGCTCACTCACAGACTCCCAGTCACACACTCTCAGATACACTGATAAACACAAACACTCACTGATTTGACACAATCTGACAGACACACACAATCACTCATTCAGACATATGGACAGACACACACACACTCACTGACAGGCACGCACACCTGATGGGTGGGCACGCAAAGCAGGCAGCTCGCTCGCTGAACTCTTGCAGCTCAGCTCCCTCGTGTGCCGCAGAGTAAAGCCGGGAGCCAGATTGACGTAATATTCCGGCTCCGTTTATTTGCTGTTGCATGCTATACTCACTTATATTATTGTCTAAATGTTTGTTAAAATGTGCAGCTGCAAAAACTTGCATATTGAGATAATGCTATACATACCTTACATGCACCTGATTTATTTTCTGTAACTGAGCAACCAAAAAAATTAAATTACATTTTAAAAAATAGTCTTTAACAATTAAGCGTTGTGTGTTATAGTTGTTGACAACTATGACTATGCCATGTACAATAATATAATAAAATTGTCTGTTGGAATGCCTAAAACATCCGTTTAGTGTGTTTATACAACTACAAGAACAAAACTCCACAGAAACTGACTAGAGAATGGATGGGAGCCAGTACTAATAAATGTAACAAAGAGTATAAATATTGATCACGAATTCACATCTGCAGGCAATGTACAGCAGTGAATTTGAAGACTGACTTAAATCAATAGGGAGTTCTCTCTTTTTACTAATGCACAGATATATGCTTTTAGACAGATTTTCACTAATTCTTTTTTTTATTTTTGCATATTCTTCATGGCATTCTGGAAAAATTGTAGAAATAGAGTTTTTCAGAGTTTCTGTGTCTGATGCAGACATTTTCTAACGTATGCCTTGATATATGCAAGTGATGCATAAAATTGCATTTCTGAATTGATTTCAAGTTAAATTAAAAATGTTTACGCTATCTACCTAACGACCTTCCTGAAGGCGCCCATATTAAAAAAAATATGTATAACTATCTATATTAGTTTATTCCAACACTTTCGTGAAACAAGAAAAGCCTTATGAATTGGAGATTAGTCCAGCTTCTCTATACAAAGTACAGGTCTGTCAAGATAACAAAGATCTAATCAACAAACTAAAATCTACAACGGTAGATTTAACATATGGTTCAAAACCCTACAACATAAGGACAATTTATTCTGGCATAGTTAATACGACAAACATCTCAAAAGCAAAAAAACAAAAAAACACACAATACAAAATAGCAAATATCCATTTGCAGGTTTACCAGTAGAATCAATAAAATGAATTAGAAGGTGCGCGCATGGCAAATACATCTTATGACAATGACAACAAACACACGATGTTTAAGTTACTGAGGTTTGCTGCTGTTGTATAAACCCAGTCGTTAAAAATACTAAGAAAGGTAAGAACGTTAAGCATGTTAAGGTTAAGGTTACTACTGATTCATCTACGGAAATAATGGACCTAAAAACACACAGTAATTAAATGGCCACTGGCTACTCAAAGCCATCTAGGCATGCGACCACACTGTGACTTTGCATTAAAGAATATGGTACAATGTCGTCCCAAGCTGACGCAGAGATCCCGATTTTTAAACTCCTATAAAGCACCAAATAAAACAGATATCTGTCTCCCTGCATCCATCATCAAGCCATCATACCTTTCAAAGCTATGTACAAGTAGCATCCTTTAATTATATTCCTAAGTACCATGTTTATGCTCCAACTGTCAGCACTAAGAATCATATGCTACTTTCTGCTAATATGCACAACATTCCAGAATAGAAAAAAAAAAGAAAAGAAAGAAAAAGAAAATCAAAAAGCTTGTATTTCAGCAATTATTAGTATTATTTGTTTATTGATATGACTGCAGTGGTGCTTTACTGCCCTCCAGTGGCTGATGTTTGCAGTACAGTACAACATAAAAAGTTCTGGTCCCCCGACACAATTTGAGGTCCCAACCTCCCCAAGGGGGTCACCACCCTAACAGCGAAAATGTATGTCTGTATATGAGCACACTTGTACTGTACAGAAAATCGCATAACTATGGTGAATACAGTGCACTAACCTCCCTCTTTTTTTCTATAAAACCCTTATACTATATAAAACACAAAATAAAGAATTTAAAAAATAAATAAAAAAAGCTCTGGTAATAAAATATATATATATATATATAATTTCACACTGTGCACCAGAGTTTTACAAAAATCATGTTATATTTAACATCAAATATATCAGATGCCTCTTTTACACCATGCTGCCATAGAAACTCATGGTAAAATAATGTAAGTCACTGCAGATGGTCTGTGATATATACTGTACATAGACTCACATTTCCAAGCAACTATTGATATGTCATCATGGTGCTGCATTATCAAACACAATTAAAGATATAAAGAGAAAAAACAAAAGACTGTCTCTTCACTGTAGAATATTTATTTATTTATTTATTTATAAAATATTTTACCAGGAAGGATACATTGAGATTTATCTCATTTTCAAGTATGCCCTGGGTCCACAAAACAAACATATACATAATGTCAGGTATTCACACATGCTACACGCATGATTGTATGGGATTTATTACTGACTGTATTAAACTGACCAATAAATATAAAAAAAAAAAAAAAAAAATATTGTGTTTTTTTTTTCCTCTTGTCTCTGTTATATTCTCTATGTAAATTACTTGGTAATTTTATCCCCATTTCATAACCTTCCTAACACATGATGAGATGGCGAACCTTTCTAACGTATGATGGAGACGTGGTTTAACATTTACTAGCTTGAATGAGCTCCTTCCAGTTGGATTAAGTAGTGCTAAACTTTGGAATTAACCTATGTAGAATTAATGGATAGGGCAGTGAAGGAACAATTAGGTAATTTTACAGATGGATGGATAAATGAACACGTAAGCAAATCAAGAGATCTTGTATGTTGTATGAATTGGCCCCAGCAGCACCCTTATAATGTTTGCATGTTCAGGTGAGTGCAGCCCTTTTGGTTTCATATGTAAATATATTTGGGAGTCCAGGCCAAGTCCCGTGGTTTTGCACCTCTCTCTGTCACAGGTGCCTTATCCCAGGGTCCTATTCAACTAGCAATGCAGAGAGCCCCAGGAGGAAGCATTTCCCAAGTAAGTGGGTTAATCTGATTAGGTGGCTAGGAGAGGACCTGCCAAGAATGGGGTACATTGGCATTGTGGCAGGTTTATGCCATGTATGATCATATACAGTAACAAAACCCCCATTATTTTTGCCTAAGTCAGATATAAAAGAAAAATTAAAATATTCAATTCTGTAAGCTTGGAAGTTGCTGTTTAGTGAATGAGTGAATGTGCTGGGCCTTGTATGTTAAGTAAATCAAGAGACACTGATTTTTTATTTTAAATACACACACAAACACGCACACAGAATTTTTTTCTGTGATTGAAAATGAAGGTTAAAAAATGAACACATATTAGAGTATCCAATGCAGACTTTGTTATGTGATTCTAAAAGGAAAACCAATAAATAAAAAATCTGATCAAGCAAAAAACATTTTTGGTCAGAGTCTTATCAAGATATACCAGTACTGTACATGTATTTATTAAGGTCCATTTCAGGGACCAAAATGTTGATTATAAGCCCATGTTATATTTATTTTGGGTTTTGCTTTAACTGTCGTGTAATACGTTCTGCGATAACATCGGAATGCTCACCAAGTATGATGTGTGCGTGTGAAGTATATTGTGTGTGAGCATCATATTAAGCTTTTTTGTTTTTAATTATATGTGTACACCATCTGCAGTGCCAATGATTTAACTTGACCTATTGTGCCCTCCAGTCCTGTACCACCAAGATCATGCCTCGTACATTAATAATATAAATGTAAATGCACTCAAATTATTAATTAATCAGCTTCAATTCAATCAACTCACCCACTTAACATACTATTTAACATTACACATTAAAAGATCGAGGACATGACAACAATGGCCAGGTTTGCCGAAATATGCCGCTTTAAGTAGGGTTTAATAAACAGAGGCTGGAGAAATCCTTCAGCATCAATCACGGCTGGAAATGGCACTTACACTGTCACCGTAGCTCAGTTCAGCAAAACTGCTTTCTACAGAGAGTTACGTGCCCATGAGGAATACCAGCTGAAATGAATAGGGACAATAGCGCGTTTATTTGTTTGATTAATGATGGCTCCGTATAGACATAGACAGCAATGGCAAAATAAAGCACTTTGTGGCAGCTCCGGGAAAAGCTGACAGCCATTGCTTGCCTCGAGGGTACATTTTTCCTCTATCTGATCCCTGCTAACGGAAATAGGAAAAATCACTGTTGAATACCTGCCGAGGGGAGAGGAGGGGGTTATGTGGCGGAGAGCATGTGTAATTATCTGACATAAAAGGCAGAAACAGAGAACTGCAATGTATCCAGAGGTTATTGAAAATAAATATATATATAACAGCATTGTATTGTTCAACTGAGATCTTAATGTATTCCCACTTGGCAAACCACTTTTTATTTTCTCACTAAATACCTGAGTAGTGAACTGAAAATCAAACTGCAAGATTTATGATGTAATAGGTCAGCGGTTACTGCCGCTCGTGGTAGTCACTATTTTAGCCTAACTTTTACAATTCGCTACCAATTCCAAGTTTAGTGAATAAGCACCAATATGTTAAGAGGAAAATGAAAATTTTGGATTCAAAACATTATGGTAACGTCACACTTAAACAATAAAACACTGAAGAGAGACCGAGCTTGTCAAGGAGGCAGATCAGGGGCAGAGCCAGCATGATTCAAACACAGCCCTGGCCAATCAGCATCTCCTCATAGAGATGAATTGATTCAATGCACCTCTATAAGGAAATTTCAGTGTCTGCATGCAGAGGGTGGAGACACTGAATGGCAGTACTGCACAGTGTGCAGCACTGCCCCAGGAAGCACCTCTAGCAGCCACCTGAGGAGTGGCCAGTGGAGGTATCACTGGGCTGTAATGTAAGCACTGCCTTTTCTCTGAAAAGAAACAACTGCAAATTATTGCAAAAAGCCTGAAAGGAATGATTCTACTCACCAGAACAAATACAATAAGCTGTAGATGTTCTGGCGACTAGAGTGTCCCTTTAAAAAAGCTGCCCTCCTACAAAAAAGACAACGTTCAAACTGTAACCACAAAACTAATTCCGGATTAAGAAGGAACCAAATTATCCCAGCCATTGTGCTATTAAGTACTGGTTTTAGTGCTTAGACTGCCCCCTTTGTATTTCACAAAGCTGTACTAAAAACATGCTCACTTTTATTTTAATGTTTGGAGTTGACAAAGTCCACAAAAGTCCGAAATATACAGTTTAGCAATAATTATTTTTAATACTCGACATTTGGCTTTCATTATACCTTTCTGCTTTCATACTTATTGGAAATAATGTAACACAGTCCCTTTCCTCCACCTCACCATCCCCAATTAAATTTTTCAGTAGTGCAGCTACGCAATGGCTGCCAGGGACTGAAGCCCAGAGTGGGGTGCTGGAAAACCATGGGTCTAATTCTGGGACCAATACTTTGTTAGCTCCAAAGTCCCCTGTAATATTGAGAAGGAACTAACACCTGGAAAAAAATATACAGCACAATGTAGGAATAGTGCTGTGGGTGCAGGATTTTATTGTAGTGGGTGTAGGATTAATACAGTATGACGATAATACAACAAATGTGTTGAGTTTATAAATACAGTTTAATTCTGAATTCATTCAAACATTTGATATCATCATGCGATTTATAGAATACATCAGGGTTTAGGTTTGGACTTAGGGCATGGTATGGGAATGGTTTTAGGAGTGGCTTAAATCAATGTATGTGGAGGGTCCATAGAATTTACCCTTGGGTTTTCTGCCACCTACCAACACCCCCGCCAGACACCAGTTGACGGTGCTACACACAGGGTTTCTGTGATTTCTCTAGTAATCTCCATAGACATGCAGAATATCAACCAGAACCCTTTTCTTCAATTTTTCAAATAGAAATCTAAAGTGTCAACACACAAACAGCAGATACACACACATCACACTTTGCATATTCAACACTATACATAAACGCATGCTTCACAAACATTACACAAATACATGCATTTATATATATATATATATATGTATATATATATATATATATATCAAAAGCATTAACATGCATTCACATGCACACATGGATTCAGACAAGACACTCAACACATTCACATCGGCAAGGGAATGGTAAGATAATTATATAGGTGGTAAAAGAGACTAGATTAGGAAGAAAACAATTAACTTGGAAACCAACAGATTGTTTTCTGATTAATTATCCACTTTCAGAGCTCCGACAAAGAATGGCTCCTTGCATCTTTTATCCAACTAACATAATCTATGGAGAATTATCTATTTCATTTAAGGACCGGCATTCGGCATTTCAGTGTTGTGTGGGTATGTCAAAATGTTTTCTTTGGTGAAATTGAATAAAGTCAGCATGTAAAGCTACTGGTTTTCCTAAAAAATGCTAATGAAGCTACAAACCCTGGTGCTTTATGCCACGTCCAGAATTTTGGTAATAGAGTAGCATGGAGTATAATGCAGAGATACCATCTGGGTAATGTCCTTCTGGTTATGGGAATTTCTAAAGACTAAACCAGAGCTACTCAACATTTGGTTCACATGATATTCTATCTCTGGGATCCACCAACATCTTCATGTGAATGCATTAATTCTATGTATCGTAACATCAGTGTGTAATGTATGCTTTGCAATTTCTCCATTTCAGAATGGTTTATTGTTGGACTTGTTGAAGCCTTCTGTCTACAAACACCGAAAACAACACAAAAACACACAATTGCATGGAAATTAATTGAATTCCTGCCTTGCCTAACTTGGTGGCTGTGTTTATGTTTTTTTTTTATGGTATGGGGCACAGTTAGTTGGTTTTCTGGAATCTAATTCTACAACACTATCTGTGTGTATTATTAATAGTTATAAAATAATGTAGTTTAAAGTGCGCATGTGATAAAGAAAGTCAAAAAGTGCTTATAGAATGCCTTCATAATCACTTAACTGAAAACTCCTATGGTATTCTATAAAGCCTGATATTTAAACGAATAAATTGACACCGTACACAATAAGATCATTATGTTATATTGTTAACACACTGCACACTGTTACAATAGGCAGAGCTCAAGTTTGAATGGATGGAATGTGTTTCAATGGATGACAAATACACTGCAGCAAGACTGGAAAATGAACTTACCACCTAAAGTTTACAAATAACATGGAATCCCAACCGGGCAAAGGAAAAAAAAGGTAAGAAAACTGTCGTTAGTTTTTTATTTTCTATTGAGTGAAAAAAAATAGTGTATTCGGATGATATTTTAAGTAATTCATTCATTAAAAAAATTAAATAAATAAAATCCATCAATCGATAAATTATAGAAAGTTACATTTCAATTTAAATGTGTACAAATTGAACTACTCCAGAATCCAATATAACCACATACAATCCTAAAGTTGCCTGCTTTTATTTGTTTTTGTGTGAGGTGTGAGCTACAATTCATGTCTAGCTGTGAATCGTTAATGTATTATCAGGGAACATCATTTAAGTACTTAACACATCTTCTCAACAAATCAATAGCAGATGTATTATTTCAGGATCGATCCGCTATAAACAATGCAAATGAGAGGTCATAAAATCCCAGAAGACAAATACTCTTCTCTTGAGAAATCAGCCACAGTGGTCCACGGGAACAGGCCATCAGGAGGTGAGTTCTTAAGAGCACTGTTTCTTAGCCTTGTCCAAAACAGCACAGGTAATATTATTAAACGACTAAACCAATGCATTCCGCAACATTCTGTCTAAAAACCGATCAGTCTATGAGGACACTAAGATTGTCTTCAAAGTATTAGAGGTCCAAATTACAGACTTTCATTGTGACAGTAATTCTCAATAATTACCCACAGGTCTTTATCGATAAAGTGAACATGTCTTGACTCATGTTACACAATTAACTGTTTATCCTTTAATACTATTAAAACATATTTTAATTTATTTCCATGACCCCTCTCTCTGGTTGAGAGGATCAATCATGTTTCAGAGGGTTTTACATTTGCTGTAATACACACCTCACCTGCATATCCCTGTTTGGGAAAGACTTGCTTCGCATATCTTAAGGTTAAAACTCCCCAACACTTAATGTTGACTTTTGTGTAAATAAACTTATCTGCTCTTTCTCCATTCTCAAATTGTCTGTCAAAGTCCCTGCAATAAATCATTTTGGCTCTTTCTCTCCATTCAGCTGCTGTTGCTCTCACAAAGAGCCTGCCTCTCGTCCTTCCTTCTCCTTCAGGACTTGCTTTCCCTTAGGTTTAATTCAAGCACAAAGCACAGTCCAGAAAAAGGTTATTGGTGACAGTAATGCAAAGCACTGCCTATCTCTGTGCTGATCATCACAGACTGTACTGACTGAGAGCAGGGGTGAATTGCTGGTTTTAGCCTTTGATGTTACAGAAATATAGACATTTTCTAACAATTCTAGCTAGCTCAAACTATATATAAAAGTTGTTTAATTTAAGATAAGCTGGTGTTGTCATGGCAACAATTACCATTTTAAAAGGCTACATACAACCCTACACAGCCATTTTAAAGGACATTTCCAAAATGCTGAGTATCTTAGAAACTAAACCAAAATTAATGCTGACTGCTAAATGTACTGCTGACATCTGTCACAAAAACAAATTGATTTTAAAGTATAAGTGTCTTGGTAAGCGTCAGCTATTTGTTTACCGCCACTTGTAAGAAATTATAATGAAGAAACATATTTCACCTTCTCAGCTAAACATTATAGGGATGAGAGTTTTGCTTTTATACTCAGGTGTGAATGTATCTTTAAGTACTTCTTGTGACATTTTGCTACATATTTCTGTTTCTGGGTTTTCTTATTGACACATTGTAACTTACATGTCCGTGCAAGTCGGTGTTGAGAAGCATCATAGCGCAGGTTAGGCAGTGCACTCCATCTGCAAACATAGAAAAAAAAGCACTAATATTAAAGCCAACCCAATTTCTAAAAGACATTTTTTACTTAAACAAATAAAAATATTTCTAAAAAAAACTGGCAGTAATTATAATTATAATTGTCTAAATCATTTGTATAAAGTAACATACATACACTTATATATCCAGTTATGTGAACTTATATAAAGTTATAAGTTTTAAAGTTTCTCAGGACTTGGATGTCCACCTTGGGCACAATAATTCCAAAACATATGTGTCTACATTTTTCCCAGGATTCCAAGCTCGACATGCAAACTAGCACAAACAAGGTTCATGTTTCACACTCCATCTTCCGTTCCTCCAAACACCCTTACTAATGGAGCAGCACCATTTTAAACACAGCTTTTGGGACCAATACATTGGTAGTTAGGTACATTAGATGTATGTACTGGCCAAAATAACTTGGCATGGGCAGTTGACTGACCACCGTTTTTCCGTACAGTAGTCTTTGTGAAATATACAGTATATTGCCACCATTGTATCACTAATAAGCTCTCTCTGTCTCACCAACAGCAAAAGAAGACACTGTCCAAGAAGCCTTGAAAATGAATGATGGACACAAGACTACAAGCTGGTAGCCTGGTGGTTTCATGCGTTTATTTTATTGTAAGCCATTGATCAAATTATGAAGGTGACTGACCCTTAGCTTGCATGTTCTGAGTTTTTTTTATTTCTTCTATTGTAACCATGATGATGTATGTTGCTGAAAGATTTCTTTGACACTGTATTGTTTTGGTTTTTATATACCTGAAAATTCTTTTAGTACACTTAAAATGTTCCATGCTTTCTATGGATTTTCAGAAAATAGAAGGCTAAAGCGTGAATCGTTTTTCAATTTCGTTTCACGCAAGATGAATAGAACCCTGCACTGTCCGAGGGCATGATTATGTGACCAGATATAAATGTATCTCTGGTAATTGAATAGCAATTTTCCAATATACCTCAATAGGAGAATTTCAAATCAATCTCCAGAGTAAAACATGTTTCTGGTCATATATCCCAGCTACAAGTCACACATTAATGCCCAGGGCAATTTGGATGTACTATTACTTCGTGAAAAAGTAATATTTTTAAAGGCCACTATCACATAATAATTTTATTTTTAAATGCCATTATCATAGTTATATAGTTACATAGGCTTCCTCGCATTTATTTTTTGCTGTTGATCCAAAAGAAGGCAAAAAACCCAGTTTGAAGCACTTCCAATTTTGCAACAAACTAGGAAACAAATTCCCTCTTGACCCCAGAATGGCAGTCAGATGTATCCTTGAATCAAGAAGCTATTACCCTACAGTTGAAAAATTATATAATTGAATATTATGTTTTTGCAAGTATGCATCTTGTTGCTGTTTAAATAGCTGTACAGACTCTGATAAAACCACTTCTTCAGGCAGAGAATTTCACATCCTTATTGTTCTTATGGTAAAAACACCTTTCCTTTGCCTTAGACTAAATCTTCTTTCTTCCAGTCTAAACACATGACCTCCTGTCCTATATATGTGAATAGATTGCCACACAATGGTTTCCCGGTTATATTTGTATAATGTTTTCATATCCCCTCTGAGGTGAAGTTTTTCTAAACTAAAGAGGTTTACATTTTTAACCTTTCCTCATCAGTTAAAATGTTACATTGCTTTTATCAATTTTGTAGCTCGTCTCTACACTTTTTCTAGTGCCATGATATCCTTCTTTAGAAGAGGTGCCCAAAATTGCACAGCATATTCAAGATGTGGTCTTATGATTTATAAAAATGCTAAATTATATTAATGCCCCTATTTATACATTACAATACCTTACTGGCCTTAGCCACTGCTGATTGACATTGCACATTGTTGCATAGTTTGATTCCAAAATCCTTCTCGTGTGTTGTTATCCCTAATTCTCTTCCATTAAGGCTATAAGTTGCTGGTGCATTCTTTATGCCAAAGTGCATAACGTTGCATTTTTCTACATTAAATGTAATGTGCCATTTGAGTACCCAGTCACATAATAGTATGTGCTGTCCTTAGGCACTTGGGTTTACCCTTTGTCTGCTGGGATCAAATTTAGTGACCCTTTACTGCCCAATTAGCTGTGTTCAATTCTGAAAGTCAGAGCTACGTACAGCTATGGGAATTAGAATGGACAATGATGCTAATCCTTGGTTTTTCTGAAAAACCCGATCAGGTCTCCCTGCATGTCTCCTACTATACAACAGTACTGGATACAATGAATGGAATGTTAGCAGCTTAAATCAGAGCTTTCTGATTTTTTCTAAAAACGGCATAGATACATATTTCTGTACACAAAACAACGTTTAAAACTTTATATTTTATATACTTGTCATATTTTTTACTTTATTCCTGCTTGCAAAAAGTAAAAAATCATGATTCTTTTGTTGAAAGATTCCCTTTAATAGGAATCCACACCACCTCTGTTTTTTTTTTTTTTTATGAATTCTCCTTTTATTTCTAAAATTAATAATATTGCACATATTTATATGAGTCAATGTCACCTGTGTGATATTGCTACATTGATCAGGAAAGAAGAACATAGATTCCACAAAGTGTTTAACAATAACAGGGTAATTTATAATGAATTTATTTAAAAGCAGATCATGTTCTCTATAACATATCGTGATTGGGTAGGCAATCTTCGGCACTCCAGAATGTTCCCATAACGTTCTGACAGCCATAATGCTGTCAAAGCATCAAGGGTGATGTAGTCCACAGACTCTGGTTGCCTACTCCTAGCTAATCTGCTTTTACTTAACTTGAGATTTTAAATAGTTCATGATTCATATTTAGATTGGTTTATTCCTACTGTACTACCCAGCATCTGCAACGATTTACATGCAATGTATGACTTTAATTATTTTCCCTATAAGCCAGTACATTAATTTACATTCTGATAAGATGAGCCTGCATTCTTACATACAAATATCTGCAGTTATCGGAGGGATGTGAAAATACCTGAGGATAAAATGCTGTTGGGATTACAATGAAAGAATCTGTTGGAGAAGTGGATTAAGACTCTCTCCCTTTCCTGAGTTTCTCCGATGAGTGAGAATGCCTTAAAGAATATCCTGTGCAAAAAAAATAAAAAATATAATGAATAATACATTCCAGCATCAATCAGCAGACAATACCTGTTAGACATAACAGGTGCTCCACCCTATGGTGTGAGAAAATCTACAAGCATCCCAAAGTTGGACCTCCGTGGGGTAATATGGCAACACGTATGGGGCAATAGATTTGAGAACAACATAAGAACATTAGACAATATGTGGAGCAGTAAGACATTACATTAAGGACATGGCCATATGTGAAAGTATTTTGGAATATCTTGACGATGACGACTGTACCATACATTTAGAGTAAATAACAAATGTCAAACATCAAACAAAAAAATAATAATAATTGGTTAAATTCTGTGTTCTGCCCATGGAACTATAACGTATGCATTACTTTCCATGTTCTGGTAGTCAATTTATGAAAATTTACAAGTATTAAAGGACCACTATAGGCACCCAGACCACTTCAGCTTAATTTAGTGGTCTGGGTGCCAGGTCCAGCTAGGATTAACCCTTTCTTCTATAAACATAGCAGTTTCAGAGAAACGGCTGTGTTTATAATAGTGTTAATCCAGCCTCTAGTGGCTGTCTCATTGACAGCCACTAGAGGCGCTTCCGCGCTTTTCACTGTGAAAATCACAGTGAGAAGACGCCAGCGTCCATAGGAAAGCATTGAGAATGCTGTCCTATGGACTGGCTGAAGGCGCGCGCGGCACATGCACATGCGCATTCAGCCGATGATGACGACAAGGAGGGGGAGAGGGGGAGGAGAGCCCCCTGCCCGGTGCTAGAAAAAGAGGTCAATTTAACCCCTTCCACCCCCTAGAGCCCAGCGGGAGGGGGGCCCTGAGGGTGGGGGCACCCTCAGGGCACTATAGTGCCAGGAAAACAAGTATGTTTTCCTGGCACTATAGTGGTCCTTTAATATTCTACTCAAATACATATAACACAAAATTGATAATTGATGATGTTTCATATATATATACATGCTCTTCAAATGCTCTGCTGATGGAGTTCAGTGTCACAGCACCACATGCTGACAGGATGGAGAGTCTGTTTGGATGTTTAATTAACTTGAATCCATTTAAAGGGACACTATAGTCACCAAGGCCTCTTCATCCCAATGAAGTGGTCTCGGTGCGGTGTGCCTGTGCTTTTAACCTTACAATATAAAACATTGCAGATTTTCAGAAACTGCAATGTTTTCATTGCATAATCAAGTCCTCTTCTAGAGGCACTTCCCGCTGCACTAACACGTGACACGGAAGGTCATGGGAAAGCTTTGAATACAAGGGTTTGCTATTTAGAACCTTTAATACATGCGTAGCCATCACTGAGCATGGACATCAGGTGCCCAGTGCTCACCTAAGAGGAGCATTGCATTGGACCAACCATGACTTGCGGTAGGGAAACATGTATTTAACTAAGGACTGGGACATTTTAGAGTTAGGAATACAGGCTATTATTCCTAACACTATAGAAATACTTGTGTCTAGTTATCAATGCAGCTATGTATTGCTTCTGCTTTAAGGTAGCTATATGTATGGTGTGTGAAGCCATTAATTATTGATATAATAAACTCAGCAATGAATGGGTGCTGTATGAGTGACACATGGTTGTTATATTATTCGAGATTATATTGTTTTTTTATATACAATATAGGCATCTGACAGCTAAAAAAAAATACAGCTGCTAGTACAAAGTATTTAGATCAATATATTTTTTTTCTAATAATGTGCCTGTTACAGGGCCAATACTGAAAGACCACAAAAAAGGTACAAAAATAAATACTTGCCAAGGGTATCTGCATATCTAAAATACAGACACAATTTGTTTCTTGTAATACCTTTTTTATTGGACTAACCAAATTTTTGAATGACAAGCTTTCGGGAGAATCACCCTTTCTCAAGTCTAAAGCATTTCTGAGCAAGAAAACGACACATATAATTCAAAGTTAAGTTGTGATACAGGGGTTAAAGCGACATAAGTGCAGATAAGGCACAGGTTTGATAGAATAGACACCATTCTTACAGAGGGTAGTAAATATATTGTGTGAAGATCACAGGGTGAGAGGGGGAAAGAGAGAAAAAGACAAAACACTCTGATTTTCAAACAAGATATTTACGACCATCTCCAGAATGGTGTTTATTTTCAATCAAACTGAGGCTTATCTGTAACTTTTACCCCGTATACATGCAAACATACTCATAATAAATGTATATAATAGACACACAAGAGCTTTCATTTTCTCCTGTCATATAACTACTTACCTGAGTGACTGATCTAGATTCATTCCGGTAAAATCAAAAAATTTGAGATATTCTTCCGCCACAAGTTTGCTGAAATCATTGCTAAAAGAAAACAGCACAAGTTGAATCTTGCTGTATCACACATTGCAATTGTTTAACTGTAAACAACATTTGAAAAGGCTCATTTGGCAGCAGTAATTACAGCATCTACAAATATGTCTGATTTAGGGCCACGGTTCTAATTATATCGAAATTAAAAATTACAGTTCAACAAAAAAAAAAACAATTGGATACAAAACATCAAAGTTTTTAAATGCAATAATTAAACGCTCAATGGAAAAATACTAATTTTGTAATTTAGAGTTGTTGGTTTTTTTTTTTTTAATTATCCAAACACAATGCTCATCTTAATTTTTTACCAAACTATTATTATATTAGATTGATATTTTTACCATGAATATGCGAGAAGCACAAAAACAGAGATCACAAGGAATTTAATCAAATGAGAGTTATAAATGTGCAAACAGATACAGGGTTATTCACGAAAGTTAGAACTGCTGGGAATACAACCTTAATATCAAATTTAAAGGGTAACTCAACCCTTTTTGGAATGTTTTAATTTAAAATGTAATTTTGTGCATTATACACTTTGTGTGTGTCCTCTTAGTTTTTAGAATAAACCTGTAAAGTAAGCAAAATAGGAAGGGAGGGCAAATTTAGGATTCCCATGTAGGCATGTTCTGTGGAATGGGAGAAACTCATTACATCTGTTGCAATCTGTGCCAATGACATACTTAATTTTTGCACAGTTTTAACATTAGGCAGCCTAGAACAGTCATGTGTTCTGGGGGTGTAACTAGCCCAAACATGCAGACAACTCCGTAAATACAGTGCTTCAAGCAGACACTGCACACACATATTGCAACCACCATGACCATGTTGAAAGGCAGAAGTCATCATGGTGGTTGGCGTAACCCTTTAAGGCCAATATAGCTAAACTGGAATCTCCAAGTTAATTCTTTTTTTATTATTATTATTATTATTATTATTATTATTATTTTTGGGTTCAAATTAGGTTTTTGCTTTTTTTTCAAATATATTTTATTAAAGAGATATTTTTACAATAACAATAATTTTTGCAATGAAAAAGAAAAGAGTAAATATTAATGTATCCAGTCCATATGTAAATCAATGATGAAGGTATTGAACAGGCACTTTATAGTGACTATGTGACTATTCTGTATGTATTTCCCCTCACTTTAACAACATAAAACCCCATAAATATGAAATATTGTTTTCCAATAAATAATTGGAATGCACTTTATAAAAAGCAGAACAAAAAAGAAAATGATAGAAAAGACACACAAGAAAAGAAGAGTGAAAAAGACCATCAGTCTCCACCAGAAAATTTTCATTAAAAATGTTTTAGATTATTCTGTAGCACTTTGATAAATCTATCGCTATTTCTGTGGAGAGTTCTAAAAGTGAAGCCATCACTATGGAAATCAATGGAATGTTTCTCCCACAATCTGCACTTTTACAATTCTGCCTTTCATGTAATATTATTAATACGTGTTTTGTTTCTGGGTCACATACCCAACATAGGATCACAGGGCTTTTTAACAACATAGTAATGCATGTATTGCTTTGTGTCTTCTACAGTGTCATATGTCCATGTTATATATGCTACACAAAACCTGCATTTTTACATACTTTTTTCCTAAATGCTTTGCAACATCAGAGCGTTTAAAACCATCCAGCTGGTACAGGCGCTTAGCCAAGCGTTTAGCAGCTTGTAAATTATTATTGGTCCCATTGATGAGGTTTTCAGTGCTTCCTTTTACAAGAATCTCAGTGCTGCCCATGTCACGAGAGGCCTCTAGAGGTTTGCCGATAGATTCCACATCACTGCAGAACAAAACAGAAACAACACAAAATGTATTACAGAAAGCTACTGTCGCACAGAATACACATGAAAATGGTTAGGTCTCCAAATTTAAAATGCCATGCAAATACATGCGTAGGTGGTCTACATTTCTGCTAAAAACTGTTTTTTTTACAGTTTTGGAAATAATATTGTGTACAAAATGAAAAAAAGTTATTCAAAATAAATACATTTATCTAGGATTTCAGCTTATTTTGGTAGTTACAGGTAACAAAATACAAAGAGTAAAATGTAATTTATAGTATGGAACAATTTTAGATATAGGTATGTTTGTCAGAAAACACAATTGCCTCACAAAAGTATACATTTATATAAAGTAGATTTTACAAACGATTTGTTCCTGCTTCACAACGTAGAAACGTGGCAAATAACTCTAACGTGGACCTCTTCTTTTATCAATCAAGATATGGGTTTCTATTTTGTCTTTCTTTGTTTAATTTGATTTCTTTTTTTAGTAAATTGGTATACTTTGGCGCTTGCTATAATCAACAGCAGTGAATCATACGAGGTTTCCCAAAACCTTGTGACAATACACAATAGACCAAAACAATGTATTGATCAACTGCACCAAACGAAGTGGTTTTAAAAACAACCCTTATGAGCAATAATATATAAAGACATGTACATACATAAATCAATAAGAATTTTCTTTGTGCAGTATCGAGTATCTCAAAAAGAAAAGAAAACATACAAAGAATAGTGTAATATGTAACAGCAGTGAGGAAGTTTAAAACAATCTTAAGAACTACTGGATCTGGTTCTGGATCTGGCTATAACAAACAATGTTGATCCTTTGACCAACATTCAAGTAGGGGAGCATTTGGGAAACAGTGATCACAATATGGTATTTTTTTTAAATAAACTCAAAAAAGCAAAAGCATATAATTCCAATAAGATTAGGGCAGTTCTACAACATATTGACTGGCCTAAACTTCTTAGTGAAACAAACACTGATGATAAATGGAAACTCTTCAAACAAATATTCGAAAGTTACATTTCTCAGTATTTACCATTGGGTAACAAATATAAAAAGAAACAAATTGAAACCAATGTGGCTTATTAGAGAAGTAAAACAAGAGATTAAAAATAAGAAAAGGAGATTTAAAGCATTCAAATCGGACAAATCAGATGCATCCTACATAAGATATAAGGAAGCCAATAATGCTTGCAAAAAGGCAATTAAAGTGGCTAAACTAGAAAATGAGAAATTGATAGCTAAAGAATGCAAAACCAACCCCAAAACAGATTTTAAGTGCACCAATTCTGAAAAAAAACTAAAAATGGAAGTGTAGGTTCACTGGAAACAGAGATGGCTCTGTTAGTTCAAGAGCAGGATATTACTTTGCTGCACTAAAATGGCAGATGAAATTTAATGTAGAGAAATGCAAAGTTATGCACTTCGGAGTCAAGAATGCACAAGCAACTTACACCCTAAATGGTAGTGAACTAGGGATAACCACACACGAGAAGGATTTGGGAATTGTTAGAGACGACAAATTAGGCAGCAATATGCAATGTCAATCTGCAGTTGCTACGACCAGTAAGGTTTTGTCATGTATAAATAGTGGCATAAATTCTTGAGATGAAAATATAATTTTGCCTCTTTATTAAAATAGTGGCATAAATTCTTGAGATGAAAATATAATTTTGCCTCTTTATTAATTGCTGGTAAGACCACACCTTGAATATGCTGTGCAATTTTTGGCACCTGTTCTAAAGAAGGATATCATGGCAACAGAAAAAATGCAGAGACGAGCAACACAACTGATCAAAAGAATGGAGCATTTTAGTTATGAAGAAAGGTTACAACATTTTCATTTCTTAAGTTTGGAAAAACGGCGCCTCAGAGGGGATATGATAAATTATACAAATATATTTGGGGCCAGTACAAACCATTATCTGGATATCTACTCATAAACAGGGCTATACATAGGACATGAGGTCACGCATTTAGGCTGGAAGAAAGGAGATTTCATCTAAGGCGAAGAAAAGGTTTTTTACAGTAAGAGCAATAAGGATATGGAATTCTCTGCCTGAAGAGGTGGTTTTATCTGAGTCCATACAGAGGTTTCAACTGCAATTGCATAAATACTTGCAAAAACATAACATACAGGGATATAATTTCTAATTAGTGGGATAATAACTGCTTGATCCAAGGATAAATCTGACTGCTATTTTGGGGTCAAGAAGGAATTGTTTTCCTAGTTTGTTGCAAAACTGGAAGCGCTTCAGACTGGGTTTTTTGCCTTCTTTTGGATCAACAGCAAAAAATAAATGTGAGGAAGGCTGAACTTGATGGACGCAACTCTCTTTTCAGCTATGTAACTATGTAACTATGTAAATATATACTAAGAGATCTTAGTTGTCTGCTTTATTTTCTCATTCCATCTCTGCTAGGTGTTTTGTAAATCGGATGAGTGTGACTG
Source organism: Pelobates cultripes (assembly GCA_933207985.1). Taxonomy (NCBI): domain Eukaryota; kingdom Metazoa; phylum Chordata; class Amphibia; order Anura; family Pelobatidae; genus Pelobates; species Pelobates cultripes. The sequence goes on from OW240916.1 coordinate 36,901,917, forward strand.
TGATAAATCCTTCCAAATTATGCTCAGGTACAACTGAGTAAAACTATACTCCCAATGTATGTTGTAGCCACTATTTTGTGCCATCTAAGACACCACACCTAAGCTAAGCTTTAAGAGACTACACCCAAACTGAGCTTTTCATTGAATTTTCATAAATGGGTTTGATGGAACTATGTCTCATTTCTAATTCAAATTACCCCGCAATGGTCTATCATTTCCAAATTAAACACCCCAGAGTATCTCACATGGCACAGTTTGAAGCTTATTATGGGGCAATTTTTTTCAATCATTTGTACCAAGTATAGTGGTAAATTGTAATAAGCGTTATTCCTTTCTTTTACACACACACGCATTCATATTTTGCTGCATATTTTGTAATATTTATGTGTGCCACAACAGTATGACACTTAATATATAATCAGCAAGGCCTTCTGAGTACAGCAATATGCCATATGTATATGTTGGCTTTGAAGGGGGGCAAATCTGAGACCGACTCATCTGAGTGCTTGTCAAACTTTGATTTTAGATGCTGGGTCCATGTCTCATTGTGCTGCATTTTAGCAGTTAGCTAGTTCAACCAACCCCACAAAGGCCTACCATTTTTCTTTCTTTTTTATGAGCATTTTTTTATAGAAAAAGTGGCTGTCTCTAGCACCAATAGGAAAGCACCCAATAAGTTGCAATGGTTATGCAGTATATGCCTCTTTAAATGTAGCTATTACTTCAAATTTTATTACAAGTTTTTACGAGTATTCGACTTTTGTTTGATCAGTTTTTAGTTCTTCGTGTTCTGTGTTATTTCTGTATTGTTTTACTTCCTTTGTTCAGTGTTTCTGTTAGGAAATAGAAGGCTCATTAGTTACAACAGCTGGCTTTCTAGGTTTTAATCAGCACTAGAATATCATTTTTCACACTATTTATAGCGATTTCTCCTCTCTGCTCAACCTCCAACTGCAAGTTCATAGATGTGAGACTCATGGTTCCTTCTAAACATATACATCTCCAGAGACTGTTGAAATCGCTGCACTATTTATCCAAATTGCTGTACTGAGCAAGCTACAAAGCTGCGGAGTGCAATCACACAGCTCTCCCACGAGACTGTCCTGTAATCTGACAAAAGGACCCAGGTGACGGTGTACAATTTACTCCCAGCACTCTGAGGAATTAATATACAGACTCATAACCAGTCTCAGGAGGGGCAGGTGTAAATTTCAAATAGTAAACAAATACCATCAAGTCCTCTCTGACAATACAAATGGGTGTAGAAAATATAGGTGTATAAATAAACATAACCTTGTGTACATCTGCCTGTGTACAGGCAATGCATGCAAATTTAAAGGGTAACTGTCACTTTTACGTTTTTTTATATTATGTTATATTATCCCTATATTTAACAAATATGTATTTGCAAAGCATGAAAATAAAAATTAAATGTAAATGATAAATCTTAAGGATAAAATTAAGAGATAATGGAGCATTATATTAAAGAATAGTTAAAGGAACACTATAGTGTCAGGAACACAAATGTGTATTCCTGACACTAAAGGTCTAAATACCTGTTTAGACACCTAGCCCTCCTTACTTATAGTTGAAAAGGTGACTTACTCACCTGTTTCCAGTTCACATCTGGCCATGCCTTCCCCCCCCCCCCCACTTGTCTGAGATCATCAATCGTGAAAATCTCAGCCAATCCAAAACATTGGGAGGCTGTCATGCATGTGCTGAGATGGCATTAAGCTGTAGTTGTTCTGGTGACTATAGTGTCCCTTTAAACAAGTTATAGGTGATTTTTGCCGTTTTATTCATTAACACGAATTCCCAAAAAGTGACAGTTTTCTTTCAAAGATAAAATACAAAGATGTACAAAATTGCATACCTCAGCAAAACGCCGTCCCACTTAACATTTTAATAAACTAAATGTTGCGCTTTTTGTTATATTGGATTAAGGTTCTCTACACAAATTCTTCAAAATGATGAAAGGTAAATCTTTTCATAATTACTCTAGTCACACTTCACTAACATCAATTTAAATGTTATTTTGAAAAAGAAAATAAAAAAACAAAATTTCGTTGACTAGGCGTCTTAAGGTAATTATTCAAAATGGATAATAATTTAAATAATGACTTCAAACCTAAAGAAAAGGATGAAGAAACTGTAATATTTGAAAAAGTATTTTTAATGCTTTGTTATTCTGACCATAATGCTGTCATTCCGAATTCTCTAAGTTGTATGCTTGGAGGTAGATAACATTTTCTGAAAATTCTTCTCTCTCTCTCTCTTTTTTTTTTATAAAACAAATCCCTGTAGTTGATGAACGTGTTTAGCTAATAAGGAAGCCTTTTAACTTCATATTGGTGATACTTTTAAAATAAAATAGGCACCAATCTTTGACTCTTCCTCCAAAATATGGGGAGAGAGCTGGTTTCTGTTGAACAACAAACTTCTACATATATGTTTTTAAGGGACATACTCAAAACTAATCCCCAAAAAAGGGAACCAAACGAATATGCATTCCTGACATATTTGCACCACAGCTTGTTCCCACTAAAATAGATTTCTTAATTCAAAATCTTAAAATAGTCTAAATAGACATTTAGTGGAAAAAAGCTCCTAAATCTTCAAAAACAATTCATACAACCTACGCGTTTCGTGTACAGAGGACTTTATCAAGACATTCTCAGCACTATAACAATCTATGTTCAATGGTAAGGGTATAGTGCACAGTGTTCTCTTGTCACTGCATACATTAGCGTGCAATTGTAATGGTTTGAAATAAGACAGCTGGATTAGTGATGTCATAAGTGGAATTTTACTTCCTCCTTTACCATCCAACATCCATCCAATTTGTGCGTATGGGGTGGTACACACTGAAGACATCTTTCCCGTTCTCTCTCCTGCTCTAGAGAAAACCCAAGTTACATGCATGGTCAGTGGCTACATGGATCACTGTGCATAACTCAGTTAACGAACTTTGGCTGTGATTAAAGTGATATATGTTAACGTAAAGCTGCTATCAGTGTATGAAGGAGTTCCACTCATCTTTTGTGGACAGTGTAACTGCAGAAGGTAGCTGAACTACCTGTACGATAAACCTCAGGAGGACAGGAATTCATGGCACAAGATAGAATAAAAGGCTTCTGACGGGTAGAGCCTTTTCCTGGTTTGAGAGGGGGCTGATCAAGGATAGCAGCTTCACCAATTTTCCGGGTGATTATAGTTTTCCTAATTCATTCTGAATTTATTTTTCAATATAATTCGTTTAAAATGGGTTATTTTCAACATACTATGTTTTCATAATGATTTACACACCAATAATCTCTATGTTCTTGAGAATTGACTAATCATTGAGATCTGGTAGCAGTAGTGTTTGCTAAGAAAATGTGTTTTTTGCTGTTTCCTGTTCAATATCTGTGTTAATTTTTTATTAAAGTAAACATGTTTTAAAGATTATATGTGAATAAGGCAGTTTCTCTCTCATTGGACAGCATGATCGTGATATGGATATAGATGTAATAGACACAGGATAGAGAAAGACAGAAGAGTTTGTTTGTTATTTGTGTATCATTTTTACATTACAGTGATGTATGATTTGCATATTAAAGAGAATTCGGTTCACACAATTTTTGCACAAAACCGCAACTCCAAGTGGTGATTACCGTCACTTGGAAATGGGCAGCAAGCCCCTCTGTTAAAAACACATTGAAAAGCCTAACAGGATAAAACACTGTTGACTGACATGACCGATACTCACTGGCTTAAAGGGACACTTTAAGCACCAAAACAACTTTAGTTTAAGGAATCAGTTTTGGTATATAAATCATGCCCATGCATTCTCACTGCTCAATTCTCTGCCAGTTAGTTAAATCAATTTTGATTTTGTTTATGCAGCCTTAGACACATGTCCCCTGGCTGTGATTCACACAGCCTACATGAAAAAAATGGTTTCCTTTTCAAGCAGAAGTGACACCACAGCATGTTTACTTTAGAAGTTCTTGTTAATTAAATTGTAATTACACAAAGTTGGATGCTCTTGGCTCCAGCAGGCTATTAACTGAGAAGGAGATAAATGCTAAATGAAACATGCTGTGCAATAAATGATTATACTTCTATTTACAGGAAATGCGTAGGGAGAATGTGTAGGTCATGTGCAGGGGAGGTGTGACTATGGCTGCATAATCAAAATGATTTAACTCCTAAATGGCAGAGAATTGAGAGTATTACACAGCAGGGGCATGATCTATGCACACAAACCACTGCATTAGGCTAACATTGTTTTTGTGATAATAGTGTCCCTTTAAAAAGACAAGCTAATGGGGCCTCACTCAGCAATATATACATCCTGTCTATTGCCGCTGCGATTCACTTTAGAGAAACACAGATCGTTGTGGATGTTTAGTTGAGCAGGAAACCAACCGACACAGGTGGATGCTATATGACAGAGTATGGATTAAGAGGATGTGAAGTGCCATCATACACAAAAAGAGTCATAGAGAAACAAGATACAGCAGGACACAGGAGATTTCAAATCATGTAGGAATACGGAGACAGTCATGGAGATGTCAAGAGAAACGTGGAGGATAACAGACACAGATAGGAGGATGACTCACCTCCAAGAGAACCTTTGCAATCTGCCATCTACAATTGGTTTTTGTTGTTTACATATAAACGGAGTGCACTAATAAGCCTTTCCTTGATGGTTGGCATATTCACTTGTTAGCTACTAGCCTTACAAGACAGTCATATTCAACAACAGAGAGACCACTAGCTAGGGCTAAGTAATGGCTAATTGGCTCCTGGCATTTGTTAGCTTTCAAAACTGATTAAGGCCTCAATTTAAAAAGCTTTTTTTTTTTTTTTTAAATGATTCAATACAGGCATACCCTGCTTTACATACTGTGGCAAAAGCGACCTCGCCACCGGTTTTTGTAGGGGACTGATTGCCAGCCTCATGCCTTGGGACTATGGCCCTTTAAGAACCATCTGGGGACATATTGTGACTTTTTGGGACAATGCCCCTTTAAGACGGTGTCCCCAGACTGGTTTGGGACAATACGCCTTTAAGACTGTGTCCCCAGACTGTTAAAATCCTGTGTGCCTGGCTTTCCCCCGCTTGGTTCAGTAAATGGAGCTTACTGAGCCAAGTATTGCATAAGCGGACCACACAGAAGTGGAAGTATGCCGTCAATTTACCTCCAAGGCTGTGAGGCTGCGGCCATCTTTATTCATTCGAACGCGGTCAGCGGTGTGTGCAGCCAAATCTATGGAACTGTTTTCGGCTACCCATTTGCACGAACACCGCTGACCCTTACATTTTCCTCCACTTAGTTTTAACCGCCGGCTATTTGAACACACAAACATTGTATGCATGCGAATGGGACTTAGCCATTTTTCAGTGTGAAATTGACCGACCGCACAGCCCAAATCTATGGAACTCTTTTGGGCATGAAAATGTGCTTGTCGGTCAAATAGGACTTCCACTTAACTTTTTAACCCCTGAACCGATTACCCAGATTTTTGAGTATGTTTATATTTAAAGTATGCTGATTCTGAAAATGTATGTTTTATGTGAATGGCATGTATGTTTTGAAAGTTATTAATATTGTGTAAAAACTGTATATTTCCAGGATTTTGTGGGAATGAATGGGAGTATTTTACTATATATTACGTGTTTGATTGGGTGTTCTTCAAAACACTGTGGGCGGTACTATGTGTGTAAAATGTGCATAAAAGCAGAGTGTTTCACTAAAACTTCAGTTCTACTTCACCCTCAATTTGGAGTTCCGTCTCTTATTGGGGGATCTGCTACAAGGGATTGCTATGCTAGTCATACTCTCTTGCTATAATCACTCCTAAGCTCTTTTAAGAGCTTGTTCCTGCTTCGCGCTGAAGAAAGAGAGGTTCAACCTGCGGTGGTTGTGGTGTCTGCTCGAGTGCTTGGAGCCCTCAGGAAGTGCTAGGAGCATCCTTCAATGGAGGTACCAAGTCAGGGTGCCAGGTGATCCGTTACACATACACTCACTTTAAGTACACTTGCAATTACAGACATTCCCGTGCCTCTTCTGTCTGCGAGTGAACAGGAAATGGAAGGTTCTATTCTCGCTCGGAGCAGCTCAGTTCAGTGTCTTTGGGGCAAGAACTTTCCACACCTTCTGACATGGCACAGGTTAATCATCTCAAATTTATAATGCCTACTCCTAGCTGAACATATATATATATATATATATATATATATATATATATATATTTCTGCCACTACATTGTCCATATTCTGCAATCGGCGCCATTCAGTGAAAGGTTTTACCCTGCCATTTTCTACCATGTTTCTCGAAAATAAGACCGGGTCTTATATTAATTTTAGTCACAAAAAACACACTAGGGCTTATTTTCAGGGTAGGGCTTATTTATTTACGGTACCGGTATGTACATTGAACCCCCCCTTTAATTAATCCACCCCCTCTAATTAATCCACCCCCTCTAATTAATCCAGCCCACCCTCACCACCCCTAATTAATCCTCTAATTAATCCAGCCCACCCTTTAATTAATTCACCCCCCTTTAATTAATTCACCCCCTCTAATTAATCCAGTCCACCCTTTAATTAATTCACCCCCCTTTAATTAATTCACCCCCTCTAATTAATCCAGCCCACCCTCTAATTAATTCACCACCCCTTTAATTAATTCACCACCCCTTTAATTAATTCACCCCCCTCTAATTAATCCAGCCCACCCTTTAATTAATTCACCCCCCTTTAATTAATTCACCCCCTCTAATTAATCCAGCCCACCCTTTAATTAATTCACCACCCCTTTAATTAATTCACCCCCTCTAATTAATCCAGCCCACCATTTAATTAATTCACCACCCCTTTAATTAATTCACCCCCTCTAATTAATCCAGCCCACCCTTTAATTAATTCACCACCCCTTTAATTAATTCACCCCCCTCTAATTAATCCAGTCCACCCTTTAATTAATTCACCACCCCTTTAATTAATTCACCCCCTCTAATTAATCCAGCCCACCCTTTAATTAATTCACCACCCCTTTAATTAATTCACCCCCTCTAATTAATCCAGCCCACCCTTTAATTAATTCACCACCCCTTTAATTAATTCACCACCCCTTTAATTAATTCACCCCCTAATTAATCCAGCCCACCCTTTAATTAATTCACCACCCCTTTAATTAACTCACCCCCCCTTTAATTAATTCACCCCCCGCCCCCTTTAATTAATTCAGTCCCAGACATAAAATATCTAGCGGTACTCACATTTCAAAGATTCCTTGCCGAGTCCGACCACTGGGAGCCTCACCGCCCGGAAATGGATCCTTCCGCTGAAGATCCGTGAAGGCAGACTGACGGCGCTGCGAAATGCCGTCATCACGTTGCGCGATGACGCGGCCCACAACGCTCCTCCTACAGTAGAAGAAGGAAGTCTTGCCGCAAAGGTACAATGCCTAGGTCTTATTTTCGGGGTAGGGCTTATATTGCAGCCCACCCCGAAAATCCGACTAGGGCTTATTTTCGGGGTAGGGTTTATTTTCGGGGAAACACGGTATTACCATGATTTAGCAGCTTAGCTGCATTAGCCACAATTCTGAGGATTCAAAGTTAAACCATAAATGCTTAAAGTGATGAAGAGGTGTTTCTAAACAAAGTGTGCAACTAAGCTGCTAACAAATACAAAGGTTGTTTAAGGTTGTCAGATGAGTAAAACATTAAAGATAAATGGTACAATCTGGAATGAGATTTTTTTTTTTTTTACTGTATATTTTAACTGAATAAAAGCCCACAGGAAATCACTAAATAAATCACTAAATAAATCAGTGGAGATCTGCAGTTGCAGTATCAGTTATGCCTGTAAATTACTATTGCAATGCAGTACATGCATTGGGAAGTGAAAAAAGGTATTGCTTCATTTTAAGTACATTTTCATTTTACATACATGCTATGGTCCCATTGTGTACTCAAAAGTGGGGTATGCCTGTACGCCTAGAAAAATCTTCCCAAATGATTTATCTACAGAAGTCACCATTAAAGTCTATGGACCTTCTTGTAGATAAATCATTTGCAAACAGTTTTGTTTTTTTAACAGTATTGAATTATTTGGAGAGCTTATTAAATCGAGGTTTGACAAATTATTTTATGAACTCTTCTATATTCTGGAAAGCAGATGACCAGAAATATTTTATTTTAGAAGAAAACAAACCAACACCCTACGACATCAGCATAGTCAGCTTATCGAAGGAACAGGACGACATCGACTTCGTTGTAATGGACTCCTGTGGTTAATCACTGCTGTCTGTCTTGAGAAATCGGGTGCACCCTTTTTAAAAAACGACTGCAATAAAAGCATTCCACACAGTTCTGAACTTTAGGCTAATGCTTTTAAACATAACAGATAGAAATATAGAGAAAAATACGAGTTCAACACCAGCACTCCTTAGCTTACTGAATTGGAAAGGTCAATGATCCTTAGAGGGACAATATAACAGTATTTTGATTAACTAAATTCTAATTCTTACAAATTACGGACTGAAATTAGAGCTTAAAAATCAGCCTACACAATTTCCCTCATCAACCATGACATAAAGATCTTCGCTAAAATTCTGGCTGACAGGGTGAACCCCTATCTCGGTAAATTAATCCACGCCAACCAGGTCGGTTTCATCCCAGGCAGACAGCTTTTCGAAAATACACGACAAAACATAGACATACTCTGGAAACTAGCCTCTACACAAACTACCTCGCTAATCTTATCCCTCGACGCCTAAAAGGCATTCAATCGGGTGACACGGCCATACATGTACGAGCTCCTTAACCAGTTAGCCCTCCCCCCCTTATTACAACGGTTCGAGCACTTTACACCAACGTTGCAGCACAAATAAAGATCACGGTTACCATCAGCACGCCCTTCACACTGAGCACCGGCACCCATCAGGGCTGCCCACTATCCCTCTGCTTTTTGTATTAACACTCGAACCACTACTGCACACCATTCGTCCTCTATACACGGTCTGGATGTGGGAGGCCAACATTTTACAGTGTCAAGCTACGCAGACGACGTACTGCTCACTGTGACATGCCCATGCAAGTCCCTACGAGCCCTGCTTCCTCTACTCACACAATACGGAGACCTATCAGGTTATAAAATCAACATGGCCCACATTAAACACACCTACCATCTCCAGACTTCTAAAACCCATCTCACATAACTCGGTATCAAGCTACCGGTCGACCACTCACATCTATACCGACTAAATTACACCCCAACACTCACCACTCTGATCGTAGACCTAGACAGGTGGACCGATAAACCACCCATACTCTTTCTGTTCCAGGCCATCCCCCTTCAGTATCTAAACAGGATCTAGCCCCCCTACAAAATGCCATCGACTGCTTTATATGGCAAAATAAATGACAGAGTCGCACAAAACATCCTATACAGACCAAAACCTGCAGGAGGATTGGGCCTCCCCCACCTCCACTACTAATACCTTGCGGCCCAATAAGCCCAGATCGCGCTATGGCATTTCCCCCCCCCCCAGACAATAGACGATGGATGGACCTGGAATCCCCCCTGATGGGAGCAGACCTCCCACAATTCTTTATATGGGTCCCTAAAGACCGTAGAGCCCTACTCCGCAGAGATTGCCCGTCGGTGAATAACTCCATCCGGGTCTGGGATACAACCGGTAGCAAATACAAGCTCATGTCTTCTCCTTCCCGCTTACACCACTCCTTAGGAACAGAGCATTTCTCCCAGGTATGAGACCTAGAGAGTTTAAAGGCTTAGAACATGCATGATTGCAAAGAATGCACCACTTGTAGGAACACGGAGCAGTGATCCCCTTCACAGAACTCAAAACTAGAGCAACCCTGCAGGTCTGTGACTTTGCTAACCGGCCGGAAGTAAAAGCTGCCGCACTGGCCAAGCCGACCTTTTCCGAAAAACTATGAGGTGCCGAAACTTACCATAAGAGTATGATCACTCTGCTATATTCCCACTTATGTTTCACCACAATAGCATGGGGCAGACTCCACTACACCGACAAATGGGAGGCAGACCTGGGGGAGACCCTAGAGGGCGCAGACTGGTACGATATATGGGAAGCGAAAAGCAAAACATCGATATACGTGGTCATGCAGGAACAAGCCTACAAGACCATGTTCCGATGGTATACGACCCCTGTAAAACTTTATCACATGCGAAAAAACCCCATCAGACTTGTGCTGGAGGCTCTGTGGACACAAGGGCAAATATATCCATATGTGGTGGAATTGTCCAAAAGTAGCTAGATTCTGGACTGCAATTCGGGACTTAGCATCCCGGATTCTCTCCAAGCATGTGGACATAGACCCCTGGGTGTTCCTCCTTTCTAGGCCGATTGACACATGGACGAGAACAGAACAAAGACTCTTAGTCAAACTTAACCTAGCTACGATGCGCTCCCTGCCCCAAACCTGGCTCTAACCAGATACGCCACCAATAGCCATAGTGATCTCTAAGATGAAGGATACTTATCTAATGGATGCACTAACCGCACTGACATGGGGAACCACAAAAACGTTTGCCACGGTATGGGAACCCTGGGAGACACACACTAGGGTTTAATCAAGATTTGGAGACCCCCACTAATAGCGACAATACTCAGGCACCACTCCGCTTCACTAGTGGGGACACCTTGGTTCAGGCCGACCAGTCCCTATCCCTTCCTCTTCCGTTTTACTCTTCTTTTCCTTCTTTCCCTCTTTTCAGAACCATGCTACTCAATCTACCTACATTTCTGTACTCTGACTCACAGAGTTTTCTCCTATATATAAAACACCCACAGAGAGCGGGCTACATTCTAGCCCTGTCCTATGGCCACCTAGCAGTTATTCACCAGGACAACCCTCTCATTCTTCAGCACCTAATGGTGTACTGACCTGACTCCCTACAGAGGAGGTGGGAAATGCTTTATGTGCGCGATGACCTTGTAGACACATAGATTTCATTCCATAGCATACACTATTGCAAATGTGATTTATCGGCCATGCTACCACCACAGGGTTGATGTGTAACTAATACACCTGTAATGTGAATTGTATATGCTCTTCCATCACTGTTTGTTATCGCACCACACCATACTGTGCTGGCAGTGCCAGCTGTCTGTGACCAATTGGATAATAATACAAACATTTTTTTTTTTTTAAAGTTTGAGATAAAGCAAGTGGACGATGTGTTACTTTGCTACCCATTCAGTTAGCTTAGACACTATGATTGCAGTTAAGCCTGATGTATAACTGATGGCACAAGTTAACGTTATCTTATATAGTCTGGACAAGAAACAGTATTATCGACTTAATCCAATGTATTGGCGTAAGTGTCACAGTGATTCACTACTTCGTTGTCTTTTATTTCTTTACCACTGAATCTCCGAACTAATAAATAAAGAATTGTAGAAAAAAAAAAAAGAGTAGCCACTAGAGAGATGAGAATTACATTTCCTTGCTGACATACTAACTAATAACAGTGAGTTTGTACATGACTGCCAGAGCAGTGGCTGGTGCTCGCAGCACCGATGATCAGAGACAGGTCATCTCTTTGTTTGATCCCAGGAAGTAATATCTGAGAGTCCTTTCACTCCAGCATGCAAATGTAATTCCTGGCACTCTAAGTGGCAGAGCTTCTAAGTGGAGTCACGGGGAGAAATTAGTTAATCAAAAAGCTGCATGAACAGAACCCTGGCACCATTACCATTTCAACAAGTGGTTATAGTGCCTAGAATGTCCCTTTAAATGAAAGGAGACCACCAACAATAACACAGGTAAACAGGGAAATATTACAGGTAATATAAGGAATGGGCTGTTTCTTGGAAAGAAAATACATATAGTGTTACTGTAACATGTTTCTTAAAATTACAACAAGGAGTTCTTGGATATTGCTTTAATAATTCCCTTATTGTTTGAGTTAATTAAATGTACATTATTCTGTTATTAGATATCTAGAAACCTGCAAGACGCCTGTTTTGAGATCTCTATTAACTTGTATATGTAACACGCATTGATCACGTAAGAAGGACATGGCAAACAGCATAGTTTTTTAGCATTTTTCTTTAATAAAAATGAACATCATCCGTACACAGCACATAAAGTGATTACCATGAACCTACATCAACTACCAGCAATCAAAGCCGTATTCTCTCTCTATCTTAAACTGCTCCAAGTTCTCGATGGCAAGCTCACAGACAGGGTATTCAATCCGATCTGAATTAGTATCTCTAAATAGGTTTTATACTAATTGCAGGACTGATTGGTGCCTTAAAAATACATGTCAATTATAACTCTTAATGCATACACATTTCTAACAGTGCAGAAATATTTGACTTACACCTAATTGGCCACTAGAGGGCAGATGTAGCTGAGCAATGACTGACCTCAATATATTTTAGTCTCTTGACACATTTTGCTTTGAAATGATTCAGATGAATACTCTTTACTCCCAGACACGCGCACTGGCTTTAGAAGATCTGTTTGTATATCACAGAATTTAAAGAAAATTATAATTTTACTTTTTTTTTTTTTGTGCATGACATAACTAATAACAGATAATCTTGCTGTGCCACAACAGCATAAGCAAGCATGGTGAAGACAGTAAGTATCATGGCAGCAGAGAAAGAACACACAATTTATTATATGCAGATATGCTAGGCATGCATGAGTATGTTTCTTTGAGGTGAACAAGCTAGGAGTGCATGAGTAAACTATGACAGAGTTCTTAGGCTAATCAACATGAAGAAAACACTAAGCTGGAATACAACCCCAGGGAGGTCCAGGGACATAACATTTAGGCTATTTTAGCTTAGCAAGAGGGCTACAGACTTAGGAACACTAAGGAAATAGATATAAAATAAAGATGGGATGGCTTCTAGAGAGATATCTATGCTGTGTATAAACATGCTCGAGTCTCAGCCAGTAGGTCAGCCAACTCCCGTCATGGGTATGTATGTTACAGTGCCAGCCGATGGTGCCAGTCTGTTCTATTCCCAGTACAGGTATGTGTAGGCCTGGAGTATTTGCGGTTCCGCGGTCCTGCCCATCCGGCGGTACACGAGAGAGGACTCCGGATCAGGCTGGTAGTGCCGAGGATGAGGCGGGCAGGTGCTCCGCATTCTGGACAAACAGTGGCATGTGCGTGGGTGTATTAGATAACGTGCAGCTAACCTCCGCTTCGGCTTCTTGCACCTTTTCCCTCCAACTGCCATTCTGGGCTTCTTGGTGCGTGGTTAAGTGGTTACTTGATTGCTGAAGGACTGGCTGAGATGCCCGGCATTCCAGTGTTCACCAGAAGGCAGAAAAATAGCATCCAGCCTGGTCTGGATATCAGCTTGGGCAACATGCAGATGGAGCTGACATGTGGTATCCGCTATGATTGTGGAGTTGCTGGGCTGGTCATTAAGGGGTAGAGCTGTGTCCTGTTCCTCTTTCAGATCGGGGTAGCTTGCCTGAGTGGGACTGTGATCATCCCCAATGGTCCAAGGGGGGGTGCTTGCCTCACGGGAGTAGTCGATGTGCCTCCCTGCACGTTGCCCACAAGGCTGCATGCCTCTGTTAGTATGGCAATTGGGCTCCCAGTGAGTCATCAACCTCGGCAACATGTCTCGGCCAAGTCAGGAGTCTGATGAGCTGCCAGTTGCTGCCTAGGTCGTGCTGTATCGAGCTGTGAAATGCTTTTTATTCCAAGACTGTTGAGAAGCTTGAGTGAAACACATCTCTCCTCCATGACAGTCAGGACCTGCCCCTATAGTTTTACGTTTTACCTTACCTATCAGGCAATAAACTCAAGTAAAAAATACTCATCCAAGCTTAACAATTTATGTCCTGTTTATAAACAAACCAATTCAGTATTGAACCACCACCATGATAGGTTAATAATAATAATATAATAATAATAATAATAATAATAATATAATAATAATAATAATATAATAATAATATGTGACTAACAGTAGAACACTTTATTGCTCCCACCAAAGGTTTAAAGGGTCAGTCAAAGCCTGATAACTTCGTATCATTGTGAAGGTTATGGAACAGAGAGGTTATGGAATAGTGATTTGTCAAAACTACTCTGTCAACTACTGTGAACATTGTAAAAAATAAATAAAATAAGAAAATGTTAAAATTACTTTTAAACACTAATTTTAATTGACATAATTTTGCTAGGTTTCCTAGAAAAAAAAATGAAAGACTATTTTTAACATTCCTTTCGAACGTGTCCCATCAACTGTCTCAAAGAAATACAAAAGTTGTGCGGTTTGTTTATTTAAGAGCAATACAGATGGTTTGGCATCTCTGGGAAAGTCATTATCAGTATAATTACCACCAGCACTATTACAGAACAGCATGTGTCACAATGCATCTGGTGCCATTATGAATGAATAGATCTTTAGAATGAATAGATCTTTCTACACCTAGCTAGATTTTCCAGTGTGATATGCTTGTCTCTTAATTAGGTACTATCATCACTGTACAGAGCATTTTCACATTTGTCATAATCAAAGAAAGAGGTAATTGGAAATGATTAGAAGGGAAAAAAAATAGACTTAAAATGCAGGGAAGTAATGGGAAGCGTGGAGAGAAACCGCAGGCAGAATGCGGATGGGAGTCAGGCGGTAAAAGGTGTAGGGGAGGCAGAGAGCGGGGGGGAGCAGAGAGGAGGCAGAAATGGGAGGAAAGGTAAAGAGCAAAGAGGAGAAGACACAGAGAGCAGGGGAGGAGGGAGAAATGGGAGTAGATGCAGAAAGCAAAGGGGAAGAGAGGCAGATAGGAAAGGGGAATGGAGGCAGAAAGCAAAGGGGAATAGAGGCAGAGAGGAAAGGGGAATGATGGCAGAGAGCAGAGGGGGATAGAGGCAGAGTGGAAAGGGGAATGGAGGCAGAGAGGAAAGGGGAATGGAGGCAGAGAGGAAAGGGGAATGGAGGTAGATATGAAAGGGGAATGGCGGCAAAGAGGAAAGGGGAATAGAGGCAGAGTGGAAAGGGGAATAGAGGCAGAGAGGAAAGGGAAATGAAGGCAGAGAGAAAAGGGGAATAGAGGCAGAGAGGAAAGGGGAATGAAGGCAGAGAGGAAAGGGGAATAGAGGCAGAGAGAAAGAAAGAAGAAGGGGAATAGAGGCAGAGCAGAATAGAGGCAGAGAGGAAAGGGGAATGAAGGCAGAGAGCAAAGGGGAATGGAGGCAGAGTGGAAAGGGGAATGGAGGCAGAGTGGAAAGGGGAATGGGGGCAAAGAGGAAAGGGGAATGGAGGCAGAGAGGAAAGGGGAATGGAGGCAGATATGAAAGGGGAATGGAGGCAGAGAGGAAAAAGGAAGAGAGTCAGACATCAAAGTTTAAGGGAAGCAGAGAGGGCAAGGGACCCAGGCATAGAGGAGAAGGGAAGCAGAAAGGGGAAGGGAAGCAGGCATAGAGGAGAAGGGAAGCAGAGAGTGAATGGACCCAGGCATAGAGGAGAAGGGAAGTAGAGCTGGGAAGGGACCCAGGCATAGAGGAGAAGGTATGTAGAGAGGGGACAGGACCCAGGCATTGAGGAGAAGGGAAGCAGAGAGGGACAGGGACCCAGGCATAGAGGAGAAGGGAAGCAGAGAGGGGCAGGGACCCAGGCATAGAGGAGAAGGGAAGCAGAGAGGGGCAGGGACTCGGGCATATAGGAGAAGGGAAGCAGTGAGGGGCAGGGACCCAGGCAGAGAGGGAAAAGGAAAGCAGAGAGGGGCAGGGACCCAGGCAGAGAGGGAAAAGGAAAGCAGAGAAGCGAAGGGAAGTAGAGGGGGAAGGGATGCAGGCAGAGAGGGGAAGGAAAGCAGAGAGAGGAATGGAAGCAGAAAGGGGGAGGAAGCAGAGAAATTAGGGAAGGCAAAAAGCAAAGTGGAAGTGAGGCAAAGACATAGAAATTGAGGCATAGTGCAGAGGGCAAGTAATGTAGAGAAGAAAGGAGAGAGAGCATAGGGGTAAGAGAAAACACATGGGAGGGGAAGCAGAAAGCAGGGGGAAAATGGGAGGAAGAAAAGAAAGGAAAAGACATATAGGACAAAAAGGGGGAAATAGTCAACCAACAAAAAGGAATGGATGTAGAAAAGGTGGATAAAGGCAATAAAGCAAAGGGGAGGTTAAACAGGCAGAAAACAAAGGGGAGGAGAAAACTAAAAGCAAAAAGTGGGAATGGTGGACAGACAGAACACAGAGGGAGAGAGGCCGAATGCAAAACAAAGTGTGAATGGGAAGCAGACAGGCAATGGGGGCAGAGAGGGGGGAGGGACAGACTGGAGTAGCAGAGAAGTTATGGCAGAATACAGAAGGGAGCATAGTAAGCATGAGACTCAGTGTAAGCGCCCAGGGGGTGGGGGGGGGGGAGGTAGAAAGGATGTCGGACAGAACCAGGAAGTTAAAGTTTAATTAACTTGAAACAAACCGATCCATTTTTTTCCTACTATTGAAAAGACCTTCACTGTATTTAATGGTGCCAATATACAGAGTTGTTCCCATGGCTGCTTTTATGATTACTACTGTAAACGTTCATTTTATCACGCAGCGAGGCTCCCAAGAACACTGGGCTCTATGAGTTATTAAATCTTTCTCTAACCCACGGCTTTTGAAGCCTATGGACCAATGGCGCATCAAGACTCTCAAGCTAATAAGTAATATGCTTAGACCTGATTCAGAATGGCTGCATGCAAAATGTGAGAGACTGATTATAATTATATTCATTCTCTTTTAATTATAACAATTATTTCTCTTAAAGGCTTACTTCAATAATCATAACCATTACAGCCTACTGTAGTGCTTATGGTGCTAGGATTAGCCTCGCCTGGCTCCCTGGTCTCCACCAGGCTATGATGCTCCCTGGTGGTCCAATGGTACGCTTCCAGAGGCAGCAGCCATTGCCATTCATTGTCTGAGAGTCTGACAGCGTCAGCTGACCACTCTCACAATGAGAGTTGCACAGAACTCTATTTCCACGATGGTTCCCCAATAAAACTGCCAGAGGTGGCATTAGACCTCCAGCATCAGAGGGGTTTTTGGCGCTTGTCCAGATGTATGAGGAGGTGGCCACAGGTGCTGCCTCCCTGCACCTTTTTCTACACATCAAAATGAGCAGTGTTCCGTAGCAAAACACTGCACGTACAGACTCAAGGCACCATGACGACTTCAAATCACTGAAGTGGTTATGGGGCTCAGAGTAACCTTTTAACTCATGAGTGCAAATTATAGATCACAGAAGACATCTCAAAAACCCAAACACCTAAATAATTTGCTATTAGGTATATTAAGCCAAATAAATGATGTCATAAATTATACTTCCTATTAATTCTGGAGTATCGCTTTAAGCATGAAGCCACTGGATATTTATAACAAACTTAAATTTTTCCTTATGTACAGTAAGTTTATACAGAATTGGGGCGTTGCATTATAAATCATTAAAAAAAAGAAATGAATAAATATATAATTTTGTGCCTATTTAAGGTTAAGAACACACCACTATCAAACTCACTAGAACACACATTGTTTACTTAAAAAGTAAAAAAAAAATATATATCATTTCTATTGCACTTAATCACCATAGTTTGGTGTAACCGACAAAGCAAAGCCAATGAGTTTTACTTGTATAATAATACATTGTTTGGCTTAGCTAAACATAATCTACTTAGCCGAGCTTTGAAAGTCTTTGAATGACTCTTAACCCCGCTTTCTTATACTGTTAGTAACGTACGCCAAAGGAATTATTAACAATTTATTGTAAGATCCATCAGGTTAAATATAGACACACATCCCAAAGCAACCAGTTTAGATCTTACGTTCCATGTTTACGAAGATACAATATTTTTTTAAACACGGTTACATTTTGTACAGATAAATTACTTTTAGGAATATTGGACCATTTATTCACGAACAAGTATTGCTTCCCCCAGTTTAGCAAATGCTTTACAAATAAATGTCAGCTGCTAATTTAAAAGCACCTGTTAGTTTAATAAACACCTGTTCATTAAACCGTAACCATTATTCAGCTGCTTTTTAAATTAGCCTTTAAAACAAATTCTAAAAGCATCCATTCAATGGAGTTTGGGACCAAGTTATATAAAAAGTCCAGTAAATATGCAAAACAGGCTCTATTTTCAGAAAAAGTCAGATGTTAAAAAAATAAGAATTGTGTAGGTCTTCAATAAACATTTTTTTTTTGCGTTATTTTTTTTAAACGCACCACCCTGTTTACCTAGTGTCCACTGGTATGTTCCCACAGTCTGTCTGCTAACCCCAGTTCTGTTATCTTTGGTGTGACTTTATCCTAGTTCCATCTCTGGACTAATCATTTCCCTTTCCTTCAAAAAGGTCAGTGGAATCTCTGTGAAGATTCCACACCTTCACAGGACATCACAATTTCGAGAAGGATCTTCTATAATGGACACGTTTGTAAAAGACCCCAAAGAGTTACATATATGTCTATTCAGGGTCTCGTGAGACAGATCATAGCACATATGGCAGATTAATAATATCGAAGCTGCTTAACATATCTGGAGCCACATGTAAAATTTTGCTTTCTACAGATGTGGCCACATATAAGTTAAATTTGGAGAAGATTGTGTGTAAACTGCATTCTAATGCTATGCAGTGTTGAGGCTATATTTTAACAACTAGGATGTCTGAAAGACTTTTAAAAGAGCACCCAGGTGGACAAAATGAAGAGGACATGGCTTGCCAAATTTTCAAAAAAATCAGAAAAGTTAAGAAGCAGTCAAAATGTTAATTTTTTATTCTTTTTTCTTTTTTGCTGGACTTATAAATTAAAACAAATATAAACTATATGTATATATTTGGCATATCATTAACAAACCTCAAATGTCACCACTTTCCAGCACATCACCTAGAGTGTCTCTAACCTGCTCTTTATTCAGCCTCCTCCAGGAAGCCTCTAACCACTTACTCCTTCTAATGACTGCACTATCATTCCCTCAAATCCTAAATGTTTTTAAGGAATCAACCTCATCTGTGTGCCAATGAATGTCATCATCTTCACTATTTATCATGTGATTTGTTTGATTGCTCCTCATACAGCCATTTGAAATATTTATCATACTTAAAGGACATTACCGTTTCTGGGAAACTGCAAGGATTACATCTCAGGGTTAACTCCACCTCTAGTGGCTGTCTTCCAGGTCCCTAACAGAGTCTTACTCCGTGAAACAATGTTGGAAGTCCTCATGCAAAGCGTCTAACATCTTCAAATTCCCCAGTGGAAAGCACTAATTCGTTTTTTTTTCCTATGGGGAAGCTATCATGTACGTGCGGCGACAGCTGCTCATTAGGTCACACTATTGCCGTGACGTTGTGGGAGACCTCGGACAGACGTTATTTCAAGTTATTCGGGGTTATTAAGTTAGGGACACTATAGTGTTATGAATACATGTACCATTAAGTGTGTTCCCTTAAGTTAAAGGAGGTGAGGGAATGGGTGGCGACTGAAGCAAATCCAGTATCGCCAACTTTTGCAGAGAGATTTCTACATACTAAGAACTGGCTGCTTTTGTGCCACAGATACACTACTCTTCCCTTTGTTTTCAATGGAAAAGCTGCACATATTCTACGACTCCCAGCAAAATAGTTTTTGTATCTACGTGGTAAGTAGACCAGCTCTCGGCTATCTATTTTAAGCCATAAAAAGTATAACGACAAGAAGAATAATTCATAAAAACAATTATTTTAAGTTACTTACAGACAATAAACTACTATCAAGGTTATTTACTAAAGTGAGAATTTAAAGCAAATTCAAAGTGAATTTTAAATTTAAGTTCAAAATACCCGGACTGTGAAAATTATGCTAAATTAACACTATAGGGTCAGTAACATAAACATTTATTCCTGACCCTATAGTGTTAAAACCACCATCTAGCTCCCTCTGCCCTCCACCCCACCTCCAAAATTATAGTAGAATCTTACTTGTATTCAAGTCTGCAGCTGCTGCCTCTGACCCTCTCTGCCTCTGACCTGCCTGCTGTCTGCTGACATCATCAGAAGTGGTAGCCTGATCCAATCATAATGCTATGCCACAGGATTGGCTGAGACTGTTAAGGAGGCAGAGTCAGCATGATTCAAACACAGCCCTGGCCAATCAGCATCTCCTCATAGAGATGAATTTAATCAATACATCTCTATGAGGAAAGTTCAGTATCTGGGAGGAGACACTCAATGGCAGTTCTGCAGAGTGAGCAGTACTGCCCTAGGAAGCACCTCTAACAGCTATCTGATGAGTGGCCAGTGAAGTTATCACTAGGCTGTAATGTAAACACTACCTTTACTCTGAAAAGATTGTTTACAGCAAAAAGCCTGCAGGGAATGATTATACTCACCAGAACATATACAATAAGCTGTAGTTGTTCTGGTGACTATAGTGTCCCTTTAAGTTATGTTTTCACTTCGGCTACACGGAGCTTCAATTTGAAAATCCCTTAGAATTAAATTGGAATTTTCTCTTTAGTAAATAACTCTATATATCTCTAAGACAATTGCAGTGAAAACCAAAAACACAGGAAGTAGAAAAGATAAATAAATAAAACCAGTGCATACTGTCATTCTTGGGAGCAGCAGAAGTCTGGCAACGAAGCAGGCGTGTTTCTGTTGTTTTTTTTTATGTTTGTGTTTCCTACAGCTGTACAGAAATGCTGGTGTCAGCTTCACAGTGTAAACAGGACTGACCAAGGAATGACCCGAGTTTGGCCTGGAATTCCTTTCCCTTCTCCCATCACAGTCATCCAGACAGCTGCAAACTCTCCATTACATGGTCACCTTATCCCTCAGACACTGTCTGAAAATGGAACTCCTTCTACTAAGGCACCATTGTCCAAATGGAAGGCCATGTGGCCGGTGGAAGGGAAGACCCCTATGGGTTCTGCAGTTAATTTAGGATCTTCTTTCACTGCTTAATAGCAGGGCTGAGAGAGTTGCAGTTGTTCCTGGATCCTCTGTCCCAGGAATAACTTTTGTTCCAGTTAAATACTATAAGATTGGCCCTTTGTCCTGTATAAATTTAGCACCCACCAAGACTTGGATACTTATTAGAGAGTTTATGGATGTCTTGTCTCTAAGGGGTAACTCTGACTTCCCTGGATTTTAAATATCACATTTCCTTATCCCTATATTTAACAAATATGTATCTGAGGGGTGAAATTTTTAACTGGACTCCTCCATCTTAGGTTCCGGACAGTCATTGTTAAGCTCCATTCGTTGCACCTGGCAGTCACTATAGAGAAAGCATACAAAGAAGAGGAGAAATAAATGTTCTTTTTTTTCTCTTTATTTGCAATTTTGGCCTGGCTTTGTCTTGTCTGAAATTGATTTTGATGTCATTTACAAAATTTAAAGGAATGAATAATTTAACTTGATTAAATTGGTTAAAGTGCTTGGACGCCTCTGGTATTGTCCTTCTATTCAGTGTTTGACCATTTTCTGAGACATTTAACACCTAGTAAATAAGGATCCCAGGTTCCCCTGGCTCAGCCTCTACTGGAGGTGTGGCTAAGGCAGGGATTTCACACTTCCTTCTAGACATACTGATTCATATCAGAAATGGACGCTGTGATAGGCTGAAATTGTTCAGCCTGCACTCTTAACCAATCACAAGCACGCACTGCTGCTCACGCTAATGCTTTCTCATAAGTCTGAGCAACACAGAGGGGACGCACGGGCTGCTGGACACTCGTTTAGTATTAAAAATGGTTTAACACTACACAGAAAGACACCACCAGGGGACTCCAGACACCATAACCACTTAAATGAAAAACAGAGCATATTATGGAAAAAAGGTTACAAATTATTTTAAATGTTTAACTCAATGGTGTTTGACAGTTGCTTTTAAATCTAAAATCCCAGGCTATACCTCTAATAGACCTCTAGCGTAATAGTGTGTTTTGTTTGTTGGGGAGATGGTGGTAGTTGATATTTAATGGTATAAAAATCAGGCTATTAAAATAGATCCTATTTAACCATTTACAATAAAAGGCATTAATACATTGTTATGTAACACTAATCATTAGCACATTATACAGCCATCAAGTTGCATGGCACCCTGCATCACAGTTTATTCATCCTCACGGTCAAGAAACATGACTACCAGCAACAAATACAGTATGTTGCAGGGCTATTTCCCTTTAACCCCTTAAGGACACATGACGGAAATATTCCGTCATGATTCCTTTTTATTCCAGAAGTTGTGTCCTTAAGCGGTTAATGTTACCCTTTGGTTTCCAAATGTGTGCACAACGCATTCTATAGCCATATGGTGCTCATTAAGATGTTCAAAGGGACGATCAGAGCACAGTAGATAGTAGGCAACCTGCGTCTCCATTCTGTGAATTTAACAAGAACTCTCGAATTCAATACCGTACACTGTTGAAAAAAAACTGTGTGATCTTAATGCCAAAATGTCCTGCAACTAATTGAAAGT
This sequence comes from Pelobates cultripes, assembly GCA_933207985.1. Lineage (NCBI taxonomy): Eukaryota > Metazoa > Chordata > Amphibia > Anura > Pelobatidae > Pelobates > Pelobates cultripes. The sequence goes on from OW240916.1 coordinate 36,924,389, forward strand.
GTATATGTTTTATTCATATAACACAGACATGTGTAGTGAGGACATTACATGTTACTCTGCAGTAGAGGAAATGTACAATCAATGCATCAGGTTTACAGAGCATTAATCACCACTTTATAGATTACAATAAAGTGCAGTAGGTGTATAGTGTACGCAGTTTAAGCACCATAACAACATTGCACTACAGGTGCAGGCAGTGTTGCTGTCTGATGCTGCCTGAGACTGAGAGGCTTATAACCACAGCAAATTGAAAAACAACAATAGGAAATCGGCAAATGACCAAGTAAAATATTTATCTAAGGAAACTCAACAGTTAATTGTAACTGAATACAGAAAAATCCTGTGTCACCTTATTCCCTATCAAGTTCCAAGATTAGGTTTCATTTTCATAATGGCAAACATTGCAAAGTCCTATGAAAGGTGATCTTGGTGGTCTGCAACTCGTGACATCTATGTCCCATACACAAAGATCGCCTGTGCAATTTGTATCCTAGAGGTCCTGGGTCATAAGTATGCCCTGTGCATTAAATCACAAGGACACAACTTCAACTGCACAGTACGTCCAATAGCAACATGGGTTAAACCTTGACAAATTCTGTATTTGTCAGAGCAATAAAAGACTTTAGATCGCATATATCACAGTATATAAGCGAGTAAATATAAAAGTGCTCTGAATTAATTAAGCAACAGGACACACTATTTTTTCTCTAAAGACACAACGAAGTGTTGATGATATCGACCATGCAAAGATCCACTGCTAAATGCAGTACATTGAACCGTGGCCTTCGTAATAAGAATCTGTCTACTGCAGATTAATGGCCAGAAGAGGTATTTTTGAGGGGTTTTTTTTTTTTCGTTTTGTTTTTAATTGGCAGATGGACAAAAGACCATTAGGCCCTAATCATGCGGCATGGCCACCACACGAGCTCAATTAGTGGTGAATTTCCCTTGATCACAGAACTGATGTTAAATTTCTAATAGACTACAGTTAGTATTTTGATCATATGAGATGAATCCTTATGTTATTAAAATGAATAAATAATTAGCATCTTTCAAACCATTATGTTTATACACCTCTGGCCACTACACAACCAGATTTACACACACCTTGCTGTTATAAACCATCGTATATCGGAAAAGGTTTTAAAATGTTAGGCAGGATACCAGTTTGGGACCCATTATTTATTTACACTGGTAAATGGGGCCATGCAAATTTATAGTTCCAGGTCCCTTGTCTAAACTCTGGGCGCTAGGCAGATACCTAAGTTCACTTTTTGGTTAATCCTGTTCTGTGTCATAAACACAATTTGTAGCTATATATAGCTTACAGTAAGTACAGTTCCCTGGTATATACATATCTAACTGCAAAATAGATAAATACACGTTTTAGAGTCAGGTAGCGGGGTCAGCAACCTATGGCACGTGTGCCATGCACGGCACTTGAGGTGCCTTTGCCTAGCACACAACGCTGCCAGAGCCTAACAGGCTCTAGGGCGATTATCAGGAGTCCCAGTGGAGCCTCCGATATCTGCTAGTGCAAGCCAGCTGTGATTGCAGGTGGTGAGGGACAATCCTCAATTTAAGCATGGCAGCACTTAAAGGAAGTGATCTCAGATTACTTCCTCCGAGGTCTTGTGAACAGGAATCCACACTGGAGTAGAGCAGCCCATAGCAGCTATCACAGCTCCTGCCCTTGACCTGTACCTGGCCAGCCCAGTCCCCACTGGACCACAGGGAAGCGACCCACACTGCTAGATATACATAGAGCTGCAGAATAAGCCTCCCCCTCATAAAAGTAATACAAACAGCAAAAACACAGTCCCCGCAAACACAACACCGCTGACAATCCACATACATGCACACAACCCCACAAGCAGCCTCTCACATGTAATACCACAAGCAGCCCCACCAAGCACACAGTGTGACATCATCCTCACAATTACACAAGCAGCCCACATTCATAGGTACAATACACAATACCACAAACTATTCATTTAACAGCTCACATATGCACATATACTATTCTACAAAGCAACTGCAGCACTCATCAGTAACACTATCAGAATACGGCAACATACACACCTCTGATTTAATAAAATAGGACCAGCATGCCAAGGGTCTTAAAGATCTTTTTTTGGAATAGTACTACTAAAAGGTTGCCTATGCCTGATCTTGTATATCCATATATTGATACAACAGGCCAATTATATACATAGTACATAGCTGAACAATATAGAGTACACCAGGGGTAGGCAACCTACGGCACTAGTGCCATGCACGGCACTCAAGGTGTCTTTGCACGGCACTCAAGGCTACAAGAGCCAAACAGGCTCTGGCCTGTCAGGAGTCCCAGTAAAACTTCAGATATCTGCTAATACGAAAAGGTGGTGAAGGACAATCCTCCATTTATCCATTGCAGCATGTAGAGGAAGTGATCTCAGATCACTTCCTCCCAGCACTTGTGAATGGGAATGGGAATTCACACTGGAGTAGAGCAGCCCACAGCTTCCTATTGCAGCTTCTGTCCTTGAGCTGTACCTGGCCAGCCTGGTCCCCACTCAAACCCATGGAAGCCTCAGAGCTGCAGAATAACCCTCCCCTCATACAAATAATACAAACACACACAGTCTACACAAACACAACACCACCAACAATCCACATACATGCACACAACCCCACATGCAGCCTCTCACATGCAATACCCCAAACAGCCCCCACACATACACTACCAAACACACAATGTGACATATCCATCCACACACAATTCCACAAGCAGCCCCCATACACAGCCTACATTCATAGGTATCATACACAACACCACAAACTACTTGTAAACATATACAATATAATAGCTCATATACGCACAAATACAACAATACAAAGCAACTGCAGTATAAATAACACAAGCAGAATATGGCAACATGCACACCTCAATTTAAAGAAATCGGACCGACACGCTACGGGACATCGCAATCATATTTCGGCACAGTGCTGCTAAAAGGTTGCCTACCCCTGGAGTACACACATACCTGGCTGCTATTCAGCCCGTAACACAAATATAACTACAATTTTTTTTGACATATACGTATCTCATTACTATATAGTCCATCATATCTTCGTACTGCTTTAAAACCTGCCGTATACACATCTTGCTACCAAATATCCCAGCAGATTATTTATAGCAACCAGCAGAGCAAAGGAGGCAAATGAAAGGTTTTTTTACTGTAAGAACAATAAGGATGTAGAATTCTTTGCCTGAAGAAGTGGTTTTATCAGAGTCCATACAGATGTTCAAACAGCTACTAGATGCATACTTGCAAAAACAGAATATTCAAGGATATAATATTTCAATGTAGGGTAATAGCTGCTTGATCCAAGGATAAATCTGACTGCCATTCTGGAGTCAAGAAGGAATTTTTTTCTTAGTTTGTTGCAAAATTGGAAGTGCTTCAAACTGGGGTTTTTTTTGGCCTTCTTTTGGATCAACAGCAAAAAACAAATGTGAGGAAGGCTGAACTTGATGGACGCAAGTCTCCTTTCAGCTATGTAACTATGTAACATGTACAGTGTAAGGCTGATAAAGCTGTTTCTACTTACTTACTTATAAGTCACATACAGAATACTGCAATTCTGTGAACACGCAAACCTAAAACCCATTTCATCAGAAACTTCTTATGTCAGTGTCTGGTGTACAGATTTTGATTAAAGGACAAAACTAGTATAAAGCGAAAGAGGTAGAGTGCAATCCTGCCAATTATAGTTCCGTCTGAGATCGTACAAGATTTACAAGCTCAGGCATTTCCTTTGTTTCCTGCTAGGCTGATGAGATATCCCTTTTAAAGGCAGTAACAGGACAGTAACATTGTAAAGCGAATATATCGACGCAATATAAATAACAATAATAATAATAATATATTATTACTGGGTTGTAGGAAAAAAAGGCTGATGAGGTAGGTACTATCACTGCTTTACCATAGGCATGCGCAGCATACTTCAGTAAAGTGAGTAACTCGGAAATTGTATTTTTTTTTTTTTTTTTTAAAGCAAACGTTTCTGACATATTCCGTAAAAAAAAGTATATTACACTTATAATTTGTTCATCAAACAAAGAAACTATAGCATAACTAAATACAATGTTACATGGACAAATTTACTCAAAGGACCACTATAGTACCAGGAAAACATACTCGTTTTCCTGGCACTATAGTGCCCTGAGGGTGCCCCCACCCTCAGGGACCCCCTCCCGCCGGGCTCTGGGGAGAGGAAAGGGGTTAAATCTTACCTTTCTCCAGCGCCGGGCGGGGAGCTCTCCTCCTCCTCTCCGCCTCCGATCCTCCTCCTGGGCTGAATGCGCATGCGTGGCAGGAGCTGCGCGCACATTCAGCCGGTCTCATAGGAAAGCATTTACAATTTTCACAGTGAGAATCACGCAAGCGCCTCTAGCGGCTGTCAATGAGACAGCCACTAGAGGATTTGAGGGCTGGATTAACCCATTTATAAACATAGCGGTTTCTCGGAAACTGCTATGTTTATTAAAAAAAATGGGTTAACCCTAGCTGGACTGACACCCAGACCACTTCATTAAGCTGAAGTGGTCTGGGTGCCTAGAGTGGTCCTTTAAAAACATAATACATATAAAACCTAAAAAAAACATAATGAAAGTAGTACAAAATAATAATTTTTGTAGTAGATGTTTAGCTAGCAGAGATGGTGGAAGCTGGGACAGACATAGGCTGGCTAGCTAGAATGGAGGGTGGTTAGTTAAGGAACAGGAGATTTGGCTAACTAGCAGTGAAAGTAACTAGCCATTTTTCCTTTATATTGCTCTTAACTAAATGTCTGTAGGTAAACTTTTAAAAATATGTAATATGATAAATATTTTTTAATTATTATTAAATGTTTAATTTTATAATTGTTATATATTGATATATTTTTTATCTATGATATTTTTTATATAGTTTAATATGTTGAAAAAATTATTTTACAACAATATTAAATTGAGACCTAAACTTGTAAGGAGAGAGAGAATACAGCTCACCCAGGTTGGGAGGACTTTTTTAAAGAATGCACAAAAAGCCAGCCTAATCTTCTCCATCAAGAGCCCCCCCTTTGGGTAGCGCAAGAGATACTAAAACAATGGCAGCAGTCTATGTCTTGCAGAGTGGAACATTTCTCATTATGTAACAGGTGGTTTGGGAGAAGGTTAATATGAAATAATCTGTGAGCACAGTTTTAGATAGCACTGAGAATTCTGCATGTATGGAAAATTTTAAATATTTCATTATTTTTCTGTCCAATATTTTTAATTACATCTTACAAACATAATATAAAATTAACGAGGGTAAAAACAAAAACATACAATACGAAAAGAAAAAGTAATGAACAAAAATGAAAAAGGGATAGCACACCCAATACAATAACAATGACTCCATTAATGAATATAGCAAGCATATATGCTTATATCAATCAAACCATCAGTTTGACATCACATAGTTATCGCAGAGTGGATATTATAATATAGCCATTGCTAGACACAGTCGCCCATGGGGAGATCTTCTTTAATGTTACAACACTCTATGAGAACAATCGTTACCTCTATATAGATTGGAAATTGGAAATAACCTGAATTAAAGAGCAAATGACTTGCGAATCGCATCATCCCATATGTTCCAAAATAATTTAATTTGTCGTTTACCGGTGACTGTTGTCTAAGCGCTATTTAGTTATTTTTTGTCTGCCCCTTAGTGGAATGAACTGCAGAGATGAAAGTAGAGGCAAGGAACAAATATAATAGAAGAGACAGGCCAATTTAAGAATGAGTTTACACCTGGACAGCTGGACCCTCACATGACATCAGCAAAGCCTCCTGTGCAAGGAGCGGGGGGTGCAGAGCATGGTGACCATAACACCAGCAGCACCGTGACAGTAGGATGTATATTGATGGCATGCGGAAATCCCAACACTACACGTGTAGGTGCAGCAATTCTCTTTATGCTTTGGATCAGGTCCATCCCCAGCAAACACCTCTCTCTGCAGCTTGTGCAGACTGTGTGCGGCCAGATGGCTATAACATACTTAAACAGCCTGGCTGGTCCAAGGGGCTATGACTGGCAGGTATACTGGATAATCAGTCTGGCCATGGATACATTAGTGTGCCTGGGCATGTATAGCTGTAATAGCACACACTGCGTGCATGCCTACATACTACAGGTTTCTCTTTAAATACTTAAAAACCTTCCCTTAATTACCTGCCTCTATAGAAAAATGCTGTAAACACACTTAGATATATACATTACGCGTACGCTCTATGCTCTCTGTCATGGCACACACAAGAACCATTCGTACGTAAACACTAAAAGTGCATTTGCAGCAAACGCAGTCACAAACAAACACCATCCAGAAATTCCCACCATACACATTACACAAAAATTCACACCGTATACACATTGCAAGCACACTCTCAGAGACTCAAACATACACACTGCACGGACACATACAGACATTCTCAGTGCACTGAAAAATAAAATTATTTGATACAGATACACATTGCACAGATAAACGCACAGTCTTAGCAAGAACAACAGTGAAACAAAAGATACACATGGTCACTGATATGACATTGAATTGAGGATATTCATCTATAAGTTGACCTTAACATAAACAAAGCACGCAGTAGAAGGGTGTAAAATTCACACCTCTTATCTTTTGAGGGAAGTTAGTGGACTTTCATTTTTTTTTTTTTTTTATCAAAACTGTAATGATTGTCAATTTATAAATAGCCATACTATGTTCCTGCGGACCATCCCCTCACTATGTGATGAGCACCACACACAAAGCTGTTGCTAGGGCTATTTTTACAACCGTTGCCAAGGGTTCTGGTTAACATCACTTATTTAGGAGAGTACAGCAAATCTGATATGCACTAGAAAGCATAGTTGAATTAATATTTATTTAAAGCGGCAATGTCATGCCGAACTTACCTTTCCTCAATCTCTTCCTCTTCTCCCCCTCTCCCAGGATCTGTTCTTCTTTTCTTCCTGTCTTCTTTAGTTTTCTTTAAAATCATAAGACAAAGTAGGGACTCTTTGCCTTATGGAGGATTCCTCCGCTTGACCAGCTCTGACCAGCGGAGGAGCAAAGTGTGCTTCATTTCCGCTGGTCAGAGCAATTTTCCCATGATCCTTACCTTTCCTCTGTGTTCCCACGATGCTTCCTGTCATTTTACACGAAACTGCCGAATTGCGTTCTAACTGAATGAGAACAGTATGTTCGTTTGTTTTAGAACGCAATTCGGCACTTTATTCGGATCGCAATTTCATTTGAATGAATGAAATTCTGATTCTATTCGTGCTGTGGCTGTATCTTGCAGCCGCTTAGCAGATAACTCCCTAATTCCCAGGGTATCAGGGAGCTATCTACTAAAAGGCTGAAAGACCTAAATTGGTCTTTCAGCCAACTTTACTAATACTAAGTAAAGATTACTTAGTATTAGTAAATTCTGCCCCTACTCGCTATATAAAAAAAAACTATTGGCCCCCACCCCTAAACGACGGGTGGGGGCCCTAAAGTAAAGTAAGGGGGGAGACCTAATGTCCCCCCCCTGGCCCCCACCCCTGCGCGGTGGGTGGGGGTCATAATGAGAATGAGGGGGGGAACCTACTGCCCCCCCCGACCCCAACCCCTGGGCGGCGGGTGGGGGCCATAGTGATAATGAGGGGGGGGACCTACTGCCCTCCCCCCCACCCCCACACCTGGGCGGCCGGTGGGGGCCATGAAGAAAATGAGGGGGAGGGGGAGGACCTACTGTCCACCCCCCCTGCGGCCCCCACCCCTGGGCGGCGGGTGGGGGCCAAATGATAATGAGGGGGGGGACCTACTGTCCTCCCCCCCTCCAGCCCCCACCCCTGGGCGGCGGGTGGGGGCCATAAAGATAATGAGGGGGGGGACCTACTGTCCTCCCCCGGCTCCCACCCCTGGGCAGCGGGTAGGGGCCCTAAGTCAATTTCCCCCCACCAAGGTGACTAGGGGTCCCCAAGCCCCTAGTCACCCACCCCCCCACCCAAATAAAAAGTCCCTACCTACCCCCTCACCCTAAAAAATAGTGAGGGGGAAAATAAAACAACTAACCTGTAAAATAAAATTAAACTTACCATTCGACGTCTTCTTTTTTTCTCAAATCTTCATTTTTCAGCCCCAAAAAAGGCCAAATAAAAAACCATCAGAACCGTCGCATTTAAAATAAAATAAAAATCCCAAGCGCCAAAAAAAACCAGACGAAAAAGAAAAAACCAGAGCGCACAAAAATAATCCATCTTCACCCATGGAGGGCTCCGCGCAGACTGAACTCCGCAGGGCGGGTGAAGGCTTATAAAGCCTTGCCCCGCCCTGCAGTTAGGCTAAGAACACTCTGATTGGTGGGTTTAAGCCAATCAGAGTGCTCTTTGTCATTTTACACAGCGTGGGATAATTCAAAACAATTTTCCCACGCTGTGTAAAATGAAACAGAGCACTGTGATTGGATGGATTTCAAGCCATCCAATCACAGTGCTCTTTGTCATTTTACACAGCGTGGGAAAATTCAAAAGAACTTTCCCACGCTGTGTAAAATGACACAGAGCACAGTGATTGGATGGCTTGAAATCCATCCAATCACAGTGCTCTGTGTCATTTTACACAGCGTGGGAAAATTCAAAAGAACTTTCCCACGCTGTGTAAAATGACACAGAGCACTGTGATTGGATAGCTTGAATAAAGATCGGGGCAGAAAATAAGGAATAAAAAATAGGTAATGTGGGGGGCTTATGGGCCTTTGGGGGTGACTAGGGTGTTAGTTAGATGTGGTGGAGGCCGGAGGGGGGTTAAAAAAAAAACTGGATTCGGCATGACAGTGCCGCTTTAATAAAATAGTGATTTTTTATTTTTTGTTTAATTCTCCCTTTTACTCTGGTGTAAGATAATCAAACGCAATGATCAAATGCAAAAGGGCGGTTGCTTAATGTCTTTAGCTAGGCTGAGAGGGATTTTAAAAAATTATTTAAAGGGACACACAAGACACCATAGCCAACGAGATAAAGTGGTTAGAGTGCTTTGGGAGTCCTTCAAAGTAAATTATAAAATTGGAGCACATTTTAAAGTGCTGATCAGAACAATGTAAAGGACAATAGTGGTAGATTAGAAAAGATTTCCATAAATGACATTTCAAGCACCATAACTACTCAAGCTCAATGCCGTGGTTATGGAACAAGAAGGCACCTAGATATCACAGAGAAAATATTTTATATTTTGCACCTTAAGTATGTTTTTATAAGACAAATGTTAGCTTTTAAAAAAAAAAAAATGATGTTTATCTTCATTATTAAATATCCTTGATTAAAGTATCAACTTAATAATGATAATAATACTATGATAAATAATAATAAAGTAAAAATATGGGTGCACACTGAAATGTAACATGCTGTGGAATGGAGGTGGTTTGATCCTTTAGTCATTGTCACCAGTTCTGCTCTCACAACCAAAGATACTCTATGAATCTACAGCAGTGGCAGTCCGCCTGGTCCCTCCCACTCATTAGTGGACGACTCAAGATTTCATGGTGGGTGGTGGCGGATAATGACTGGCCAAATGGGTGTTGGAGGTGCCCGGGGTGCAGGCAGGGGAATATGGTTCCTCTCCTGCCTCTGGTATGCTACGTCCCGGGACTTTGGCTCCTTTTCTACCCATCCAGGGAAGCTTCAGTAGTCACGTAACTGCCCGTATATGGACACACACAATCCTGTGATTTCACAATGGAAGCTCCTTACAAAGGAACATTATGAAGAAAGCAGGAAGCTGCCGGACAACACAACCATATGCTTCGCACAAGCGCGCGCCTCCTGCCAGCCATCGAGAGACACTTCACAGAAAGAACACTTTGCGTGAACGCCTCTGTTTCCTAAATCTCTCTCGATGGGAAGCACGAGCGCGGCTACACTCCTGATCAAAACGGAGACGGGTGTGATGATGTAACACGCCAGAAGAAGAGGTAGCTGATGCACTCAATGTGAAAGCAGGGACAGGAAAAAGCATAGTGTTTAGAGTGGCTGATATTGAACTTAGGCAAGCTCTGTTATTTTCCTTTGGCAAGCTAAATTGATGGCTAATAATAAAGTGGGCTCCCTAGTTCAGTCTTCCTTCTGGTGATTGCAAGGAAGGAGAAAAAAAGGAAAAATGTAAAAAAAAATTATAAAATGCAAAAAATAGGGAAAAATAGAAAAGGTGAACTTTTTTTTATGTTGACACGTAATAAAAATGGGCACCTAATACAGAGTTGTTATTGGTGTTTGTAATAAAAGAGAAAATAGAAAAATAAATTTTTAAATTAATTAAACTTAAATGATATATGTATAAACATAAACATACCTTTGACATAAAAAGATAAATTTAAAGGAACACTATAGAGTCAGGAAGACAAATATGTATTCCTGACCCTATAGTGTTGGAAAATGCAGTGTTTACATTGCTGCCTAGTAACACCTCTAGTGGTCATCACTCACACGGCCCACTAGAGGTGCTTTCTAGATCAGACGCTGAACTTTCCCCCTAAGGAATGCATTTATTTAATGCATCTCTATGAGTAGATGATGATTGGCGCAGAGTGATGTTTTGCTGCGCATGCACAGTAGCCTCCCAATGCATTCCTATAGGAGACCGTCATTTCTGAGCTGAGAACAAGTGCATTAAAAATATGAAGCAACGCCTGCCAGCAGTTCCCCTTTAAACATGTAAGTTTACTTTGTAAGCAGAGCTCAATTCTGAAAAGGTACTGTTTTAGTTTTAATAAAAACTAACAGGGTTATTAACTAAAGCGAGAATTCAAAGTGAATTTCAAATTTAAGGTTAGAGTAGCCGAACTGAAAATATAGCTGATTTAAAGAGTTTTTCCAGTTTTGACTTTAAAGTTGTATGTTAGTAAATAACAGCGTATCTGGGTTTAAATAATAGTTTCTTTATAACAGAGAAAAAAGATTTTGTGAGTTCAGTCAGCGTACCACCCCCTGTTCGGTTACATTATAAGGATGGGGCCCGGAATGTGAAGGAAGACGCAGATGCACTCTGTAGATGAGATTCTCTCAGACCAATACAAATGGCTGACTTAGCAAGAGGGGTTATAAAATTTGACATCAGCGTGAAATGAACTGTGCCACTGAGTTCACAAGTCAAAAGCCATTTTTTTTACAGTATAAACACTGGTCCAGCCATAACTGCAGCTCTGTGTGCCAATGACTTAAATGAACACTATAGTGTCAGGAATACAAACATGTATTCCTGACACTATAATGCCTGTGTTGCTGTTTAGGTTCCTTGACCCCCTGTCAGAGCAGAGAAAAGGGGATTTTACTTCTTCTAAGCCATGCTGGTCTTGCTGCAGCAGGCCAGCCTGACCTTGCCTTCATGGCTGAGATCATCCATTTTGATTATCTCAGCTAATCCAGTGGTTTCCAATAGGAAAGCATTGGGAAGCTATTGCACATGCACAGGAAAATGCCACGCTGCACCAATCAGACTCTCCTTATAGAGATGCATTGAATCAATGCATCTCTATGAGGAACGTTAATCGCCTACATGCAGAGCGTGGAGACGTTGAAAGCCACACTGTGCAGCACAGACAGAAGAAGCACCTCTAGTGGCCTTCTGAGTGGCTGCCACTAGAGGTTCTCCTAGACAGCAATGTAGAAACAACCTTTTCTCTGAAAAGGCAGCGTTTACATTGAAAATCCTGCACGTACAGGCTATTGACACCAGAAACAATACATTAAGATGTATTTATTCTGGTGACTATACTGTCCCTTTAAATACTGAACCCCTTACCCCCAATTAAACTCAAGGGGTTTCATACAACAGAGTGCTGACAAGACTGACAGAAAATAATAAATTCTAATACATTTTTAATTGAGAGATGAATCTACCTCTTGCAAATTGGCATTAACCTTCTAATGACATATTCAGAAGCATTATGAGCTCTTCGAATGGAGTTTGGCACCAAAATTCATAAGTTTGACAGCAAGTAAAATTTTGGAACAAAAAAGAAAGAACAAAGTCTGTCCCTACTATACTTTATTGTATATTAGAGAACATAAATCTTTAAAAGAAAAAAAAACCCAGCTGCCTGACTCAACAAGATGGCTGCCTGACTCAACAAGAGTCAATTATGGCAGACAAAGCAAGGAACACACAGGAAAAAGGTCTAATAGATAGAGTTTACACATGACATAACATAAAAAAGAGAATGGATATGTGGTGGAGTCAGTAAATCCAAAAATAGGATATAATCCAAAAGAATCCCACTGGGTGAGGCTAACAATAACATTCACTTACTAATAAATAGTACAGCGCTACGGAATTTGTTGGCGCTATATAAATAATAAAATAATAATAATAAATAGTATCAAAAAATGTGGTAAGATTATAGTGGAATCTAATGTAGCCATCATGGATATTGCTGCCTTCGATGTCAGTTATATCCAAATAGGTTAATTAATATGTAACAGAAAGGAATAAGATACAATTGAGAGAATCCCTTTAGTGTGTTGATATCGCTATATAAGGCAAAAAGATACACTACAATGTATCCACGCAATTCAACCACAGGAGATTCACTAAAATATAAACTCTAACTATAATGAAATTAGTAAATAGACGTACAATAGTAATGTCATCAAAAATTCTAGTATAAAAGATGAAAACAGATTTTACAGCATGCTGTATCGGTATTTAAATGATTACTGATGGAATTTCTCCATTTAAAGGAAGGACAGCGTTAATTGGTAATTTGATAATTATATTTGGGAAAATATAAAATGTTTGGTGAATAAAAGTCACCAAATAAGCCAAGTAAGAATAGTACCTTCAAGGGCACCAGGTATAGGATAGAGAATGGAATCAAGAGATAGTCCTAATATTAGAAAACAGCATTCTCAAGCTATACTGAATAAAAAGTAAATCTGTATGTACTAGTAAATCTGTATATGCTACAAGTTCTATACTAATTGCTACTAATATTATGGTCAATATACAAGTCTGTAGTATGCCGTACTCATGTTAACAAACTGAGCCCCGGATAGATATAGGATCAATCAAGTCCGGGAATTTAAATATCAGCTCAGGAAAAAAGAGAGAAGAAAAAGGGGACACAGCCAAGACTTGATAATAGCTAGAATAACCGTTAAATCGCGCCCCCAAAAAATATTGACCATAATATTAGTAGCAATTAGTATAGAACTTGTAGCATATACAGATTTACTAGTACATACAGATTTACTTTTTATTCAGTATAGCTTGAGAATGCTGTTTTCTAATATTAGGACTATCTCTTGATTCCATTCTCTATCCTATACCTGGTGCCCTAGACGGTACTATTCTTACTTGGCTTATTTGGTGACTTTTATTCACCAGACATTTTATATTTTTCCAAATATAATTATCAAATTACCAATTAACGCTGTCCTTCCTTTAAATGGAGAAATTCCATCAGTAATCATTTAAATACCGATACAGCATGCTGTAAAATCTGTTTTCATCTTTTATACTAGAATGTTTGATGACATTACTATTGTACAAGTCTATTTACTAATTTCATTATAGTTAGAGTTTATATTTTGGTGAATCTCCTGTGGTTGAATTGCGTGGATACATTGTAGTGTATCTTTTTGCCTTATATAGCGATATCAACACACTAAAGGGATTCTCTCAATTGTATCTTATCCATTTCTGTTACATATTAATTAACCTATTTGGATATAACTGACATCGAAGGCAGCAATATCCATGATGGCTACATTAGATTCCACTATAATCTTACCACATTTTTTGATACTATTTATTATTATTATTTTATTATTTATATAGCGCCAACAAATTCCGTAGCGCTGTACTATTTATTAGTAAGTGAATGTTATTGTTAGCCTCACCCAGTGGGATTCTTTTGGATTATATCCTATTTTTGGATTTACTGACTCCACCACATATCCATTCTCTTTTTTATGTTATGTCATGTGTAAACTCTATCTATTCGAGCTTTTTCCTGTGTGTTCCTTGCTTTGTCTGCCATAATTGACTCTTGTTGAGTCAGGCAGCCATCGCTGGGGTTTTTTTCTTCTTCTTTTATAGATTTATGTTCTCTAATATACAATAAAGTATCTCTCCGAGATTTTTAACTGTTGTGTGTACCTTATATTGGTAGTAGGGACAGACTTTGTTCTTTTTTTTTTGTTCTGCACTTTTTGAGGGTTACCCCCTATTCTGTCTCTACAGATTTCTGGACATTGACCTTATTGGCCAAAATCTATTATTTTTCTGCAAGTAAAATTTTATTCTAAATATGTATGTTCAGTCTGTTTAAAACCTAACTATCATGTTTTGCATAACAGAATCCCTAATAATTTGTATTATTAATAAAGTGCCAACATAGGCTATGACACTGTAAAATGGGAAAACAGTGGGACAAAACAACACACCAGAAGCTGATCGTTAACTACATATGTATTCAACAAAAATACCACATTCTTAATTTCAAAGATTTTTGTTGAATACATATTCTTAATTTCAAAGATTTTTGTTGAATACATATTCTTAATTTCAAAGAATTTCAAAGAGAACATATTAACTGCTCGTGCGGAGTTTGTTCAACCACTGTGCTTTTATATGAGTAGCTTGTATTGGCACACACCACCACCCGAAGCCACACATTCCGCTCTGGATGGTATGCCAGAACATTCCTAGATTAAAGTCAGAATAAGGGCATTTTTTTTTTTTTTTTGCACATTCAGCTATTGCTCATCGGACAGTCTTTTGACCATCTCTTTGTTTTCTGTTCTACCCCAAGTTAGCTAAAACACGCTAGATGCAGGGATGTTATCTGCATGCACAGATAAAAATAAATGAAGTCTTGGCTTAGCAAACAGGGAAAACACATCTAAGTGAGTTAAAGGGACACTGTAGACACACAGACCACTTCAGTTCATTGAAGTGGTCTGGGTGCTGTGTCCCTTTTGCACTTAGTGCTGGAATGTAAAACAGTGCAGTTCCTGAGAAACTGCAATGTCTACATTGCAGCACTAAGTCTGCCACTGGAGGGGCTTCCTGGATCGAAACTGACCTTTGGTCCAATATCTGATGCTTGATATCCAGCATTCGGTTTTTCCCCATAGGAAAGCATTGGCGTGCATGCTCCTTACAGTCCACTCGTCACTGTACATTGGAGGGGGCGGGGCGATGACTCAGTGCCGAGGGATATTAACACAGACGGGGAGGGGTGGGGGGGCATGACGGAGGGGGGAGGCAGAGGGAGCGATAGTGCCAGGAATACAGTTTTGTATTCCTGGCACTATA
Organism: Pelobates cultripes; assembly: GCA_933207985.1. Classification (NCBI taxonomy): domain Eukaryota; kingdom Metazoa; phylum Chordata; class Amphibia; order Anura; family Pelobatidae; genus Pelobates; species Pelobates cultripes. The sequence continues at coordinate 36,939,755 of OW240916.1, forward strand.
GTATCCCTTTAATTTAACTTACATTTCTGCCAAAGAAACATGTAGCTTGTTAGATACAAAAAGTACAGCGCCTGCTCCTGCCCATGTCAATTTATAGGCAACCTTCTGCGCTTCATATGTTGTGGTCTACGTCTCCCATGATGCTTTGTCAGCATTATGGCTGTAAATGCATTGTGGGCGATGTAGAACACAATATCTAGCATGCCAAAGGTTGCCTATCCCTGCCATACTTTATATCTCCCTGTTTCATCTTCTCAATACTGTGAGTGTGTATATTTTTTATAATCCTTTTAGCGGACCGAGTGGGTTTAATCTCTCAACTGTCTCAAGCTATACACTTACATTAAGGTTATCTTCCATTTTTTTTAAAAAAGGGTCTCCCTGGACTTTAAGGAAGAGAGAACATGACTGATGCCCGAGCTAGAGGAGTTGGTCTTCAAGGGATACATTTGTTGCAAATGGTGGATAGAATAAAACGGATATGAGCAGGGAAGGTCCTCACCAGTTGGAGAGAAAGTGTGTAGGGATCCTAACTTTTCCCGCCCTCCTTCCCTTATTTGTCAGCCAAGGGCCTTGCTTGCGGTTGTGTGTTTTTCTTTGTGTTATTGTATTGTCACAGCTTGCAGTATTCCTGGCTAGTGCAAATACTGTGGAAGAAAGTGCCATATCGGCTTGGGGAGTCGTAGCCTGCTAAGACCTCATGGTGGAAGGCAGGCTGCCCTGGAATCTTGATTTCCAGATTGGATCTGTCTGTTGGAGAAAGACCCCAGCAGCCGACAGGTTAAACGTGCTTTGCTCACATTGTTAAGCTGATTTAAATAAATCTGTGACCGTTGCCCTTACCCAAATATATAGTTCTGTGTGTCTATTGGAAACTGGGGCACGAGTTTTGGGTCAGCAGTCATGCAATTAATTCAGTATGTATTGAATGATGACTGTCTTTGTGGAAATACGTTCTATGACACGACTCAAAGTAACCACAAAACCTACTTACATGCGTTGGCGTGGTTTCTAAATAATATCACCATATTATTAACAAAGAGGAAGATAAGGGAGGAGAAGTGGAACTGTACAACAATAATTGATCTGAGTGAATAGCATAGTGTAAATCAAAATTGAAATTCACAGTGAAGTTCCTGATTTATAATATTTAATTTTACTTGGAACTGGGAAGGAAACAAAACTGACATTAAATACATAGATCCATTTATTGAATGGCTTTAAATAAACATCTGACTCCGATGTTTATTTAAAGCCATTCAAGTCCGATATGTTGCATTTGAATTTAGTTTAATTTCTAATTAAGAAATTAAACTTTTTTTATATATATATATATTTTAAATTCCTATTACGTAATTTACATGTATAAGTTGCGTTTTGAATACAACAGTAATCAAGATTTTAATCTTAATGAAGAGATACAGAGCAGACTGCAAAGAACAAAATATCCGGGCAAAGGACATCTAAAAGATGATTTAATAATGAAAAACACCAATGGCCCATAATGCTCTGCACACCCAGCAATGCTTTAAGAGTGCGTGCACTTTTTTATTTACAGTGCGCTGTATTGCTTATGGTGCCAGGAATGCTCCATAACGTCAAAAGGCTTTTAAACAGGGCACTCCTGGTACCATAACCACTAGAGTATTAAACTATCACTACCAGTTTTGGCAAATCTAATCATGAAATAGATGCAAAGCCTTTTTCATTTAAAATACAAAACAAATAGCATTTTTAATGTCAAAGGGCTATCTTTCATATTTGGAGCACAAAATATTTTTAAAAAAATAAATCATATTCTTAAAATTGATCTATCTATGACATAGACCTGCTCAATCAATTCTGAAAATATACAGATGGACGGAATGAGAAACGCCTATGTACAATCATGTAGTAAAAACCACATTTTATTGTCTGTGTGTGGGTATAAATAAAAGCACACACAAACATACATATACATACACACGACAATAAAATGTAACATTCAACGCACGTTTATAATTCTCACGATTGACTTTCCCAATGCATATGTTAATTCTCAGAAAGCTAAAAGGTACAGAGGACACGGCCTGTTGCTACTCAGTGCTTTACAGTAAGCAGTTACTGCTGTGTTTAGTATGCTCCAATGATTATGGTATGTAGTCGGATAAAAACGTAGGCTTGGCCGAAAAAAGCTTACTACCACAGCTGGTACAGTATGTCTAACATCACTATTAATAACAAAGAACAGACTGAGTGGCTGGAGAGGCTCATTCATAGTATAGACTAGAGTATGAAATTGCCGTCTTTATCTGGACACAGCCTTTCTGGTAAAAAAGACTAATAAAGAGTATGTATTGTTTATGCTACAAATTGTGATTTCTGAAGAATCCAGAACAGGAATTATCTATCAGTTCTACAGATATCACAGTAACTGTTTTCAAGCCCTAGACCAGGCTTCCATAAACTCCAGCCCGCCAGATGTTGCTGAACTACAACTCCCATGATTCTATGAATTAAATAGATAGGTGGATCATGGGAGTTGTAGTTCAGCAACGTCAGAATCATGGGAGTTGTAGTTCAGCAACATCTAGAGGGCCGGAGCTTGGGGAAGCTTGCTCTAGACCATTAACGGAGAAACGTGTATGCAAGCTACATGTACAAAAAAACTGTATAAAATCTTCAGAGACACCTCCTGTCATCCTACTCAGGTTACAAAACGGCTCCAGGCCCAGACATAACTGAGAACACAAGCAACCAGCTGTGCTGAAATAGGGGGTAACAATCTAATGTATCCCACACCAGCAGTAACATAGAAATTCTACTTTATAAAATATATTTAGGTAGATATAATATATATATTATATATTGTCGTGGTATGGATAAAACAATCGGACCAAATACTGTAAAAAAATTATATTATTTTTAGATCACTGTTTAGTAGATATTCCCCTAATGAAAAACATTCAAGCATTAATTATGCATTAAATAGTTTAAAAACAGCTTGCAAAACATGCAGATCTTGTTCTGCAGTCCTTTCAATAATGGATAATGAATGAACTCTTTTACTTTGAATGGAATGTTGCCTTTTTTTATACAGTATAGCTTAGACTGCATTGCCCCAACACAAGAAATGTTTCTAAAATCTGGGGCAATAAAGGAAACTTTGAATTTGCATTCAATTTAAATTTAGTAAATAAATAAACTGGATTTTATTTTGCAAGCAATTCGACCTAAAAGGGCTACTATTAAAAATTCTATTAAAGGAAGATATTTATGAAAAAATAAGAAGACCAGCTCAAGTGCATTACTAAATTGACTCCTACAGTGGGTACACTTCCCTTTTACCGTTAGAAGACCTTACGTTATTTTTAAAATCTGCTTTTATTACCTTAAAGGGAAACTATTGTACTAGGGGAAAAAAAGTAGTTTTTCTAGCACTATAGCTCCCTATGGTGCCTCGCTTCCTTACCCCCCAACTCCACACCCACCAAGGTGCAGAATGCATGCCTATGGTGGTCCTTTCACTTCTACGCTTTCTGTTTTCATAATTTCATGACTTATGATTCAAAAAAAAAAAAATAACTGCAACTGTTATTTGATTTGATTTAATTTATAGCATAAACTCTAGCTGTATTTGATGATAATTTTTTTATTTTGTATCCATTTGGCCGTCTTCATAGTTTTTCTCTTACTGTCACTGTCTCTGGTTTTAAGGGGATACATATATTAAACAAAGAAGGCTGCACTCACCTGAACATGCATACATTATAAGGGTGCTGCTGTGATCAATTCAAACAACATAGAAGATCCAGTGCACTCACTCACTCGCTTACTAACCAAACAGCAATTTCAAAGCTTATAGAATGTAACTGTGGCAGAAATGCCTCTGCCACGTGTTCCAGGGGTGGCATCCTTGCTAACCTCCTGCCAAAAGACTATGGGCCCCTTAAAAAGCCAGTTAAAAGACTGTGTTCGTGCCTGGGAACCGAACAGGCGCACGAACCATGGACCACCCGGAGCTTGTTAAGCCATATCATCACCTCTTAACGATTCTAAACGCAGAGTTCTAATTGTTCGTTTTGGTGGCCGCAGTTCGTATGAACAACCACAAGGCGGCAGCCATCTTGTTCCCACGAACGCAGGCAGCGGTGTTTGGGCGTCGAATTCATGGAACTGAAATTGGACACTGACCGACCGCTACCACATTTCCCTGGAACTGTTTTGGGCAGAGAACCATGTGTGCGGTCAGTCAAATTATGACTTCCATGAAAAACCAGACGAAACCCTGAACTGCCGATCCGGGTGATTTTGGATATGTTGGTCACCCAGATTGGGGCTCTCAGGGTTTGTAACTTGTGGGGGGTTTATGTGTTTTGGGGGTTTTGGAGATAATTGAGTTTATACGGTTCCTGACTCAATTTTCTCTCAGGCAGAGGGGAGGGATTACCCTATTGTTTTGTGTTTGAAAACACTTGCAGGGGCTTGTGCATAAAAGGCCATGTGTGGCCTCTAATAAACAGATGGCTTCCTAGCATTAAGCCTTGGCTCATGTCTGGGGGGATTGCTGTACTGCTCTTTGGATTACTATACAGCGATACTCTCTTGAAGGAGAGGTCTTCACTGGGAGCTTGATCCAGGTGTTGGTCCAAGGTGGGAAGGGACAGCGAGACCCCAGCCAAGCTGCAGCAGCTACGGGGGCTACAGTGGCTATGGTGTCTGGTGAGGTGCTTATGGTACTCGTTGAGCACTAGGAAGAGTGATTGGCGGAGGTACCCAGTCGGGGTGCCAGGCGGTCTGCCACAGTAACTTTTTTTTTTTTTTAAATTTAACACCTAACCTAGGCAAAAATAATTATTATTATGATTGACATGAATATAGTGCCAACAGATTCCATCGCGCTTTACAATATTATAAGGTGGGGGATGTTTAGCTATAAATAGGACAATTACAAGAAAACTTACAGGAACGATAGGCTGAAGAGGACCCTGCTCAAACAAGCTTAGAGTCTATATTGGGGGTTTATGATGCGTGTGTGTCAAATGTTATGTAATGGTGTAATTTCAACAGAAGTGACAGTTCCCCATTTAAGTGGTTAACTTAAAGCTAAAATATCGTTAAAAAATATCATGGCAGAAGCAATTTTTACGAGATCAAAATTTGTTTTATACAACAGCAAGTATAAAATAAATAAAAGTCTAGAGGATGGAGGGAGAAGCTATAGTTTGTCTGCTAAATAGTGATTTTTTTATTTTTTTATTTTATTTGGGCAGTGGAGTGCCCCTTTAAAGTGAATGACCATAAAAAATGTCACTGCAATTGTGAAAAATGTGCTTAAATTAAACTATTAAAATTACCATTGCAATTTGCTGGCACAATCACATATTTATGCTCTATAAGGTGGCAACGCATTATATATGCAAGACAGGAGCCTTTTAAGGTCAATTTTGTTTTAAATAAAACCTGGTACAGTTTATGGTGCCATATGGTGCCAATTTTCAGTATTATTGATACAATTAGTGAAATTACTTTCTAGTGGTCTTCTACACAGTAAGAAATGGTAACATAAAAGTGTGAAAAAAAATAATATATATATATATATAGTCACATTATTACTTATGAACAATACACCTCTATACATCAAACTGCAACAATTTACAATGGGTACAAATTCTACAACTATTAAAATGTTCTCAGTATTCTGACTACAAGTAATACAAATAAATACATACATTTTTAGCAGACTATAATTATTCTGGCGACTTGGAAGTCGGTGAATCAGATAAGACATCTCTCCATGCTCTTAAACAAGCCATTGTGAGACCACTTAAGAATGACCAGATACTATATATAAATCATAATAGCAGTGTTTAAAATTATATGCTTTCTACACAACCCAGCCTACAACCGCTTAAAAGCATGTATTACAGGACGCAAAGTCCCTGAGATTTTAACTTTTATCTTAAAAAACACCAAAAAACAGAATAATAATAATAATTCCCTTAATCATACAAAGGCATTCTTAATAAAAATCCTTACGTATGGTTTTATTCACTAAATGGTAGTTTGTAAAAAAATTAAATACTGCATTACAAAATATAAAAGTAAAATGTTACTCCCAGCACCATTACAAATCACTGATTTGAAGTTGTCATGGTGCCTGGAATCACTATGGTTCGCTATAAAACATTGCACATAAGGAGACTGATCCCTTTGCTTCCGGGAGTGTAATTCCACAACCGGTAGCATCATTGGGGCGTCATTAGCCAGCCCGTAACAATAGTTCTGGCTGATGTCAATTCTGTGCATATTTCTAAGCACAGACTTGCATTCATTGGATGAGAGCAGTCAGCTGACGTTCTCAGTCCATGAATGGCGACGGAATCGGAGACTTCTGCAGCCCTGCAGAAGGCGAATGCACATCACAACCAGCAAGAGAGAAGCCTCGGCGCCTGACAGAACCAGTTAGAAGGGCACGCCGTTTCAAACCGGTTGCCTCATTACTGGGAAAGGTGCCCATGTTTCTCCTGGCATCATAGCCAGAACAGCGTGCTGTGTTAACCCTTTTGACAACTAAGATGAGACTATAGCTGAGATTGACTACTTTTCAACTCAGCTTTGGTCTAAATTACAATTACAAGTACAATTCTGTTTAATGAATTTAAGCCTTAATATTTGTTTTTTTGTTTTTTATTATACCTACTATATAAAGCCTACATTATACATTTAAAAAAAAAAGGTTAAACGCGTCCATATGTCTGGACATACGTCTTCTATGTGTCTGCATGATATGGTAAAATCCAATTCATTAGGAGCCAGATGTCTATAAATAGTTCTTTATTAGGTGGCCAATGCCCAGATTTACAAGAGGTGCCAGAAACGAAACATTCCATTAGGAAAACGTAAACGTACCATAGGGCACGTTTGAAGCACTCAGACAGTTAAAGAGAACATTATTTAGCCTTCGTTTAGAGTGGAATGGTTGGGGGGGAAAAGGGGGTTGCATCAATGTAAGACATTCAAAGAATTCCCAATTCTTTATGACTGAGATGATGCAAGGATTAGCCGACATAAATCAAGATAAATAAAAGTTTAATTCAGCAACATGATGGCATACTGGAGTGCTCTTTCTAGAATCATTTATTTTATTAAATTGATCCTCAGACATGCTGTTCTGTGTTAAATCACACATCTCGAAATTAACACATTACAGTTTTCAAAACAAACAAAAAGTACATTAAAAATAAACACACTTTTGAGACATTCAGCCCTTACGAAAGATGTTATACGCACTGATCATTCTTTTAGTGTAATTTGTAGATGCAACATAAAATTATGAAAACAACAAACATAAGATTTTGAAAACACACAAAAATTAAATTTTCTAAAAGATGTTAAATACACGAAAATCCCAAATTAGAATGTGTTCTCAACTGGCAACAAAGCACAAGCATTTTACAGCTTCTGAGCACATTGAACGAGATGTGCATAGCAGATGAGTTAGAGAGATGTTTTTTAAAAAAGGATTTGTGTAAAAGAGAAATTACCTTTGTCACTAAAGCATTATGAACATTCATCCCATTTTAAGGAAACTCCTTTTCAAACTTTCCACTTGCGAGCGTGCTGGAGTCAGGCTCTTCACTGTTGCTATTGTATGAACAACAGATACAAAGATGCACGATTTGCAATGACATTTTCCCAGAATGCCCCCACACTGCTCAGGGCAAGGATCAGAGCTTAAAAAGTTAAAGGACTTCCCATCTCTCCCCTCCCTAGGAGCCCCTCCCTCCTCCTCTCATTCCAGCACCCTGTGACCTCCCTTCTATCCAAGAACTTCCCTATCAGGGACCTGACTGCACTGACTGCAGAAAAGTGGATGCCTTTCACAGCCCATCAGTTTCACTGTAGCCTGTAACAAACTGCCTGTAGCCTGCAAAACTGAGAATGCATAAAAAACACTATTATTAAAGGGACACTATAGTCACCAGAACAACTATAGCTTAATGCAGAGATTCTGGTGTCTATAACCTGTCCCTGCAGGTCAGGGGCGGCTCTCTAATTAGGCCCCTCCAACAATACCAAACTCACCTGCCCTTGCTTTACCACAATTACCCTATCACATTAACCCCCCTCAATCCTGTCAGACTTACCTTCTCTTGCACTGTCCCCATCCCTGTCACACTCATCCTCTATCAGTCTGTCCCACTCGCCCCCTTCACCCTGCCACACTCTCGTAAGCCCCTCCAATCCTGTCCTCCAACTGTACCATACTCACCCCAAACCCTGTCACACTCTACCCCCAACCCTGCCACACTCACCCTTCCACATTAATCTAATCCTGCCACATTAACCGTCTTAATCTTGTCACTCACATCCTCTCACTCTGTTACAATGCCTCCTCCAAACATGGCACATTCACCCCAACCCTGTGATACACCCCCAACTATGCCACATGCAGCCTGTCACATTAACTTCCTCCAATCCTGTCACACTTACTTCCCCATGCCCTGTCACACTCCCTCCTCCAACCATGTCACGATTGTCCCTCATTCTGTTACACTCTCCCCCAAATCCGGTCTCATTTACCTCCCTCGCCCTGTCACACTCTCCCTGCCACAGTTACCCCTTTACTCACCTTGTCACAGTCACAAACTGAAGACATTCATCATACACACACACGCAGCCCCCATAAATACCACACACCGCAAGCAGCTACCCCACACACATACAGTCCCAGACACATACTCATAAAGACTTGCATTCAAACACAAGAATACTCTGTCATACACACACTTTCATGCACATACACAGGTAGACAATGCCAGACACACTCGGAAATACACTGGTAGTAATGTATACACAACTGCAAGGCTATGTAATCATACCTCGCAGTCGTGTATAATTGATTAGCATAATTGCTAATTCAATTTGGTTATTGCAAATTAATTTAGTTTGCAAATTATGCCATAACTACAGTTGGATAGCTCACAACACAGCGGCACAGGGAGCCGCTACACTGCAAGCCTCTGAACAAGGAATACAGAGACCAGCTCTCTGTATCCAGCGCTGCAATCTTGTCCTTCAATACAACTACAGCACCTTATACACACAATGCAAACACTATTTTTTTCCCCCACTTTGGGTGTTAGTGGGGGCCTCATGTTTGAGTTTTGCCTAAGGCCTTACAAAGTCTACAGCCGCCACTGCTGCAGATTTTTCAATGTAAACGATGCCTTTTCAGAGAAATGGCAGTGTTTCATTGCTGGCTAGTAACACCTCTAGGTGCAGTCACTCAGATGGCTACTGGAGCTGGTTTCTGGGTCATGGAGATGCAGAACGCTCCTCATAGATTTGTTGCATTTCTATTGTTGGGATATTATATTCATACTTTCTGGCATAATATGTCTGTAACTATGAGGAGATACTGATTGGCGCAGCGTGTTGTTTATCTGTGCATGTGCAGTAGCCAATAATAATATTTACAATAAGAATAATGTTCTGCACAATACTATGGGCATTTAAAAATTCAAGTTATTTATGAAAAGGTGAGTTACATATAAAAGAATAAAAAAAATATTGACAGGCCAGTTCAAGGCAACCTGTGTTGTATGAAAAAAGTGACACAGAATGTTAAAGTGTAATGTATCAAAAGGTAAGACTGGTTGGAAGGTGCACATTACACTATGTAGCCAGAATTATATATACCTTAATAGACAGACAGGATCTTTTCTTATTTTTGCTTTTATTTATAAATGATGCAATTTCAAAATGCAAGTAACTATAACACTGTAATATTATTTAGATTCATATGCTAATAGTTTCATACTTTCTAAATGGCTAAATTATGTTAGGACAGTTCTTATTTTGGACACAATTTTGAACTTTATCATGAAAGTCCTCAACCAGCTCAGTATCAGTGTAGTAGCAATGCTCTGTTTGTCTGCTCTACAGGGCAGTCTGTAAACCTGGTGCAAATGCATGCTGGGAGACCATGGGCCCTTTCCTGGCTATATACATCATGTGTACCTGGAATACCCCCTACCGTGACAATTTTGTATCTCCCATTGGTATGGTATGGTACAATATTGTATAGAAGGACCTAGTTCAGATTAATCAGAGCTCTGAAAAAAGTCACCTCTCTGACAGAGATTTGATTCTTCATTTTAATTTCTTATTGATGCCTAGTATATTGGTATAAATGGGATTCAAGTGTTTAACCTCCTAAAACTAATGATAGGACAGCCATACTACAGTATAATCGTAAAGCATACTTTCCAAGTTCCTTGTCCCTGCAGGTCGGTGGATGTGAAGGTGGGTAGGCCTGAATCACATCACTGGCGCCACCGAGAGGGGGCAGGTTTGCTTGGAAAGAGGGAAGGCTCTCCTGATGAAATGACAGGTCAGCCTGGCATGAATGCATGACAGGCTGCCTGTCGATCCCACCCTATTGATGGCATACAAGGGAGCAGCACACATCTAATGACAACCACATTTGTGTATCTTCTGCTAATTTATCTAAAGCGTGTATTATTTGGCAGTTGCAAAATATTTACATTCCTCACTAACTATAGCTCATTGTAGTGCTTGTGGTGCCAAGAACCTGTGGGACAGGTGAACTTGCGCAGTAACATGTCCATTTGCAAGCAGCAATGAAATGCTGAAAGGCCTGGCGGTGGGCTAGTGACACTTCTGAGGGAGCAGATACAGTCATTATCCTTGGGCAGTACATTAAAGGGACACTATAGTCACCAGAACAACTACAGGCTTTTTGCTGTAAACACGGTCTTTTCAGAGAAAATGCAGTGTTTAGATTACAGCCTAGTGATAACTTCATTGGCCACTCCTTAGATGGCTGTTAGAGATCCTTCCTGGGTCATGGTTGCCTAAAATGCATCCAAACATTCAGTGTCTCCTCCCTCAGCATGCAGACACTGAACTTTCCTCAGAGAGACTCATTGATTCAATTCATCTCTTTGAGGAGATGCTGATTGGCCAGGGCTGTGTTTGAATCATGCTGGCTCTGCCCCTGATCTGCCTCTTTGTCATTCTCAGCCAATACTATTGGAAAGCACTGTGATTGGATCAGGCCACCACTTCTGATGATGTCAGCAGACTGCTTGTATTTTTTGAGGCAAACAGCATGCAGAGTTACAGCTTCTGGCTTGAATACAGTAAGATTTTGCAATATTTATGGAGGCATGAGGGGTCCAGGGGGGCTAGATGGTGGTGTTAACACTATAGGGTCAGGAATACATGTTTGTGTTCCTGACCCTATAGTGATCCTTTAAGTAGATTTTTTAAGAGATATTAAACTTTCTTTTGGTATATCAGTTGAAAACACAGATCAATATTTTCATTCAACAAAGCTACAGATCGTCCACCATTATCAGTGAATATCCAAAGCCAGCATACCATAGTTATTCACTAATGGGAAATCCTGTCTCATTCTTATTTCTGTTGGGGCTGCTTAATTCTGGTCTGTGGCCATGTGCTACAATGAGGGCCCAGTGATAGGCTGAATGCCTTTAGTTCCATAGCAGCAGAAAAGGCTTTTCTAAAACATTTTGTTGTTAAATATATGCTTTTAAAATAATGGATTGAGGGGGGGAAGATGACAGATCGATTGATGTCATTAACATACCAAAGCTCTTTATTTAATAAAGTCTAGGTGGAAAAACACCTGTAGGTGATGGAGCTCCAAGATATTTGTCGAAGTGGGAATACCAGTTAAACAAGAAGAAAGGCTATAATACAAGAGGCACTGTTAACGTACTAATGGCTAGGGTCAAAACACTTGTTTAAAACATTTTGGACACACTATTATTAGTGTAATTTATATCTGATTCTAAATCACACTGTAAGAAGCCAACTCATTCTTAGCATACTTTAACAAATATTCCGGATAAAAAGCTGAAAATTAAAATGAAAAATAATAAATTATAATAATATTCTCCTTTGAAAGGCGCCGTTCTATCTAGATGGAACACATACATAACCCTGTAGGATGTTAAAGGCACAGTAAACTCTGTATGTGGATTTTACATACCTTATGAGCTCAAATGTAAACAACACACAGATTTTAGCATGGTAAAAAAAAAATTCACATGTTGAGACACACGGTGAAAGATAAACCTGATGGTGTAACAATACTGTATATAGGTTTTTATGTACTATTTTAAGGAGCCGGATATAAAACTTTTACAAAAAATAATATTAAAAGAACACCATGGAAACCAGGAAAACGTTGATGCATATTACAGTTTATTCAGGGCTGATCCTGGGCAGGTGCACGGGGGTGCACAGCACCAAGGCAATTTGCAGATAGAAGTGATAGAGGTGCATTGCCGGGGAGTGCAGCACTTGGTTCCGTTCCTCGTGTTAGGCCCGCCCCTTGTATTAGGCTCCCCCTTTCGCACTCAGCGCCTTAGACCATTAGCGATCAGGATTCCACTCTCCCTGGCCCAAGATAAATCTCAGGGAGGGGGGAATACACTTGTGGGTTTTTATTTCAGCCCCTTAACTGCAGCTCTTATGCCCTACTACAGCCGATAAACACCCCACAAAAACTACTAAACCCTCTCCTACAGCCCCTTACTCCCCACTACAGATCCTAATCTATTTAGGCACAACGATGACACTGAGTAGCTATTTTAAGACAAAGATAGAACTGATCAGCTATTTTGGAACAAAGATGGAACTAGGAACAGAGATAGCACTTCAACTGGGCACAAAGATGGCACGGATAAGCGTTATGGTGGTAAAACTGGCACTGTAAGAAGTGGGTAACATGTTACCTGGTGAAGTGGGGAGGGGCCAAAAGAGGTGGGGTGGTTTCCATAGAAAATGAGTGTGGTTAGAAGTATTATGTTATTAAAGGGGAGGTGTTAGTGATATAGCCAGACCCACCCAGGGCACCAAATATATTATTACACCCAGGAGTCAGTGATTCTAGGATCGGACCTGAGTTTATTAATAAAGGTAATTGAAAGCTGGTGCTATATTTATAAATCATTCACAGAAACGACATAATAAAATGGTTGGCTAAAGAGTCCTGTTCCTTTTACTTTTATTCTTGGTTTGGGGTTGCCTGTGTGACTTTTGTCCAATTTTTTCCAATTCGAGGACTGAACCCTCTCTTCCCCTGATCTCACCTGAACTGTGCCGATCTCTACACACACCTTAGTTCAGTAAACAGACTGATAGCAGCTGCATTGGTATATTCTATATGATGAATTGAACAGTGGCTGGTGTATAAACTACTTATCCCAGAGGTGTCCAAAAGGTAGATCCCCAGATGTTTTAAAACTACAGCTTCCATGATGCTTTGCCATTCTAAAGGCATTCCAAAAGGCATGCAAAACATCAATGGGAGTTGTAGTTCTACAACATCTGGGGATCTAACTTTTCGGCACCCCTGACTTATCCCACAAAAAATCGGTAAGAACATGGTATAAGAACAGATCCCATAGACTAGAATAAGAGGCTTCTGATTGGTGAGGAAGAGGCCAGTCTATAAAGTCAACATTTTGCTAATTTATTTTTATTATTCATTTACTTAGTTATTAATATATATTTTAAGCTTTTATTCCAGACAAATGGCACATACAATAAGATTAAATAAATGTACAATGGTCAGATTTTTTAAATTTCTTTTTTAGGTAGTAGTCTTCAATACATTATTAGGGGTTATTATTTACATACCTCCCAACATTTCAAACAGACCAAGAGGGGACATTTTAATTTTGGGAGTGTGAGCAGGCGCAGGCTGTTCTGAGAGACATGATGTGACTTACTAATAACAATGTATGCAACTAAAATATAATTTAGAATGAGATCAATGTATCTCATTTAAACAGACTGATTTCTAAACACATTTATTGTACTTTGAAGACCCAATACTGTGAGTATTATTGATGTGGAACTCTGACTCTCACACACCAACAGCATGGAGCTCTTAGAAAAATGGATATTAGGATAGAAAAGCGGGACAGAGGGATTTGTGTCCGAATAAGGACTGTCCCTCCTAAATAGGGTCACTTGTGAGGTATGTATACAATGTAATGTACCAACTGAATGTTCTACACCAACTTTGTACTTAGCTACTAGACACGTATTTGCATGACGATATTGATCTCAATTCTCAACAATGAGGCAGATATATAATACAATCATACTTCTAACAGCTTCCTTCCTGCAATATTATTTAATTCACGGGCCTCTCGTCAGATACCACTAAGAGTACTACTTCTTCTTTCTAGACATAAATGTCATAGGAGCAAGGTGTTGAAGGTAATTCCATTCATAGAACATACTACTCTATTTAGAAGGCCTGTATTAATTAATAATCTCTGCCAGTATAGATTAGAAAAGTAATTTACGAAAGCTGTCACTGAAAGCGAGTATTAATACTGCATGTGGACCAGAGAAAGTTATTGTCTGTAGATCCACAACACGTGCGCTCTGACTGCTAGCTTGTATACCACTTCTGCTCTTTAGTTTCCGTTTAATTTCATGTTTTGAGGCTTACCCAGAATTAACCCACACTTTTCTCACACGCAGAGTGTATAAATTGACTGTCAGTGCATTGCCTCAATATACTAACATATACTCCTGACACTTTAGTTGTAATAGTGCCATTTAGGTGACTGGCGTCCCTGTCATCAAGGTAAACGTTGACTTTATTCACCTTTTTTCTGACCCACGAGTGTCTCCTCGCAGCTGGTTCTGCTCCCGCTCCGCCCCCATGGCTGAGATCATCAAACGCCAATCAAATGCTTTCCCATAGGAACCACAGGGACCAGGTTGTGTTTTTAAAGTGTCACGGCGCCTGATAAGGCCCCTGTTCAGTGATAAAGCAACAATACCTATAGGGTGTCAATGAGGCTATGGGCCATCAAATGGGCCCCCATACCGCACCGGTGGTAGTTCTACCACTGAGATGGATATTATTTTCCTCCCTGGCAGTATCAGTTTTGTGCAACTTTTGATCCTTTGTGCAGCGGTTAGAGGGGGAAAAAGTTAGGAATTCATGGCCCAGCAAAGTGAGTGCAAGAAGTTGCCTTCCCTTATTGGACTAAAATTCCTATCATCCTTAATGAGATTCTGGCTGATGGGAGTTGACATAATAAAATAGTGAAGTCCCCAGAAGTTGTCAAACTACTCTAAAATGTTTTTCACTACTCATTCTAGGAGGGCATTCATGGCACCATAACCCCTACAGCAGGCTTTGGGGGTTATAGTGCATGACATGTTTCTTCAATTCTGCCAATATTCACCTTTGTAAAAATACTATAACAATTGCAATAGTTAAACGGCTACTTTGATAGGCACATTATACTGGTTTATGACATCACAAGATGAACATTCTTGTAAAGGTACCAAGACTCTGTTGTCATGGTGACTATTTCAAATATCAACGTGACCTGCTGTTACAAGCTTTAACCCATCAAACACAATAAGGGTTAAAAAAAAGCGCACTTTTTTTGAACAAAGAATTGGGTAGCGCGAATAAATGCTAGAAAACACAGTTCTGTTATCATTTGATGAAAACGTGTTTGATTTGCTAGAAGAAAGAAAGACTATTTGAGGTTACATGTTTACAATCCTTGTTCAGAATTTATTTGCACCATGTGAGTATTACGAAGTGTTGCCAAAAGAACTACTGTATGGTGCCATGTAATTGGGCCTTTTCATGGTAAATTAACCGTATCCCATTTGCCAAAGGCAGAGTAGGCATGCTTGCATCACTACACTGCAGAATCACTGAAACATAAAACACAAATAGGGTTTATTCACTAAAGTGCAAACAGTTGAGAATTCAGAGTGAAGTTCAAATTTAAGGCCACTTTTTTCAGGGCAGCAATTTTGGTATTAAAGGGATACTATAAAAGAAAGGAATACAAAGCTGTATTCCTGGCACTAAAGCTCCTTCTGTCTCCCCCCTCCCTTTATTTACTTACTGATCCCAGCGCCGATGTCCCTCAGCACTGGGTCAGGGCTTTGCCTCCTCTGACGTCCCTCGACAAGAGGGAGCTAATGCGCATGCGCGGCAACTGCCCCGCACGCCTTAGGCCTCCACATAGGAAAGTATTGAATAAATGTTTTTTATGGGGAAATAGCTGACTCTGGATGTCCTTATGTCCCAAATAAGCTGAAGTGGTCTGGGTGCCTATAATGTCCCTTTAAATTTAAAACCCACATTAAATTCTGACAATTCTCACGTTAGTGAATAATAACCCTGAACAATTTAGACAGAAAATTATTTAAAAAATAAGCCTGCTCATTCTAACATTTGCCCCTTTTGATGCAAATATATGAAGAGGCACATTTTGCTTTAATTTTATGTTTTTGCCCTGGAGGTTTCCTTATTACTGGCAACCTGGATATTTATGACCCTTTTAATAAAAGTATTAGGGATTTCTATATATGCTTTTATACACAGATATTCATCTTAACGCCTATGTGAATAATATGCTTAATAACAAAACAAACAAAAAACTATATATAAATATATAAATGTATTTAACAGCATACATTCAATCAAATCTCCAAAATAAAATAGTTATGAGTTTTTACAAGGTCAAAATATAACTTTAAAGCATGACATCATTTATTTTACATTATAGCTGGTCTTAAAGTCCCGGGGGCTTTTGTACAGACAGTTTGAGAGCTCTGTATGTCATATATTCATCATTATTTATAGAGGCCTGTCCACCACTGTGTGGGTCCACATTATGCTACTAAGGCCCATCCCTTAAAAAAATAATGTCATACAAAGCAGGCAGCTGGATATCATAACTTCTGTTGGACAAAAGTGATTTCAGATAGCACAGAAAAGCAACATACTAAACCATCTAAAATAAATCTAAAATAACATTAAAAAGGAACAGGTGTGGAATGGATCAGAACTTACTAATATGAGGTCCTGTCCTTGTTTGCAAAACAAACGGGAGACAAGCACGCACAGACACCCAGGTCCATAGGTGCAGGTAAAAGATCCCCCTTTCTGCTTTCACTCATATGTAGCTTCCTCTTTGAAATGGGTACTAGCCCTCCCTTGCAGACACATCAGGCCAGACAATGCAATGACTCTTCCTGCTCATTCTATGAAACACTCATTTGAAACAACATGCTAATCAATTAGATCCTTCATTATAAGCCACCGTCAGATCAATGGTTTAGGTTTCCCGGCACTTAATCATTCGGGTATTACCTTGGTACAGGCACAGAAGAGTTTGACTTTCAAACTCTATAAATGCTTTCCTAGTCAACGCATCAATAAAAAGGAATATCTTACAGGGACATGCTAAGCATTATAAACACACAGTGCAGCGTACTAACTAGGGGGCTATGGGTCTTTGGCACCGCCCCTTGGTTTTCTAATAGTCACACTGGCGGACGCTCTTTCAGTCCGCCGTTCTATACGTCCCAAAGAATGTGCTATTGCTGTTATTAAACATGTCCTATGGTGCCACAAATCATTCATACATATTATGATAAAAGTCTGAACAAACTCTTCCAGGAATCAAACTGGGTGATTAGAAGGTGGATTGACATTCATTCACACACACTTCCAATGCATTGGGCAGACCAGACCCCTTTACAGGCAGTGCAATTGCCACTAAAGTGCCATTGAAGTGATTTGCATTACTGGCCCACCTCCTTTTACGTTGTCAACTAACGTTCTGTGTCACAGGATGCCGATGTTGATGGGTATGACTTTGATTGAGAGATGAAAGCGAGAGATTAGCGTAGGGCAGGCATAGGCAACCTTCGGCACTCCAGATGTTTTGGACTACACCTCCCATGATGCTTTGCCAGCATTATGGGTGTAAGAGCATTATGGGAGATGTAGTCCACAACATCTGGGGTGCCGAAGGTTGCCTATCCCTGGCGTAGGGTATGTGTATTCTTATAAATGCATCCTATGAGTTTTCCCTCCAAGTGATAAATGAGACTTGGGAGGTATGACTGTTTTAGTGTTTTCTGCCAATAAAACTCTGTAATTAGGCCCAGCGTAATTATCAGCACCAGGTCCAATGGGCTCTTAATCCAGTCCTGTTATTGTACTCAATGAGTCAATGGCTTACGGACATCATTCTACATTTGGCAACATTGGTAATGTTACAGTCAATTCTGCAAAAAATGTAAATATAATAGCTTATAGAATCAATTATTTTATAACCAAGAGCAAAATGAAAATTCAAAGTAAACCCAGCACCGTGTGAAATAAAATGGACACATTCTTTTACATCATAAAATACAAGAAATAAGTGAAACTTCATACACGTAAATGAAATACTCCAAAAACAGCTGAAACGTAATGAAAACCATAGTTTAAGTAACTTACAACAAATTAGAATGAAATGAGAAGGTGAGAAGGTGTCATGCCATTATTGCAGATGTATTGAAAAAGGCTGGCTATATAAACAGTGAGCGAGTACGCGTTACCTATGATGAACATAGATTTGTATTCTACATATGTTAAATGCTGACATAATCTTCTAAATATGATTGTTATATCTGTAATGCAAAGTAGAATTTTATCAGTTCTCCAAAACCATTACACAACTTCGTTTGACTAAAATAAAACAATACCCTGGAAGACGACATTGAATCTTACAACTGGTTTCAAGTATGTCCTACAGAATGGAGTTGGCCTATAACTCAAAAAATACCTTTGTTACATTTTGCCAAGTCCTTCTCATTTCCCCAGGACGTACTTGAAAACCAGAGTAATCTGAATGTGCCTTTCCTGGTTAAATACTTTATTATTATTATTATTATTATTACTTTCTTCTACTCAAGATCTTTTTAACTAGGACTAAAAGGGGTTGAAAAAAAAGGACCAGATGAAAAGTTCCTACAATAAAAGCTTAAGAAATATAATAGATTGTTCTAAATAATAATTTCATCCAGATTTAGGAATGTCAGTAGCCCCTATGATTACCCGTACAGTGCTGCCCAATATACAGCAACTATTCCTATTTATCTTCATAATATTTGTGTACAACTTTGGCAAGTGAATACAGAATGCACAAGAGTGTCATCTTACCTTCCTGAGAATACCAGCTCCTCAGTGTTTTTAGGAAACTCTATTCCGGTGACTTTGTCCAGCCCGTTGATAATGTCATTACAATAACCCATCGTTATTCCGGTGCCAGAATCAACTTTGAGAAACTCCTGCTGGCCATCAGATGCTGAGCTCCGATCCATAAAATGACTAGTTTCCTTGATCCTCTGTTGTATCATTGGTGTTAGTGGCATCTCAAAACTGAAGAAGCTATCAGGCTCATAGTACAAGGTGTCCAGTGACTCCACGCTGTAGTATAAGGAGGTATTGTCCAGTATGTTCTCAAACTGGGAACTGTACAGGTCAGTGGAGTCCTCCGAACATCTCTTTGACCTGAGAAAGTCTTCTTGTGGATCTTCAGCTACAATCCTAGGGCTTGAGCAGAACAACTAAATTAGTTTTTGAAAATAAAAACTAGACTGCATTGAGTTGCCACCTCAAAAGAAAACAAACTCAAATTTAAACGTTCACAAACACATAGGCTGAAGTTATACAGATGGACTTTCAACGGTGCTTGTCACTTTTTTTCAGTAACTTTCTGCTCAGGAAGGATTCTGCAGTGCAGTCACTAAAGGAAATTGCATAGCAATATTGGTTTAAAGAAATGAAATGACACATATACATGTATACAAATAACTTGAGATTTATCTATTTCTTCTTAACAACCTCACGCATCAGCAAAATATTAGTCAATGTATTCTTCTCACTTCTCCAAATATTTTCTTTATTACCAAAAGAGGAATTTAGCTTTGAGAGCGTTAAGGTGAAACATGCAGTTAAATGTTCTAAGCTACCTAGTAGCAGCATCAACAATATAATTTAACTATTTCAAATTGCTCTGAGAACCATAGCAATTCTATTTCTCCAATGGTCTAAAGTTTGGTGGGACCATCAGGAATCCAGACTTTTCTCCCGTAGTCTTAGGTTTATTTCCTTGGATCCTACCATCTAGGGACACCAGGCAAATGTCCCCCATCAGTAGAGTAACGGTGCATCATTAAACAGCTCATGGTGCTTTAAATGCTTTGAAGGCATTGAGCATATGCTCACAGGACGTGAAACAAGCTCTGCCCATGGTCTGCAATGAATGGGACAGCCAGACAGACTGGTAGAAAGCCTGGCATGATGCACGTCAGGCTGACAAACACCCTTTTTGGGCAGGTCTTCCCCTTTCTTGGGTGGACTTGCCCAATGTCATCACCCCCTTCTGGCCGCCCATTCACTAGTCCTGGATCCATACTTCCCAGTGTCATCCACTTTTCAATAACTGTAAACAGAGAACCCCACACTACACGTTACATTAGGTATACCCTGAGTTCCATACAGTGAGGGAAATAGAGAGATAGTTGCATGATCTTTCCCTGACAATTATGGGTGCCGGTATCCTGTCTACTTTGAAACTGAACTCTTAAAGGAACACTTCAGACACCATAAGCACTACAGGGAGCTATTGTGGTTATGGTACCAGGAGTGCAGCTGATCCACTACAGTCAACAGAAAGCCAAAAGCTCCTGCTTAGGAGCTTCTATTAGATTACCTGAACCAAATTCTGCATTGCAGAGCCATCTTATTGGAGGAGTGTATCAGCTCATAAGCTTAGTCCAGGATTAGCTCAGTCTAGGCTGAGCTCAGACATAGAGCTTCCGTCTCTTTGCAGGCTCTATAGTGAAGTCAAACCATTCTAAATGTCTTGAGCTCTGATACCTCACACCTGATACCACTATATTCTCCAAAATGACCAGCTCTATAGTGTAAAACTACACTTTAAATTAAAAAAAACAAAGCTGTCCTAAAGAAAAAACACGGATCAACTCAAAATGAGAGAAATTTAATGAAGCACCATTAGATATATAATAAAGAACTAGTGCACTGAACTGGGAATTGTGGAAACAGAAAATCATTTTAGTCTAAATTAGCCGAGCAGGAAACATAGCTGAGTTCTACTTTTTTTTCTAATTTGGTTAGTTTGCTGGGTTTCTTTTACTGTAAGAACAACACGGATGTGGAATTCCCTTCCTGAAGAAGTGGTTTTATCAGAGTCCATACAGATGTTCAAACAGCTACTAGATGCATACTTGCAAAAACAGAATATTCAAGGATTTAATCTTTCAATGTAGGGTAATAGCTGCTTGATCCAAGGATAAATCTGACTGCCATTCTGGGGTCAAGAAGGAATTTTTTTCCTAGCTTGTTGCAAAATTGTGCTTCAAACTGGGTTTTGCCTTCTTTTGGATCAACAGCAAAAAACAAATGTGAGGAAGGATGAACTTGATGGACGCAAGTCTCTTTTCAGCTATGTAACTATGTAACTATATGTAAATATGTAACTTTCCAATTATCAATTAATAACAATTCCTTGTTACATTAATTACAATCCACAGTGAAACACTATTACTGTGCTTTAGGCAGTAAAAGTGGTTCATATCTCCCAACAGTTCTATATTTGTTATGCCAGTCCTGATATGGAGCTGCTATCTCAGGCTTGTTGACTGGTGTTCCACTTCTGAAATGTTCCCAATAATAACAGAGCAAGTGCATCAAAGGACTCACTCAATATCACTCTGCACGTAGGCATCCCCATACTTCCCAACATCACTATGCCATGAAGAGGGACGCTGGTGGGCAATGTAAACCGCTCACTGACACCATCCAAAGAGGGCGGACCTGCCTCGAAAGGAGCAGGTCCGCTCTGAGAATTGCCAGGTCAGCCTGGCATGAAAAGACGCCAGGCTTCCTGCCAATCAAACAGGATGGCCCTCCAAGAGTGGACAATGCAGGGAGTACTGTTTCTGGGCTCTCTGCAGGGACCTGGTGCCCTGAACATAGAGCAATCAAATGATGAGCTCATGCAACACTTTCAGGGACAGTTCTCTCGTGTCCACAAAAGTGGGACACCAGGGAATGAAATTAGGACGACCCTGGGATGACCATGAAACTATATCTCTGGAATCGGGACTATCCCGGCGAAATCAGAAATGTTGGGAAACATGCATCCTTGTGGGGCTGCCTATCAGTCTGGCGTGCGCAAATTCCAGGCTGACATGTCTTTTATTGGGTACCCCCCCTGACTATTTTATATCCATACTCCTAATACAGTTGACAATTATGTCCCCCTAGGAAAAACAGTCTAGCAAGATGAGATTAGGCTAAAGGCTCTCTGCACCACGACCACTACACCTCGTTACTGTGGTTTTGGAGATAGAAAACTAAGGGTAACAAAGCGTTTCTGTTTTTTGTCAAACTGTTTTCCGGTATCTTTTTGAGATCAGAGTTGCCGCCAAGATTGCAAAGAATGTTACTTCTTCATTATCAGTACACATGGTTTATGCCCCCCCAGCGCCCTCATTCTATCACTGCCATCCATATTTGTTAAGAATCATTACCAATTTTACATAAAATTTGACCTGTCAGGCTCATTTGGAAAAAAAAGAAACATGTAGATTTGCCCTTTCTCAGAACACAATTCCCAGTACAATGATATTCACGTCGTAAATTCTATATGTCAAGTATGCGTAATTCATATAGTGTTCCTTTACCAGTTATTACAAACTACTGTTATCTTTTATTTATAAGGACCATCATATTCTCTGTGCACAGAAGACACGTGACATCAGTAATATATCTGGAGAAATGGTAGTAACTAGTGTTCTCATTGGAGCGATTTAACTCACCGAGCTCCTAGAAAGGTCACTGTTGGATCCTATATGGCTCAGCTATTCTATATAGTAAACTATGTATTTAACACTTTTCAGGCTCCTGAAACTCTTTAGACTGACCTCTTTGTTATGTGACCTGCAAAGTAGTGTATCGTGTCCTTACAAAGATAGTCAGGTTGGTTATTTTAAGTAAGACAGATTTAACAAAGCAATTATTTTATTTTAATGCTGCAAGTATGAGATTAATCGAATTTTATATATCAGTGGCATACAAAATTACTCTTTTGTTTTTAAGGAACTTCAACTGCAATAATATCAAGGTACCTGTAAACACATTTATCTTAAAAAGCAACTATTTCCTAGCATAATAGTACATATATAATAGTACATTGCTGGATAGGTACCTGCTGATTAAACCTGCTGAATAGAATTGTCTGTAAATCTATTAATCAAAACTCTCTGCTTTATTTTGAGTCCATAATACTAAGGCAGGGGTAGGCAACCTTAGGCATTCCAGATATTGTCCCCAACATCTGGAAGTTTGCCGACACCTGTACTATAGCTTACATACCAATGGCTTGAGGAACGATACACAATTACATTTTTTATTTTTTTTACTGTTAGGTTATAGCATTTCAAACATTACTGAAGATTCCCAACACTGGAACTCCCCAAATATGTTAAAATTGTTTTAGAAAAAATTAACTACCTTTGGAAAAGTTGTCCTGACACCGGCAGTTCATCTATTTCCTTACTGAAGACGTCATTGTCTATCCCATTATGCTGCTGAAATGTATTAGATCCAGACGCTGATGACTCCTTTATTTCCTTAGTCCTCTCTGAGGTTGGAATGTGATTGCTTGTACCTGTTGATATAAGTGATGTTGTATCCATATCTTCCCCATCTGCAGGAGGAGATTTTTTATCCCATGTTTCTACCATATTTGTTTGTACCTTTGAAGCACATTTACTATAAATAGCAGCACTTTCGGTATATACCAGTCCTGCTGGAGATTTCCCTTGAGAGGACCCAACAGTTTCATTACCATCAGCCTTCTTCTGTGCACAGCTTTCCATTGCATCCCGTTCCATTGGAGTGCTACCGTCTACTACAACTGTGGATGAAACTTGAATACTATTATGCTGTGATTTTGGAAAGTCTGCAATTTCTGTAATCTGAGATAATGAGGATTCCGACAGAGATATTGTTTCTTCTTCAGAAATTGCAGCTAGCTCCCTTTCAACGTATAAGTAAGATTTCCGTTCTGCGGGGGCTACTATCGTTAAAGGCGATTGTGGGGTTTTCTCTTGGCTTGGAACCACCAGGTCTTCTTCTGCTAAAGTAGGACTGGCTGTGGGATGGTCCAATTTGTTCTCCTCGGTTGAAGATGGGAACACATTGTAAGAATTGCCATCATCTAAGGCCTCTGCATTAAGCTGTCCAGATGACATCAAAGTTTTTGAAGAACACTGCGTATCCATACAATCACCTTCTAAACTTCCCTCTCTGTTCTTCTGCTTTTGTTGCACACATGGCTTACACTTTTCTGTTAAACAGTCATTCTGCATTAATGGGCCAAGTTCTTTTAGTTCTTCTAAGCATTGTGCTGGTTCTCCTACAGAGCCAGTCTCTAATGGGTCATTCTCTCTGTTTTCTGATGTCCCATATTCTGGGAACTCATTTGTGACACTAGCCGTCTGTGGGAGTAATCTCGTGTTACCAGGGTCATCTGTAAAAAATAAATAAAGAACAAACTAATTATATTTTGCTCACAGAAAAAAAATGTAAATAAAAAGAGAGAGTTTTAAACAATATACGTCCTCAAACATCTATATCCATATTTATACTAAATGTTGCTTTAAGTGCATTCTTGCAATTATTCTTTATTAGTTATTAATTCTATAGCTGTAAATCGAGATTTCCAATAAAGATCCAGTTTAACTGAGTGTGAAAATATAACGACCACATTAGAAATATGTAAGTCTAAGTATTGTACAGTGCTGCGGGAACTTGTTGGCGCTTTATAAATATTAATAATAATAATGTCTAAAATCCATTGATTCGGTTAAAGAAGAACATCAAACCATAACCAATGTGTGGCAATTATGACGAGAAAAATACTTTAGAGGCAAAATGTTTCCTTAAGTACAGAAGTAACACATTAAAAGTAATAAATAAACCCTTTTTTTTTTAATCTATCTGGCAGTTATAACGGACTATATAATACACAAACCTAGCAAATAAAAATTAACTTATTATACATAACGGTTTATAAAGAGGAAAGTTTACTGATTGAATAATTACCATTCTTATCCACTAGAGGGCTCTCCTGTACAAAGACATGTATCTTGTTTTTGTGGTTTATTTTAGAGTAACATGTATTTCCAGGTTTGTATTCAAGCAAATAATATTTTTAAAAAGTCTACAGGTGAATATACTGTCAATATTTAAAGTAACAGTCTAAACACCATAACCACAATATGTTGTTGTAATGGTTATTATTATTATTATGTTATTATTTATAAAGCACCAACAAGTTCTGTAATGCTGTACAATGGGTGGATGAACAGACATGTAGTTGTAACCAGACAAGTTGGACACACAGGAACAGAGGGGTTGAGGGCCCTGCTCAATGAGCTTACGTGCTAGAGGGAGTGGGGTAAAGTGACACAAAAAGGTTAGGATAGTATTAGACTAATGACAGTTGCAGAAGAGGAATCAGTCAGGAGCTATTAACAGTTTAATTGATACGCTTTTATGATGAAGTGAGTTTTTAATGATTTTATTGAAGGAGTGGAGACTGGGTGAGCATCTAACAGAGGAGGGAAGTGAGTTTCACGGGAACGGTGCAGCCCTCAAGAAGTCTTGAAGGCGAGCATCAGAGGTGGAAGAACAGACAGAAGATAGACATATGTCTTCAGCAGAGCGTAAGGGCCTAGACGGGACTTGTGTATTAGGGAGGATTGGTGGGAGCATTTTAAATTGAGCCCGATATCTTACAGGAAGTCAATGTAGGGACTGACAGAGGGGTGAGGCGTGGGCGGTGCGGGCGAACAGGAAGATGAGCCTCGCCTCCGCATTCATTATGGACTGTAACGGCGCAAGTTAGCAGCACGTAAGACCGCTGGTTATAGTGCAATTAGGCTGTTGGCACTGTCCCTAATTTATGGCAAAACCATTTTTGAGCCACTTTGATCCTGCTTTCCTGAATTGCAAATGTTGAAGTTACACTTTGCTATTCGCAAGACAACCTTCATCCATATTTGGATGGCATTGATGGCTGAACAGATTGGTGACCTTTTAAAGGATAGGAGAATGTTTGCAATATTGCTGAGATGTTGCAAAGATGGCTGTATAGAAAAAAAATTAAATTGAGCTTTCCTTTTATCTGAAATGTTTTTATATTAATTGGGTGCTCTGTATGAATGCAGTGCTTCTCTCTTCACTGGAGGTATTGTGTGAACTCTGTTCTCTCTGCAACTATAGGCCCCTTTTTAAAAATTCTTTTAAATGATTTCATATTTTTTATAAACTTTGAAAAAAAATGTTTTTCCAAAATATTACAATATTAAAATATATCTTATATATAAATAAATATCAATATATCAAAAAACATCAAAATATTTTTCAACATATTAAGTAATTTTTAAAGATTATCTGAATTGTTAAATCTTTTGAAAAGGTCACAATATGGAAAATGAGTTACTATGGGTCCCCACTTTGCAGAGCCCTGAATAGACTAATTCCAAAGGGGACATCCTAAACAGAATATTGGGATGATGGGATGCTTGGCTGCAATGCCCAGTACTTTCATTAGGTGTCACTATCCTTACCATACACATACCTGGTAATGATTCTGATGTCACTCAAAAAATGTTGGTAACTGCTGCTGCTGGGCTTGATACAAAGTTGCAAAAAGTAGTTGCACATGTTTAACTATTCACTTGCTATACTGCATATGTTTAACTATCCACTAGCTGATATAAAAACAGTTGTATAATGCAATTATAGTAAATTACATAAAAAATAATATAAAATTGGTCAATACACATGCCAAGGAACATATTTAACCTGTTTCTGATGCAATGATAGGTGTAATTATTTTTCTGTAAGGGAATTATGGGTGGACCATCATGTTTACACATGCCAAGGAACATATTTAACCTGTTTGTGGAAAAATGGGTATAAACTAGACAATTTATTCCATGCTTACCGATATTTTCTTATCTCAGACATAGGCCATGGCAGCACTACAGATGGGTATAGCTCCTCCCACTCCTAAATTGGACAGGAACACCTCCTAATAGGACATTAAAAAGAGACTCCACCTCCTACATCCTTAGTCTTTTTACTTGGACATAGGATGTTTTGCACCTCCTGTTTATTTGGTGGCTTACTTGGGCGTAAGCATATCCTTAGCCCATGGGGTGTTCAATGTTTCTCTTCAGGACACCTTAGCGACCAGGGAGTTACGCTGCAGTGACCCTACAGTTAGCAGCTGGATGCGCTAGACCTCCCGGAGGTGATAATTCTCATATAGGGTACGTCTACCTGATTGTGGAGTCCTGGGGTATCTTGGCTTTCCCATTCATGTTGGCTGTCCTAGAGAAAATGAGTACCATTGACATTGTAATATAAAAAGGATTCTCCTTAGCCTTGGTGTGTTTTATTACCTTTTTATAAAACTGCTGATGGACTCCTTTCTTTTTATTCCTCTTTTTTGATTTGCATTTGTCTTTATCACTCCTTTTTTGTGCTTTGTTCCATGGCGTTATAACTCTTCTGGTCTTTCTTATTTATGGTTCCAGAAGTTCTGGCCTATCTCGGCTCTTGCTCCGGTGGTGGAACTCAAGTAGAACACACGCCAGAGCGAGGTTTACAGGTTGGGTTGTTCTGGTTTGATCAACTTTCAATTCATTATTTAAAGAACTGTCTTGGCTCAGTCCTTAGGGTTCTTGAATTTTACAGTGCAGGCACAACAAGCACCTTAAATATATAGTGGTCTTCTAATTTCCTGTAGTATTTTGTCGGTTTGTCCTTTGGCTCAAGGTGTTTTATTTTACCTTTTAAATTTAACCTTCCTTCTTGCTGTTAATATTATATTCTTATATTTCCTCCAGGGATTCTTTTCATAATTTTAACTTTTAGAATTAAGTTCTGGAATGGATTGGTAAATTATTGTATATAGCCTTTGGATCATTATTATTAAATTCTTCTTTCTGGTGGTTGTTATTTTTTTGTATGTATTTCCCTTTCTGAACATGGGAACTAGAAATGTTCTAGCTGCCCATTTCAAGATGCAGTCCCCTGACCATTCTTCAAAAAAGGTCGCAATCACAAGGTTCTGAGTACATCATAATCCATTTCTGCTTTGGTTATGTGTATAAATTAATTTTAAAAAGAGTGCATACCTGTGACAAAATGCCTTTTGTCACAGGGTTTTCATGTGACAAATTTTCCTGTTTCCGTGGCTTATGGAGAAGCCCTTCTTCCCCTCCACCTTTCCTGTCCCATTGTTCTCCAGCAAGGCGTTGTCCCATGGACACTGCCAGACCAGTTTAAACTGGCTGCTTTGTCCCTCCTCAATCTCTCATCAGCCCTTGCTAAACTTTAACCCTATGGCGATTTTATTCTGTTCGTAGGATCTGAGCGCTGTTCAGATATACTGAGAGCTCAGATCCAAGCTATCTGGGGATAGGTTGAATGTGCGTGTTCTGTTCAATATAATAGCAATTATGTATTTTTATGTATTGTACTGTTCGTGTAAAATAGAGATATTTTCTGTACCTGGAGATAATTGAGTTTACTGCAGTTCCTTAAGCCAATTATCTCCAGGATAGAGGGGAGGGATTTTACTGTGTATGTGGGAGTGTTTTTTTGTTAATTAGTGTTCCCATTGGTTTGTGTCCCTTTTGTCACAGTTTACCACCAGGTCCAGGGGGTGTGCCTCTGGCCTGAAAACTTGTATAAAAGAAAGTCCTTTTGTGTGCATTAAACAGACCTGCTTTACCCCTTCATGAAGTCTTGGCTCATGTTTGGGGGATGGGATAACTACACTCTTGAGGATTGCTATATCACAATACTCCCCTGAGTATAAGCTCTTGTAAGAGCTTGTTACTGGTTCCTGCTCTCTGGATTCTAAGAGAGGCCTACCTACTGGAAGCTGGATCCTGGTCTTGGGTTCAGAGTGAGTGGAAGACGGCAAGACCCCAACCAAGCTGCGGCGGTTCGTGGGGTCAGCGGTGGTTATGGTGTCTGGTGGAGTGTTTGGAGCCCTCGGGAAGCACTAGGAGTGGCCTGTCTTAAAGCAGAAGCTGGATACTGTAGAGCCTGATCCAGATATACTCTCCTATATCCACCATGCAGTTTCAGACAGTCTTCAACAAGCAGAAAAATCGAGGAAGATATCTCGAATGGGGTCAGTAGGTCCAGATTTTTGAACTCCTTGAAAAAATTCAGGTTGGCAATTGATTTCTCATATAATGCTTTGATCAGTTTGAGGCTGATATGGTCCATCTCAAGAAGCATGGTCCTCTCTGTAGCATCAAGATTTACTCTTTGGCTATGAAATTGGGTGGCAGATTCCTCTTTAAAGAATAGTCTATGTGCCCTTCCATTTTAAGGGGATATGCTCTTTGGAAAACATCTAGATGATTGAATAAAGAGAGCAGTTAAAGGACATAAAGCCTTTCTTCCTCAAGATTAAAGGATCACTATAGGCACCCAGACCACTTCAGCTTAATGAAGTGGTCTGGGTGCCTGGTCCAGCTAGGGTTAACCCTTTTTTTTAATAAACATAGCAGTTTCAAAGAAACTGCTATGTTTATAATAGGGTTAATCCAGCCTCTAAAGCTTGCGTGCTTCTCACTGTGAAAATCACGGCTCCTGCCACGCATGCGCATTCAGCCGATGATGTCGCTGTGAAGGAGGAGAGGAGGAGGAGAGCTCCCCACCCGGCGCTGGAGAAAGGTAAGATTTTAACCCCTTCCTCTCCCAAGAGCCCGGCGGGAGGGGGACCTGGCACTATAATGGTCCTTTAATGTCCCAAGCGGTCCTTTCCTCAAGAGAGATGCAATTCTGATGGGGCACCAGTTCAGTCCTTGGGGACAGGAGCCAGACTTTTCAATTTCTGCAAGGTTTGCGCTCAGTTCATGTCAGAGAAATTGGTCTTGAAAATTCTCCAAAATGGCTATATCCTGGAATCCACTACCATTGCTCATTCGCAATATCTGCCTATTCTCATTAATCAAGACCCGGAGAAGGCTTTTATTTCAAGCATTATTGAGATGTCGTCCTCCGGTGAAGTCTTCCTCCCCTCCATGGGACTTGCCCCGGGTATTTCATGCCTGAAGAGCTGCAGCACACCATGACACTCTCTCCCCTCATCCAGCAGCAGGACTCCAAACAGCCACCCTCCTGGAAACAAAAGGCAAGCTAACAAGAGGGTGGCTGCAAATATAAAAATTTTAATTTGTGTAATTTTTTCACATTGTGTGTGTTTGAGTGTGTGTGTGTGTGTGTGTAGCTGTGTCACTGTGTGTGTTTGAGTGTGTGTGTGTGTGTGTGTGTGTGTGTAGCTGTAACACAGAGTGTTTGGGTGTGTGTGTGCAGCTGTGTTACAGTTTGTGTTTGGGTGTGTGTGTAGTTGTGACACAATGTGTGTGTGTGTGTGTGTGTAGCTGTGTCACAGTGTGTGTGTTTAAGTTTGTGTTCGAATTTGTCACAGTGTGTGTGTAACTGTGTCACAGTATGTGTTTGAGTGTGTGTGCATCTGTCACAGTATGTGTGTGCTTGCATCTGTCACATTGTGTGTGAGTCTGTGTTTGCATGTGCCAGTATGTGTATTTTTGTGCCTGTGGTTGTATGTGTCAGTGTGTATGTATGTATTTGTGTGTTAATGTGTATGTATACCTGTGTAAGTATGTAGATCAGTATGTGTGTCAGGGTGTGCTTCTGTGTATGTATATACATGTCACTGTGCATGTATCTGTGTGTCAGGGTGTGCATCTGTGTGTGTGTGTGTGTGTGTATACATGTCAGTGTACATGTATCTGTGTGTCAGATTGTGCATCTGCGTGTGTGTATATGTCAGTGTGCATGTGTGTTTAGGTGTGTACATGTGTCAATGTGTGTGCATGTGTCAGTGTATACATGAATTTGTGTGTATGTGTCAGTGTGTTTATGTGTGTTAATGTGTATGCATACCGGTGTAAATATGTATGTATTTGGCAGTGTATGTGCATATATCCAAGCAATAAAAAACCAACACACCATGCAAACACACTCATGCAATCTAACACAGACATTCCATGCAAACACATCCCTGCATTCAAACTCCAAATTTATATACAAACACAACTCTTCACTCAAAGACCAATACTATGCATTCAAAAGCCAACATTACATACAAACATACCCCTGCATTCCAATGACAACACTACACACAAATATACCACTGCATTCCAATGACAACAGTACATACAAATACACCCCTGTATGCACATATTTACTGTATACAAAAAAAA
This sequence comes from Pelobates cultripes, assembly GCA_933207985.1. Classification (NCBI taxonomy): domain Eukaryota; kingdom Metazoa; phylum Chordata; class Amphibia; order Anura; family Pelobatidae; genus Pelobates; species Pelobates cultripes. Next base: position 36,970,988 of record OW240916.1, read on the forward strand.
ACATTCAAATGCACAAACACTGCTCACAAATGCAACCCTGCAACGATAGGCAGATGGTAGATCCCCAGCTGGCATAGCATCGTTGGAGTTGTAAGACAGATGGGTATCTACCTTTTGGACACTCTTGCATTAGAGAGGGGCCCAAAAAACATATTTGCACCAGGGCACTCTCTACATTAGTTCTGCCACTGATAGGAGGGGTTCCTGTCAAATTCAGGAGTGGGAGGAACTTTACACATAATGTAATGCTGCCGTGGCCTATATCCAGGAAAAAGAAAATATTGGTAAGTATGGAATAAATCTTCTATTTTATACCCATGTTTCCATCAGAAAAAAGTCAAATATGTTATTGGCATGTGTAAACATAATATTCCCCCAAAAATCTATATAAATACCCATATAAAAAAATAATACCCATGATTCCATCACAAACAGGTTAAATATGTTCCTTGGCATGTGTAAACATAATATTCCACCCATAATTCCCATATATAAAAATAATTATACATATGATTCAATTAAAAAAAAAAGGTTAAATATGTTCCTTAGCATGTTTAACCATAACAATTCACCCATAATCCCCATACATTGTTTATTTGTCCCATGTTAGCCTTTGAGTTTGACATGCTTGGTTTAGTATGTCCCTTCCAAAGTGAAGAAAAATTGGGAAATAGAGTTTAAAAGTATATGGATCTCCACTGATTTATATAAATGCACCTTTACAATCTGCCTTAAAGGAACACTATAGACCCAGAGACTCTGCAATGTTTACATTGCAGTGTTAAAACTGCCTCTAGTTGCTGTCTACCAGACAGACTCTAGAGGCGCTTCTGGCTGTTTCACAGAGTTTAGTGAGTCAATGAATTCCTACGTGGAAGGCCTAATGTATGTGCGTCACTCGTTACGCATGTGCATTAGTTTACCCCATTGACTGACATTGGAGGAGCCCAACCCAGCACTAAAGGACCTCATTGCTTGAATCAGGTAAGTGTTTAAAAGGTTATTTAGCCCTCTTATGGCCAGGAGGGCACCAATGGGGGTCCACTGAGGCAGAGGGTAACTATAGTGTTCCTTTAAAGGGACTTTCCAGCCACCACAGCATATGCATACCTCCCAACACTTTAATTTTAGGGGTGTTACTGGGGGTGTGGTCAGGGGGCGGGGTTATTTAGAGAAATTTTAGGTGACTTACCAATAACAGTTTATGCAACTAAAATGTAATTTAGAACAAGAAAAATGTATCTTATTTTACACAAGCTGATTTACAGACACATTTACTGAGGTTTAAATACACATTACTGTGAGTTTTATTATTGTGGAGCTCTGTTATACACTCCAACTATATGGAGCACCTAGAAAAGAGGGACATTAGGATAGAAAAAAGGGACCGAGGGATTTGGACAGAAAATAGGGACTGGCTCTCTTAAAAAGGGACACTTGGTAGGTATGGCAAATGTAACATATGTTTCTTTTTTAGATTATGGTCACTCTGTCCAATTTGTAAAATCCTCTACAACTTGCAGTCAGATACTGCATCAGGGAATGCTATATTTCTCTCTCCCTATATATCGACTAGAACAATCCTGAGAAGCGTTACCAGCAGGGGATCCAGGAAGTTGTGGTACAGCTGCAATTCTACAGTAGAACGTTGACAACTGGCCTATAACTCCCAGAATCTCCAGCTGTGTCTATGAAGCCTTTCTGTGCAATGATTTCATGGGACAAAATGTATCATTAGTTGACTCAAGTCCTAGGAGGCAAGGAGTTCACTACAGATGCTGAAAACCTGGGTTATGTACAACAAATGCAGAAACATTAGAATAAGTATATTTTTAATCTAATGCTTTACATGTACTGTAATGTTTTGTATATAAAGTAGTTTTAAAAAAAATATAAACCCACTCAAAACTGGAGTGTCTATGTCAGTTATAAACTTCAGTAAGGATCCAACCTTCATATTATTGTCTTCTTTAACCATTTACATGGAGTGGGTCCAGAAACACCATACAAAATACTGTTTACAGTATCATGATGAAAACTGGTAAGCCAAACACCAGACTAAGAACTATAATACGGAGACATATAATTTGTTATAAAGGTTGAATATATGTAAAAAAAAATTAAAAGGGGACTATTTCATGTTTTTATGTATTCAAATGTGAACACATTACACCTTACAACCAGTAGGTGGCACTTGAGAAATATCCTTCTGCCTTTGGTGGGTATCTGGTGTGTAGGTGAGAGGAAGCCTAGTTTGGCGTCATCGATGTATAATTTATTTATTTATTATAATTTTATTCAAAACAGGTCAGACATACAGTTGGTAAAAAGGTACACTGTGTATTTCCGTGAGATGATCAAACGAGTTATAGATTTGTGTTGTTTATTGTCATCATTCCAATCCAAGAATCTTGACATTTTAAAACCAGAAATAAGCCAAGATAGATATGACAGATTTGGCTGTAGTATAACAAAAATAAGGAAAAGAGTTACTTGCGCACTATCCAAAATCCCTATGCACATTTATAGGGACACTATAGGCACCCAGACCACTTCAGTTTATTGAATTGGTCTGGGTGCTTTGTCCCAGGTCGCTTAGTCCTGAAAAGCTAATTATTGCAGGTTTTAAGAAACTACAATAATTAGGTGATGGGTTAATGCCACCTCTAGTGGCTGTCTACCAGACAGCCACTAGAGGGACTTCTGGGCCGTTAGGCAATTTCTGGTCGCCTAAGTGACCCTGGACGTCCTCACGCTATGCATGGGGACGTCCAGCGTCACCCAAAACCCCATAGGAAAGCATTGTATAATGCTTTTCTATGGGGAAATCATATTGCAAGCATTGCCATTGCCGCTCATGCGCGTTGGCTCTCCCCACACCAGCTGACGTCGGCAGGGGAAGAGCGAAAGCGGACCCAAGCCAGCACCGAGGGACATTGGTACTGGACTGAGGTAGTGGCAGAAGGTGTTTTTAACTTTGTTTTCCTGGCACTATAGTTTCCCTTTAAATAACTGGAGGTTTTTAGTACCACTCTAATGGCCATTAAAGTGTAAGCTCACCTGCCACACCAAGGCAAAACTCTTAGGTGAGTCCTATGCTAACAATTTACCTTGCTGCTTTCAGCTCAGGTAAAAAATATCTAATGCGACAGAGAGGGGTATTTTCCTAAACCCCTACACACTTATTAACCCTTAATAGGGAACCCATGGGGTGGGCGTCAGTTAAAGGGACTCTCCAGTCAGTGCCAGGAAAACAATCTATTTTCCTGGCACTGCAGGTCCCCTCTCCCTCCCACCTCCCATCCCCGGTTGCTGAAGGGGTGAAAACCCCTTCAGGGACTTATCAGCTTCTTCCTCCGCCTTCATCACGTCAGCTGGCGGGGGAGACTGATCCCGCCCGCCGGCTGGGGATACCTAATGCGCATGCATTTCAATGCTTTCCTATGGGGATTTTAGGACCAGGAAGTGCCCTCTAGTGGCTGTCTCATAGACAGCCACTAGGGGAGGACTTAACCCTGCAAAGTAATTATTGCAGTTCATGAAAACTGCAATAATTACAGTTGCAGGGTTAAGGGTAGTGGGAGTTGGCATCCAGACCACTCCAATGGGCAGAAGTGGTCTGGGTGCCTGGAGTGTCCCTTTAAGCATTTAAAAATCTGAATTGTTTTTACTGTGCCTGAACAAACACATTATCCAGAGATTCCCTGCCTTAGCTTTGACTACCGATGTAACTTTGGAAATACATAAACATAAATGTACTGAGCGCAAGAGAAATAAAATGGCGCATTCACGCATTCTGCCAATTTCCTATTTCAAGGCATTAGGGGAGGAGGGAAAAAAAAGATTCAAAATTGCAAAATTAGTCCAACTAAAAACATAGCTCATTGAACAAGTATGCTCGAAGTATACATGATTTCCTTTTCATTTTCGTGTGGATTGTATACACCCACGCTAAAAGTAAAATCCCAACATTAAGTAATGCTACATGTTAACTGTTCTAGAACCAGTCAGATGCACCAATATTTAGAGTGGCAGTAAAATTCATTATATCTATGAATATAATATCACTTTTTAATCATGCAAAATGAATATTAGTGTAGGTTTGGAGGGGGGACGTATGACAGTAAACAAATATGCACATAAGTGTCCAATTAAGCTCATTATGTTTGTGGGTATAGTTAGAATATATGCCAATTAGCAATTCTTGTTTATTGAAATACTGTAGTTTCCTGAGACAGAATAACTACCCTATTAAAATGTTTACTCTGCTTTATATAGCATATTTTACCACGTTCCATTCTTTTGGAATGGTTTACTAAAAGGACAGACAAAAAAGTGGACGGATGGACAGAGGGGTTGATGGATGGACAGAGGGATGGATGTATATAGATAGATGGATATAGACTGATACAGCCACAGATTTATAGCAATATTTGATCACTGAACTAACTAAATCATGGTAGCCAATGACTTTATAATTTAAAACAAGAATGCTCAACCAAAGTTATCTGCAAGCTTATTTATTACGTGCCATTAAAAAACAGGATATTACATTTTTTTTTTTTAATGTATGATCCGAAGTCAAATAAATAATTTGTGATATATTACCTCTCAATGCTTGCACTAGCACAGCTTGTGAAGTCTAAGCACTTGTAGACCACTGGTAAACAAGACTCTTTTTAGATAACAATCTAAGCACCATAACTACTACAGCCTGCTGAAATTGTAATGGTGTCAGATGCTCTCCCAGAGTAAGAGGGAAAATGGTTTGACAACGGCCATGCAGGAGGGCCATATAGGGCTGCTCTCAGTAAGCTGAGCTTAGGGGGGACAGGGAGCCTAGGTAAGTTGTCTAAAATTTTCACACTGTTTGACTACTTACTCTTGGAGGGCACGTGGGTACTCCTGGTACCATAATCACTACAGCAGGCTGGGTTAGTGGGAGTTTCCCATTTTATATTGCCGTTTGAGATGTGATGTTATAAAATAGTTTGGAGAACGAGTGCCTAGAGTAGAGGCAGGCCAATTGCAACAAGAAGCAAATCGCTATAGCATGTAAAAAGCATGAAAATTGTTAGAATTAAAGAAACACTCAAAGCACCATAACCACAACAGCATGCTATAAAGGTTATGATGGCACGAGTGCACTGGTGCCCTCCTAGAGTAAGTAGTCAAATCATTTTAAAACGTCTGGCCAACTTTCCTGGGTCCCACCGCATGCCTGCTTCCATCTGCCCTGTTGACAGAAGATTTTGCAAGCTTCCAATTAGCTCCACTGAGCTAAGTCCTGCTGTAGATTGCAGCGTTGAATGGCTGACAGCATCAGCTGAGTGCACTCGGCCAAAAAGCACAGCTCTGCATAGGAGGCAGGTTAACAAATCATTCTCAAACTGTTTAATCACTAAGTTTGTTGAAGGCACCCAGTTATTGCTGGCACCATAAACACTTCAGCAAGCTGGAGTATTGGGCCTTTTCCATTTAATATTATTCTCTACACCTTACCGCTCAGAGGGTCTAGGAAGTAGTTTGTAAGGCCCCAACTATTTTGCCTCCCATCACAGAGGTGGAGGAGGGAAGGTGTTATGATGATTGCTAGTTAATCATTAGGTCTTATATACCGCACATTTAAAAAAAAAATTATAAAAAAAAGTTGTGTGAGAGTCTATTGTCTCAATTGTTCCATGCAGGAACCTCATAGAACCCAGTATTTGTTCTCTAGCATATTTATTTTTTCACTTTCAATGCCAATGAAGTTGGAGAAATTAAAGGGTTATGGATGGATGTAGATTGATACAGCTAGAGATTTATAGCAATAATTCATAATTGAAGAACTAACTAAATAATGGTAGCCAATTACTCCATATAATTTATTTTAGCATGCTCGTCCTTTGTGGCTGGAGATGGAGGCTGCCAAGATCTTAACTTACTCTATTAGGGAAGTCTTATGGTTGCCCCCTGCTCTTCGGCCGCAGATGGCGAATATGTATCCAACAACCAAAGCCACTACTGAGGCTTGGAGAGTGTTATACACCAAGATTAACCCTTCCACTACCTGGTCCAGAGATACCCCCTTATCGGTGTTGTGATCTGCATTACCTGATTTAGACGTGGAATATTGGCTTTCCCACTCTGTCATACATATTGATTATTTATTTTTGTCCAATTCCTTTTTATCTTTTGACCAGTTACAGGCCAACTTTGGCCTGGACGCCTCTGTTGCCCCTATGCATAGACAAATGGTAAATTTGCTCAGTGAACACTTTAACGTCTCGGATAGGGATCTTGGAGAACGTAACGTAAACATGTCTAATCTAGAAAAGATATATCTTTCAGATCCTGACCGTAGACAAACCATTTCAATCTGCTATGATTATTTTGCTGGGGAACCTGGTCCAAAATTGGACTATATGACAAAGTGGGAAAGAGGACTGAATATGAAATTTACTATTGAAGAGTGGCATGGGCTTTGATTGGCGCTACGGAGCATAACGCAGTCTGTGTTATAGATTGGATTGGAGTAAATAATAGGGACTGTCCCTCCTAAATAGGGGCACTTGGGAGGTATGGTATATCACTGTTCTTTCTATAGTCTTCCTCAATAGGAATGTTTGGTATATTTGTGTGTCTGGCACCTACTGTGATGCTAGCGGGAAGAATATAGAAACAGAATATGCAAAGGGAATATTAAACTAGTATATTGTGTGTGTTTATAAAGCAAGTGGCTAAATCAACATAGTTGGAACTAGGACTGCTGCTTACCACATGTTATAATACAAGCTTACTTTGTCTCAAAAAACATATGTTTTTTTGGTGGACTTCAGAATTAACTCCATCGATGGAAAGCTAGCAGCCACGTATGACAAAAATACAGTAACAGCTATCACGCTTGATTTGAAACCCCACACATGACAATATCGCTTGCGATTAATATTATTTATTAAGCCACCAAGATACTCCACAGAGCTATTCATTGGATGAATAAAACACACAAGTAAAATGAACTGAGCAAATTTGACTGGCAAGAGACCTGCTTGAATGAACTTTCAATATTTCTATTGTGAGCTGTAGATCGGTAAAAATAATGTACAAATAAAATAATGAATGCAAAGGTGTAATAAGGCCTTCAAAGTTCTTGGTTAGACTGGTGGCAATTAGAAAGATCATATACTTGGATAGTTCTCTCTATTTTACCCTGTCCTGTTCACGTTTCCTCTCTCTTAGAATTTTTGGGGTATCCATCTTGAACTATTTCTATGAATAGCAATTTTCTACTCTACTGTTCAGACTTCTTCAAAGTAAGAAGGTTGTCCTTCAGCGTCATCACTGGTTCAAACATCAAAATTGTTCCGTTGTCTACTACACTGCATATTCAGTCATCTTTTATATTGAAAACAACTGATTTACAAAAATAAAAGAAGTCATTCTAAGTCATCATAACCCGTCTTTGGACCTGGAAGACACCAGACCAACCAATTTGGATAAAACATATGTGGAAAGCAAGATAGTTACGGAGATACACTACAGCTGTTATAACTAATCTTAAATGCATACCACGGTTTTGGGAGTTCACAGTAAAATTTAGGGGGAGTTAGAATTGTGTTCTTGACTCCAATATGTGATCACTTGTGGCTGCTGAAGAATGCATGGAGACATTTGAAATAGCCCAAAAATGACTTGGGGCATCTAGATTGGATGAAATTTATAAACAACAAGATCCAACAGAGAGTAGAATTTGTCACCATTCGATTACGGCTAATCTTAGCTATAAGATGGAAAATGGTGAATGTGCCACCAACTTTTAACAAATATTAGGAGATGTGAGTATCGAGAAGAAACCTCCAAAAAATTGCCAGGAACCATTGACAACTTCGAACAAAATTCATCCCTGTGATTTGAAATTGTTCTGCTGTAAGTGAATTAAAATGGATAAAACAAACAGAGCACATAAAGTCTTATTAATAATATTGTATCATGTAGCACTCTATAGTGCATATAATATATAATGACTGATCACTGGAAGACTAAGCAGTAATTTTAGCCCGGCTGGCATCCTATCTTCCGAATTCCAAAAGATCTGAGGTCAAGTAAACATATCTGCTCTGAAGAATGGTGAGGACAGCTGAGAATTGTGTGTAAGACAATCGCTTATCATGTTCTCCTTACTAATAAAACGTTCTGTATTGTACAAATTACTATACACAGTGCATGTTTTGTAGATATTTCAAAGAAAATGCGATTATCTCCAATCTCATGACATACTGCATTAAGCATTCTCCCACAGAATGGAAGGTTAGTAGTACAATACCTCCCCCAACTAATCCATCACAGGAAAACCAAATTGTTGTAACACTATCATCAGAGGGCTAGCAACAGGGCTAATCCACGTTTCGTCAAAAGAAGACTCACCGCCTATAATCCACACCTCTTGTAAAAGTTCCACGTTAAATATAAACAGACACATCAGAGGTTAAAATAGATTTAATGGGCTTAGACGCATCCCAGAACTACCCTAAAATAGACAGCAAAATCCTGTTTAAGGGGGACATATGAAAAAAATTATGGCATAGGCAAGCATTGATACAATGTAAGGCTACGAGGAATGTATATAAATTAAAGAAAACTTTCCATTTTCCTGCTGGAAAAAAAAGGCACAGCTATTTCATAAAGATGTGGTTTTTTTTTTTTTCCTATTCTCTTTTTTTCATGTGCTGTCACTTGGAGGAGAGACAGACGGTGCTAGATGACATTAGCAGAAGCCATCCAACGCTCTTAGCTCCGAGCCTCTGCCTATTCCGAGGTACCAGGGCTGATATACTGTTGTGGATTGTACCTTTTAATGGAAACTCCTCCCATTCTGACTGCGTTTTCCCTAGATAAAGAAAGAAGGGGAAGCTGCGCCCGGATTGTATTTTCAGATGAGGCATTATGGGGGGTCAGTGGCCCCCAGGAGAAAAAGATATTTAATCAGAAATCAGAATGAACATCATCAGCACAGAGGAAGGTATGTATCCAGCCTATTGGCTTGTTTCATGCAGCATAGCCCCGGAAGGCATTGTGCAGTGATTAAGCTGACATAGCATTTCATAGGATGCAGGGACAGACAAAATGAAATCACCCATCGTTCGTCTTACTCGTTGAGTTTAGGGGAATAGACCTCTGCTGTTTAGCTTTTGTTTCACATTCAGAAATTTCAAAGAAAGCTTTGCATGCAGGCTCAACAAACATCCAATTTCTATTGCACATTTTCCAAGAGAAAAAAGGTGGATACTGCCAAAAAACACACACACACACAAACCCCATAAGCAGTCGCTGGCTACAGCAGGGATAGAAGAATATTATGTGTACAGGACAAAAGATAACATGAGGCTACTTACAGTGACAATGGCAGGTACAGCAGTTACCCATCGATCAATGAAATTGCAGGGATCATCAGTTTATTGCTCCAGCAAAGTTAGCTAAAAGGATCCCAGCTAATTCAGGCTCTGCTATTCCAGATTACTGGATGCATGCTAGTTTCAAATTTCCTGGCACAGTCTTGTCCAGCGCTGCACAGAGTGATGTAAATGGCAGCATTATGGGAACGAGGAGGGAGATGCAGACTCATTCTCTCCAGGCTTATAGCAGAAAGAAATCATTTGCAAATGGCTAGGGTGTTGCACCCTATCAGTACTCTATTATCTGTGAGCAGTTGTGTCTGTTGAACAGACACACATGCACATATTATATATAGATAATTGCAATAAGAGGCATCATGTAAGCATAGTTTTACGTTACGTAGCAGCTTAATCATTTTAACCTCTTCATAAATGCTACATCTCTTTAGGCTCTATAATTAAAGACAAACAGATATGCATTTACTATTTGGCTGTTGTAGTTTACCTCTAAAGCTCCAACCTAGTCCATAGCGCTGTAGAATGCTTTGTTAACTTCAGCGGATGCAAGAGGACCTATTCTGGCAATCTAAGAGATTGGTGACTAAACCTTTGGCACTACAGTGGTTGCGGACTTAAATTATTTATCATGTTCAGAATGAGTATAACACGAGATGTGATCAATAGAAACAACAAGGTACCAGTGGTAAAGCATCATGGGAAATGTAGTTTATAGTAGCTCCAGTGCCAAAGGCTACCCATCACTGGACTAAAGAAAAAGTAGAATTTTAGGAGAATCTTTTTGATATTGTTACACATAACTTCAGGTATTTTCACAGGGAGACTGTTTAAATGCCGTCACAAGATGTAAAGAGAAAAGGTAAGCAGAGTGTGAGACATAGAATCTCACAGATTTCATAGGCAGACGAAATAAAATACTTTTATGAACATCTGAGCCTCAGCGCTTTACTCCTAGGCATGGAGAGAGAGAGAATATGAGTGAGTTTGCTTTTAATGCGCCTTCTTTGATTTTCTGAAGTTTGTCGCTCACTTGCCGGAGCTAGCTGTGACTGCTTTAATCAAGCTCTGAGTCACCCGGTGACTCAAACTGAAGCTTGTTAGCAAAGTCCCAGCCCAATATTATATTTACAACATGAGAGACTAGAGAAATGTTTATTTTTAATGACTTTAGAAGAGGAGAGAAATCACATCCACACAGATGGAGAATTAAATTCAAAGAACACACCTGTCATGTACCAGTGGCGGATCCAGAGCCTGATCTCGGGAGGGGCACTTGTAGATTATTTAAATAAATAATCCAGGCACAATAACCACTACAGCTCAGTGTAGTAGTTATGGTGTCAGTAGTGCCAGGATTCCACCCCAGAGTAAGTAGTCATACCGTTTAAGAACAGTTTGACAACTTACCTGGGGTCTGCTGGGATATAGGGTATAGGAGCAGTGGTGTGTGTTAAGGGTGAAGTGTGTGAGTGCGGCAGTGTATGTCAGGGAGTGTGTGTGTTAGGGGGCAGTGTTGTATGGGGGCACTGTGTGTGTTTTTGGGGCAGTGTGTGTATGGGGACAATGTGTGTATGGGGACAGTGTTTGTGGGGCAGTGTGTGTGTATGGGGGGCAGTGTGTGTATGGGGACAGTGTTTGTGGGGCAGTGTGTGTATGGGTGTGCAGTTTGTGTATGGGGACAGTGTTTGTGGGGCATTGTGTGTATGGGGACAGTGTGGGTGTGCAGTGTGTGTATGGGGACAGTGTATGGGGAGCAGTGTGTGTATGGGGACAGTGTTTGTGGTGCAGTGTGTGTATGGGTACAGTGTTTGTGGAGCAGTGAGTGTATGGGGACAGTGTTTGTGGGTGTGCAGTGTGTGTATGGGGACAGTGTTTGTGGGGCAGTGTGTGTATGGGGACAGTGTTTGTGGGGCAGTGTGTGTATGGGGACAGAGTTTGTGGGGCAGTGTGTGTATGGGGACAGCGTTTGTGGGGCAGTGTGTATGGGGCACTGTTTGTGGGGAAGTGTGTGTATGGGGGCAGTGTTTGTGGGGCAGTGTGTGTAATGGGGGGGCAGTGTGTGTGTGTGTGTAATGGGGGGCACTGTGTGTAATGGGGGGGCAGTGTGTGTATGGGGGGGGGAAGGAGGCTTTTAAATAATAATTTTTTTTTATTTTATAAAATAAATATTCTATGTCCCCCCTCCCTTCTTACCTTTATTTAGGAGGAGGGGGGACATATTTCGATCCCTGGTGGTCCCAGTGGTGATTCATTGGTGGTCCCAGTGGTGGTGAGGTGAACTCTAGCCCACGCTCCCGGGCTAGAGTTCACTCTCGCGAGATTTGGAGCGTTGCCGTGGTAACCGCGGCAACGCTCCAAATCTCACGAGAGGAGGACCCGGAGGAGCTGCAGACTGAGCTCCCGGGTCCTCTCTCTCACTCCCTCCCTCCCCTGCCGGCTGTCAGCACAGTGCCTGCGGACCGGGGAGGGAGATCTGTGATCTTCCTCCCCGGTCCGCAGGCACATTGCAGGGCTGGCACTTGGGGAATGCCAGCCCTGCGTTAGCCGGCAGGGGGGAATCTCGGGGGGGGCAATTGCCCCGTTGCCCCCCCCCTGGATCCGCCAATGTCATGTACGCAAGCATTTTCAATAACTGTTCGTAATGTTTAAATGTGTTTAAAGATAGCATCAATTGTAGAATTGTTAGTGGTACATTCACTTTTTTTACTACAAAATTAACAAAATTAATAAAAGGAATGGAACATATCGGCTATGAAGAAAGGTTAACAAATTTAAACCTATTTAGTTTAGAAAAACGTCGCCTGAGAGGGGATATGATAACATTATACAAATATATTTGGGGCCAATACAAACCATTGTGTGGAAATCTATTCACAAACCGGACTTTACATAGGACACGAGGCCATGCGTTTAGACTGGAAGAAAGAAGATTTCGCCTAAGGCAAAGGAAAGGTTTTTTTACTGTAAGAACAATCAGGATGTGGAATTCTCTGCCTGAAGAAGTGGTTTTATCAGAGTCCATACAGATGTTCAAACAGCTACTAGATGCATACTTGCAAAAACAGAATATTCAAGGATATAATCTTTCAATGTAGGGTAATAACTGCTTGATCCAAGGATAAATCTGACTGCCATTCTGGGGTCAAGAAGGAATTTTTTTCCTAGCTTGTTGCAAAATTGTGCTTCAAACTGGGTTTTTTTTGCCTTCTTTTGGATCAACAGCAAAAAACAAATGTGAGGTAGGCTGAACTTGATGGACGCAAGTCTCTTTTCAGCTATGTAACTATGTAACTATGTAACTATGTAACTTTTATTTTAACAGACTGGAGCTGTTTGGTGGACCCGTGGCATTCCCATTTGAATTTAAAGGGACACTCCAGGCATCCAGACCACTTCAGCTAATTGAAGTGGTCTGGCTGCTGTGCCCCTATTGCACTTCCAGAGAACTGCAATATTTACATTGCAGCTCTAAGTCTGCCCTCTGTGGCTGTCTATCACACAGCCACTGGGGGCGCTTCCAGATTCATAATGGACTTTGGTGCGTTATCTGACGCTGGACGTCCTCACGGACCTCCAGCGTCAGATTTTCCCCATAGGAAAGCATTCAATAATGCTTTCCTATGGGGAGGTCTAATGTGGGCATGGCCATTGTTCCGGATGTACATTAGGCCTCCCCCGCCAGATGAGGTCGGCAGGAGAGGAGCGTAGGCGGAGCCTGACCCAGCGCCGAGGGACATCTGGATCCTGCAGTGCCAGGAAAACGGGTTTGTTTTCCTCTCACTAGAGAGTCCCTTTAACAAGATGCTGTCTGTTTAATGCTTCATTTGGTGGATGTACCGAATAGTTAGCAGAAGTTGTTATTATGTTCTACATGCATTCACAAACCTTGAATATACCAATTCGGGTTTCTACAAGAAACAGCCTTATTCTCAGTAATGTTTCTGGTCTTTATCTGAACTAATAATATAAACAGAACCTGACTAAACCCACAACAAAACCAATATTCTGTCAATTTGCTGTCTCTGAGCATATTGGTCCCATACTTCATTGGCTTTCCTACATAGTAAGTTGTATTAATGGAGTGCAACTTTGCTACGATTGTCCAATTTAATTGGCGCATTTGCAGCCATCACTGCGCCTGCGCCAGTTTTCCCAGGGCCAAGCAACAGAAAAAGCAACATATACCTATTGCTGAATAAAAGGGTAAGTAATATATATTTTTAAATTCATGTAGGTGGGGGTGCCTGGCATGTAATGGGTCAAAGGAACATAATACGCATATATATTGTTTTTCGGGTTGGAGTTCTCCTTAATGTAGGCCACTTGTCTGACAGGATTTATGATGGGATATTTCAGCTATGCTAAACAGAAAGAAGGGAAGAGTCCATGATGACTATCCATTAGATGTTTATCAAGACAGGACATGTCAATGCGAATAGTAGGTAATAGCTGCAAACAGGGTTCCAAAAATTACTTATTTTGTGAATCGGATCACAACTTGCCTCTGTAGTGGTGAACAAGTTATCTAGGTTTCACAAGAAAACTACTGAGTGGCTCAAATGAGACATATGACTTAATATCTTTTTCCATACCCACAAACAAAGTTAGACTGGACTAAGGCGAGGATGTGTACCATTGACATGGTCTTTAGTTGGGCAGCAATTCTGAATAGCTCTTAAATCTATTAGTCCGTCCCCTTAGGGCCTAGCTGTTTTTGCTCTAATATGAATGTAGCTACCTGATGCACGTGCCTGCTTTTGTCACATGGTTTAAAAATCTAAGTTTTAGGCATCAAGCAGGGACCTAAAACATTGTGTGAGTCTATGTAACTTGCTTGCTCTTTATTCTAGCAAAACTCAAGTCAATTGCCTACAACTACGTCACCCCCACAAAAAATAAAAATCCATGTTTTCCTATCAAGGGGTTCAAGCAGTCTGAGCATTGAAGGCAGGAGAAGCCATTATAAAAAGTAGTTCTTTCCTGGAATGTTGAGCCAACCAATCACAGCAAAATTGTGCAAGTTCCACATGAAGCGTTAACAGCTGGTTGGTAAACCGTACGGACAACATTGAAAATGAGCCCTTGGATTTGCAACAAATCATCTTCATTGTCTATCGTAACTCACAGGAACTATATACTGTAAAAGCATGCATTCAAATCACTACTAAGGGTAAGATTTGGTTCTACAGGGTTAAACAAGAGAACTCGAGGAAACAATGTGACTTTCTTTCATATGGGAGAAAGATTACATAATGTAAATTTTACAGACAGAAATTCCTGGTCAGTAAAACTCTTTACAAGCAGAATGAATCTGGGCCTTGCGGTTGCTATAACATTAGGTTTTATTATTGCCAATGGCAACGCCTTTCACGGTCTCACTTTATACACAGTGGAGTAAGTTTTCAGAATCAATATAGCTGGATACAAAAAAAAAAAAAAAAAATGAACAGTACACTCGATATGTCCTGTCATATTGTAAATTATATCAGCCGTTATGGTTATTAGCACCTCCCAGTCCATTTTTACCACGTGCCATAGACAATACTTTATACCAGGTGACTGGGTAACCTCTAGTCCAAAATTAAATATCTCCCTTCCACTCTCAAACCTCATGGAATGAATTGACATAGTAAAGGCCATTAACAAGAGCATTGTGTACCATTTGCATGGTCGGGGTTACTAGAGGCCCATAGGGATCCTTGATCATTATGTGACCAATTGCTGGGTCCCATCTTGTTTCCATGGAGATCATGAGAAACCACAACACTTTTTATTAGTGTATTCATTCTTATGCTCCTCATGGAGTGAGGAATTTAGGCTGCCGTCAACCCCTTTCACAGTCTAACCCAGAACCAATGGAATTTTAAGTAAAAAAAATCAAATCATGTTCTGTCACTAGAAACATCGTCATTTTTTGAAATATTAATTGAAGCAATACTGTATTAAGAAAACCATTTTAATGTCTAAACAGTTTGTTGCTTTAATATAACAAAGGTCAAATTAGTTTCTTTTAAAGAGACACTAAAGGCACACAGAATTCATTAAAATGACATGGTCTGGGTGCAATGCCTCTGTCGTTTTAGTCTTGCAATCTAAAACATTACTGTTTAGTAGATACGGCAATGTTTTGATTGCAGAACTAAACACTCCTCTAGCGGCAACGATTTGATTTGACTCATGTCGAACATCATCAAATGTTCCATGTCGAACGTCATCAAATGCTGACCATGGAGAACTATTGGATTCTTCGCTTCTCTATGAGTAGCATTTGGAAAAAGTGAGAGTGGCGCTTATCACGCAGGAGCCTCCCGCCCCCAATGCTGGGGAGAAGCATTGGATAAGTTAAAAAAAAGTGACGCCTGTGGGAGAACATCACCGAAGGGAGTGGCTGGCAGTACCGAATGAGTCTTGGCGCTGGAGAAAATGTGAGAGACGTTTTCTCCCTTATTTTAATTTAATTTCCTGTTTTCCTTTAATCATGTGTCAGTAAACCCCATTAGCAAGGGTTGTCACCGTGTCCACATCTCTGCTCTAGAAACCTGTCAGATAGCAAGTAGAAAAGCCTAAGAATATCTCAAATATATCTTAGAAAACACCTCATATTAACCAGATTAACAATTACTATAAATAATTTGGGGACGGTAGTAGATGGAACAGATACGTATACTGTAAAGGATCCTTGCATTCGTGCAGCGATTATCCTTGCAGCTTCTCCCGAAATCCAACTGAAACGAAGTGATTATAGCTCCCAATCCCCCAAACATGAGTCGAGACTTCATGAAGGGGTAAAACGATCTGATTTACTGTGGGCTACCTGCCCGGTATTTATGCAGGTCTTTCACCTGGTGGACACTCCCCTAGGGGACCAGATGGAAGACTGGGACAAAAGTAACACAGTAGCCAATCACAGTGGCTACAGCATAAGCACTCCCCTTTTACATAAATCACTCCCTCTTTTCCATCCTGGAGATAATTAACTTAAGGTAGCAAAGAGAGCCTTAATTATCTCCAGGAAGAAAGAAGCATGGCTTTTCTTATTTAGCAAAACAGAATAAAAATATATAACTTTCTTTTTACACAACATAAACTTTAAGTTCCACATATCCCCAGATAGCTTGGATCTGAGGGCATATTCTAGGCGAATAGCGCTCAGATCCCACGAACACAGTTCTCATAATCGTCGACCGAAGTTTGACTTTCACCGGCCGTTCGTGTGTTTGCAGCCAACTGCAAGTTCCATACTATAGCTATCTGGGGTCGGCCACTTTCGCATTTATTGTTATTTCCACGAAATCCAGCTGTAATTCTCCAAATAACCTAACAGGCTTGTTCGTATAGTCTGTAAATAGGGGATTTCGTTACACAGCTCCCCCTTAGTCCCATGGAACGGCATACCTGCTTAGATCCTAACGGGTCGGCTAAGGGATGTCCGGTAGCACAGGAGAAACAAACAAAAATAACTACTTTTCCAGTTCACTTTGCCGGGACAGGCCATCGGCATTGGCATTCTGTTTCCCGGGGCGATACTGCATTGTAAAATTATAGGGTTGCAGTGCCAAGCTCCATCTGAGTAGTCTGGGGTTATCGCCAGCTACTCTGTTAAGCCAAATTAAAGGGTTGTGGTCAGTCAGCACTGTGAAAGAGCGTCCATACAAGTAGGGTTGTAGTTTCTTAAGTGCCCAGACTAATGCCAGACACTCTTTCTCCACGGTGGCATAGCTGACTTCGCGGGGTAATAGTTTTCGGCTCAGATATGCCACCGGGTGATCCATGCCATCGTCTCCCACCTGGCTCAATACTGCTCCCAGTCCAAACATTGAGGCATCTGTGTGGACGAGAAACCTTTTAGTATGATCAGGTGCCGCTAACACAGGAGATGCACTTAACGCAGCCTTGAGTTTCTGGAACGCCTCCTCACACTCAGTGGACCAGACTATTTGTCGGGGTAGGGACTTTTTGGTGAGGTCTGTCAAGGGTTTGGCAAGGGCACTGTATTCCGCTACAAATTTCCTGTAATAACCTGCGGTGCCCAAGAACGCCATGACCTGGGTTTTCGTCCGGGGTTGAGGCCACTGGGTGATGGCCTCAATCTTAGCGGGCTCTGGTCTCTGTTTTCCTGACCCTACTCTGTGACCTAAATATTGGACTTCAGCCATGCCCACATGGCATTTCTCAGGCTTCAAGGTTAGCCCTGCATTCTGAATTCGGTTGAGCACTACTGAGATGTGCTCCAGGTGGGCTTCCCAAGTGCCACTGAAGATAGCTATATCGTCCAGGTAAGCACAAGCGAAGCCCTGAAATCCCTCTAGGAGCCGGTCTGCCATCCTTTGAAACGTAGCTGGGGCATTCTTCATCCCAAATGGCATAACCTTAAACTGGTATAGGCCAAATGGGGTGACAAATGCCGATTTTGGAATGGCCTCAGGCTCCAAAGGGATTTGCCAATATCCCTTGCACAAATCAATAGTGGTCAAATAATTCCCCCCAGCCATACGGTCTAGCAGCTCGTCTACTCTGGGCATGGGGTATGCGTCGGTAACGGTCCGATCATTTAGCTTACGGTAGTCCACGCAGAACCTGGTGGTACCGTCTTTTTTAGGAACCAGCACTACTGGGGAAGCCCAGGGGCTTTGGGACGGTTCTATGACCCCCAGTTCTAACATGTCCTGGAGTTCCGTTAACATGCTTTCCCGTACGGCCACTGGAATTCGGTAAGGCTGCTGCCGCAGGGTTAACTGGCCTGGGGTCTCCACTCTGTGGACTGCCAGGGTCGTATACCCTGGGGCTGCTGAAAACATGCCCCCAAATTCCTTTAACAGTTGGGAAGCCTGAGCTTGTTCCTCGGAACTTAATTCTGGACCCAACTGTACCTGGTCTACTCATGTGGGTTCCTGGGGAAGCATATCTGGTAAAGGGATACCCTCACTATCTTCATATGCTGGAGCGCATACCGCGGAGACCTCCTCTGGTCTCTCGAGATATGGCTTGAGCATGTTTACATGGAAGGACCGCCGGATCCTTTCATTGGAACAGTCTGCCACAATGTACGTGGTATCACTGATCCGCTCTATTACAGTGTAGGGGCCCTGCCAGGATGCCTGTAACTTATCTGTTTTGATAGGTTTAAGCACTAGGACCTTTTGTCCCACTTCTAATATACGGTCTCTAGCTCCCTTGTCATACCAGTACTTCTGCCGTTGTTGGGCGGCTCGCAGGTTCTCCCGAACTGTTTCGGTCAGAGCCTGTAGCCGGTCCCTCAGCTCTAGTACAAAGGAGACTATAGGGGTACCTGCTTGTTCCATATCACCCTCCCAATGTTCCCGTACTAGATCCAGGGGTCCCCGAACCCGTCTCCCGTATAATAGCTCGAACGGGGAGAATCCGGTGGACTCCTGGGGAACTTCCCTATAGGAAAAGAGCAAATGAGGGAGGAATCTTTCCCAATTCCTACAGGTGAACGTGATAAGCATTTGCTTAAGGGTGCCGTTAAAACGTTCACAGAGGCCATTGGTTTGGGGGTGATAGGGAGAGCTTAATATGGGTTTTACCCCACAGCTCTGCCAGAGCTGTTGGGTAACCACCGCGGTGAATTGGGTTCCCTGATCTGACACTATCTCCCTAGGGAATCCTACCCTAGTGAATACCTGAACTAGTGCTTCCGCTACCGTCTCTGCATGTATATTGGACAGAGCTATAGCTTCGGGGTAGCGGGTAGCGTAGTCCACCACAGTAAGAATGTATTTCTTACCGGATGGACTGGGTTTACTGAGTGGCCCGACTAAATCAGCTGCCACTCGGAAAAAGGGTTCCTCAATAATGGGTAGGGGGCGTAGTTTTGCCCTGGGGTGATCCCCTCTTTTCCCTACCTTTTGGCATACTTCGCAGGTCCTACAATAATCCTGCAAATCTCTAGTGACCCCTGGCCAGAAAAAGGACTGGGTGAGTTTGTCTCTCGTCTTTTTAATGCCCAAGTGACCTGCTAGGGGAATATCGTGGCTAATCCGCAACAGTTCTACTCGATACTTACGGGGTACTATTAACTGTCTTTTTTCTACCTGGCCCGCTCCTGTCCCTGTCCCCCCAGTCACTCGGTACAGTAAACCCTTTTCCCAGCTAAACCTTGCCTGATCTCTGTCTCCCTGGGGTTGTTCTGCCTCCCTCCGATACCCTTTTAAGGTGGGATCTTCCCGTTGCGCTTGCTCAAAGTCTTTATTGGTACCCCAGTAAGAAGTATGGTCAGGGGGAATCGTCAGAGGGTTATCGCTTACCTGGTCATGGGTTGAGGGGGAGGCTTCCATAGCTCTGGATTGCTGCCGGGTGGTAACAGGTAGTGCTCCTTCGGGACTGCAGGCTGCCAATTGGGACGTCAGGCATCCTAGATCATTCCCCAGCAATACTTCCGCGGGCAAATCTGGCATGATCCCCACTTCTACGGCCTTGGCCCCTGTACCCCAATCAATGTGAACCCGGGCTGTTGGTAGTTTGTGAATTGCCCCTCCGGCCACCCTTACAGCAATGGTGCGTCCTGTGTGCTGGGTCGGGGTGACCCGGTGTGGCTGGACCAAGGTAATAGTAGCCCCGCTGTCTCTTAGTCCCCGAGCCTCTTGTCCATTGAGCTTTACTGACTGGCGGTGGTGCGCCCTGTTATCCCCAGCCGCTTGCACAGGGTTCACCTCATGTAAGGTGGCCCAATTCTCACTGTTGCTACTGGGTGTCTCTTGAGTCAGAGAGTTGTAATCCTCTTGCACACAGTGTGCGGCTGCTTTGGTTGGTGGTACCGGTGCCCGCCCCCAGCGGTCTGTAGTGCGTTGTGGGCAATTAGGTTTGATGTGCCCCACTTGCTTGCACCCATAACACATTGGAGCGGTCTTTTGGTACCCCGGGGTTGTGGTATTGCTCCCTGGTGGTGGTACCCTCTGTGGCATAGTTGGCGGGCCAGATTCAGGCCGCTGGCCCTGGATCCCTCGGTTTCCATCCATCCGCCTGCTCTCATGGAATTCGTCTGCCAGCCTTGCTGCCTCCTCCACCGTTTTTGGCTTTCTGTCTCTGATCCAGTCTCTCACCTCCGCTGGAGTATAATCAAAAAATTGCTCCAGTAACAACAATTGCACAGCATCCTCTAGGGTAGTTGCCTGATTCCCCTGCATCCAATTGCTGGCAGCGCGTTGCATACGAAATGCCCACTCCGTATATGAATCCTTGCCTTGTCTTCTGAGGGCCCTGAATTTCCTTCTATGGGCTTCAGGAGTTACAGCGTACCGGGCTAACAAAATTTCTTTTATCTTGTCATAGTTTTGTATATCCCCATCTGGCACAGCTCTCAACGCTTTGGCTGCTCTACCTGATAGTTTACTACTTAATACTGCAGCCCAGTTAGCTCTTTCCAAATCTTCTAACACACATTGTCTTTCAAAATCTTGCAAGTAATTATCAATATCCATCTCACCTTCCACGAAGCTTTTAAATGCAGCGTAGTTGATTTTCCGCTGACGCCCCATTGTAGATCCAGATAGCGACAATATATCCACAGGAGGTGTTCTGTCTCTGGCTTCTCGTGCTTCCCTGGCATTCTGGGACTCTGTAGCTTGTGCCAAGATCTGTACCACGATCTCTGGTGCAGGGTTAGGTCCTACCAGGCTGAGTCTCCATCTCACATCCCTCTGGAACTCTGTTTCCTCTGCATTCGCCATTTGTGGTTCGCCGGTTTGATCGCTCTCCAGTAGTTCGGCTATTAAAGTGGCTTTCGGTTTGTTGCTTGCCACTATGCCTCGAGCTTCCAGCAGTTCCTTCAATGTATTTCGTTTCAAGCGTTCGTATCTATGCGCCATTCACACCTTGTTTCAATTCGGTACGTCCGTTCGGGAGGAAATCCCGCCGCTTGCCACCAGTGTAAAGGATCCTTGCATTCGTGCAGCGATTATCCTTGCAGCTTCTCCTGAAATCCAACTGAAACGAAGTGATTATAGCTCCCAATCCCCCAAACATGAGTCGAGACTTCATGAAGGGGTAAAACGATCTGATTTACTGTGGGCTACCTGCCCGGTATTTATGCAGGTCTTTCACCTGGTGGACACTCCCCTAGGGGACCAGATGGAAGACTGGGACAAAAGTAACACAGTAGCCAATCACAGTGGCTATAGCATAAGCACTCCCCTTTTACATAAATCACTCCCTCTTTTCCATCCTGGAGATAATTAACTTAAGGTAGCAAAGAGAGCCTTAATTATCTCCAGGAAGAAAGAAGCATGGCTTTTCTTATTTAGCAAAACAGAATAAAAATATATAACTTTCTTTTTACACAACATAAACTTTAAGTTCCACATATCCCCAGATAGCTTGGATCTGAGGGCATATTCTAGGCGAATAGCGCTCAGATCCCACGAACACAGTTCTCATAATCGTCGACCGAAGTTAGACTTTACCCGGCCGTTCATGTGTTTGCAGCCAACTGCAAGTTCCATACTATAGCTATCTGGGGTCGGCCACTTTCGCATTTATTGTTATTTCCACGAAATCCAGCTGTAATTCTCCAAATAACCTAACAGGCTTGTTCGTATAGTCTGTAAATAGGGGATTTCGTTACATATACCTTGACATGGTTATTACAATTATTTTCTGTGAGGTTTATTCAGTGAATTCGGCAGTGAACTGAAAACCAAATTGTAAAATTTAGGTCAAAACAGCATGTTTGGAAAAAAATAAATAAACTGAGTTATAGACTCAGCTTGACAAATTTGGCCTAAATATTGTAATTAAATCATCAATTCACTACAATTTCTTGTTTAATGAATACGCCTTTGTCTTTCACTGCCCTTATATTAATTTATTATAAGCAGATGACTGGAAAAAAAAAAGATTGTTTTTTTTTTACTTTAACAATTAACAATTAACTACTACTGCAATAGTAAATAAAGTGTGACATTCGTTTAACTGACATCCAGGTCAATCTTCAATGCCAATGAGACCTGAAAGCTCTGCAATCCATTATTAATGCCACAATCACTTTTTTTTTTTTGTCTTATACAGCGGTAAAAACCCAGTTGTTTTAAATTCTCCCTTCACAGCTATTTTCGTCCTCTTTGCCCTACCCATTCAGATAGCACTTGCTATTTCCGTCTACAGTATTTCTAGTGCAGACACGCAAAACCCACAACACGCATGACAGAATGATCTATTCTGAGCCGAGGAAGCATTGCCTAGTGATAAATAACAATCCAGCTCATACAGGTGTACTTCTAATAAGAGTAATAAGATACAGAATGTCAACTGGAGCATCGTATCACACGTCATCATGTTTAGAAACAAAAATACAATCTACATATAAACATGATATATTAAAACTAACTGGAGAAGAGGGGGAAACAGTCCACTATTATATTTTTTACTTAATTTTTTTAGCCAATGTTTCTGTTTGCGTTTGTTGGATTTAAATAAAATGAACGCCTTTGACAGATGCATATGAATATAATTGCGCGAATGGCTGGGTATCGGAAGCTATGGAATAAGCGGGTGGGTAGAGAGTGTTAATAGGTGTGAATAGGTAAGGGAGAAAAGACCGGAGGAGAAGAGAATGAATGTATGGAAACAGTGAAAGCGTAATTAGGTTTGTGTGAAGAGGTGAGAGTGAACGACTCGTGATTGGAGAGTATAAGAGTGTGAGTTGAGACAGTCGAGTGGTGGGTGGGAAAAGCAAAGGGTGGAAAAAGCATGATTCACACTATTTTGAGGTATGGAAACAGGATACAAGAGTGCCAGTGACACAGCTTGCATCACTGGCAGCAGCAAAGAGGGAAAGCCCACCCTTAAACGGGGCTTTTATGTGAAAACAAACAGAAGATATAAGAATATTGACAATGGGGGAAAAATTGTGCTTTTGCTCACGTGCTAATACAGAGAGAATAATATAATAATAATACAGAGAGAATAAAATAGGTCTGTCGAATATAGACTGATCCCACCCACAAGGGCAGGCCAGATCCAAAATGTTGAAAAGCCCCCTCTGCAACAGCAACTCCAATGATTATTTAGGCCTTGTTTGAGCCTCATCACTGAGGTGTAGCTTATACCACTCTAGGCACAGTGAGCACAGGGTCCAACGTCTAGATTGTCCTTTTAACTTAGGGACACAAAGTTAGGGCATGTATTAATGTGTCAAGATGTGTGTATATGCAAATGTGTGTGCATCTGTGTGTCAAAGTATGTGAATGTGTTAAGGTACGTGCATGTGTCAAAGTGTTAATAGTTTGTGTAAATCGTTGCAATATGAGACAGCTGCAGCGGGTGATCAAACCTCTGCGCTATGCCAGATTCACCAGCTCCTTCCTACCACAACCAGGAGATGACCAGTTCCCTCACTTACGACCCAGCCAGCTCCACTCCAGGTCCTCCGACTCCAGTCGCCGTGTGACCAACACTACAGTGCCGCAAATAAAAGCTCCAACAAAAAAGCCATGCTGGGGAGGAATATCCCAGATATGTGGAAGCATGGGCTGAAGGGAAGGACCCCGCCGCAGAGGCTGAAAATCCTGGTCACTGTGACTCTAGCACTGTTGGTATCTGCTGAAGAGTCCACAACCCTCACATGTAGCATAGCTATTTTTACTGTACATAATCTTAGTTATGACAGCATAGACTTGCTCTATTGCTGGGCCCTAATAACTAATTTGTAGTTATTTTCACATGACCAGTGGTAATTATCATCTGACACTCATTGCAATTCTACTTATACTATTTCTCAGTCAATCTCAGTTTACTCAGAAAGAACTTTAGCTCTGATGTCTCTACTTCTTAAAGCAGTTAATTTTCACCCTCATGTCTGGTAATTCCATTTACTTTATAAAATAATGATGCCACTTTGACCCAGACATGTCTGTTTAGCCTGTTACATAGCTTATATTTCTTACTACCAAAACCCAAAAAAAGTGCAGTAATTTCTTGACATTTCATATTGCTGCTGCATACATGTCTTTTTCTAAATCACCTTGTCAAATGTGATTGTTCATTCAGTGTGTGTGTGTGTGTGTGTGTCTTAAAATCTTTGACATGATCCTCAAACCATTCCAGACCAATTGTTTCAGTGTGGCAGGGTGTGTGATCCTGCTGAAAGAGTCCAAGGCAATCAGGGAACACATTTGTCATGAAAGGGTGTGCATGGTCTACACCAATCTCCAGGTAGGTGGTACGAGTTTGTATGTGTACTGGTTTCTAATAAACACAAAAAATGAAGGATTGCAGTACTTTTACACATCAATACCTGCTGTTTCTGATTAAAATAGGATTGTATAAAATGACATAGAAAGGAACCACATGGCGTCAGCACTGCCACAGCTTGGCCTTGGACAGTACCAACTTTCTGATCTAGTTCTACGGGCAGATATATAATATAATCTCTGCATGCGCTTTATATTGGCACATGCACAGTGCCAGCATAGCAGTTAAATGGGCACTGCACATAACCTTAGAGTTATAGAGAATTATGTAAGTTGCAGTACAACAACAGATGGAGAGACAAAGCTGTAGACATCTAATGGAATCCCAACCAATAGTTATTATCTATAAAAGGTGAATATTAATTTTTATTTTCTATTTTAATGTCTAAACGTAATTTTAACGTCTAAATGCCATTAATTGCTGTCCTGAGCAATGTAGAACTCATAAAAGTAGCATATTCACGATCTTAAGAACCCTGTGCCACTAATGGATTTTTCGCAATCTGCATATCTGATGAACGTGTCTCTTCTGATGTGGTACCTACATGTTGTTTTATGATATGGTTTATTTTTAGACAACGCACGTTCCATACAATGAAATGTATTTTTCCCTGGCACTCGGCAGCAGCTGCAGAGAGGCAGCTTCACCCACACACTACGACTCCCGTAAGCACAGAATACTATCTCTCTCTTTATTGCAATGCAGTTTCCATGCAATTACTGTAAATCCTCTCTCAATGAACAACAATACATTTCTTAATTTCTACATGAAAAAGTAAATCACATTTCTTAAAACCCGGTTTCCCCATTCAATACTATGGACAATAGAATCTTATGGCTTGGCACTGTTTTAAATGAATAAAGCAGTCAAGGACAAATCTTGAAATAATTTGGCAATATCCATTTTGTGGCATCATTATCAGGATTTCTTTTACTAATGTGAGTGTTTTTAGGAATTCAACCAGAATTTCAAGTGTACGCGCTAGGCTGCTTTACTGCTGGCATAGATGACTTGGAGAATTGTTCCGATCCACCAATTTTGGCATTACATTTTAAATTCACTTTGCATTCCTGGAAATGATCACTTTAGTGGATAGAGGTTGACTATGTTATGACATGTAAATAATTTGTCCTCCATTGTCGATGCTTATATAGAGACAGGATAGCATGGCACGGCCACTTTATGAAAATTGAAAATGTAGGCCTTCTGAATTAATTTACACAAGCTATATTATGCAAGAGATGCTCAGCGTTTCTGCGTATAGTTGTTAATGGCGCTACAGCATCCTACACCAATTGTCACACACTGCAATCATATATCCAAATCCACAGCATTCACCATTAAAGGACCATTATAGTCACCCAGACCATTTCAGCTCAGTGAAGTGGTCTGGGTGCCAGGTCCCCCAGGTTTTAACCCAGAGAAACTGCTATGTTTACATTGCAGGGTTAATCCAGTCTCTAGTGGCTGTCTTCCTGACAGCCGCTAGGGGCGCTTCTGCGACGCTCGACGCTCAAATCTCATTGAGCACGCAGAACGTCCATAGGAAAGCATTGAGAAATGCTTTCCTATGGGCGTTTTTAATGCGCGCGCGGCTATGGCCGCGAATGCGCATTCATCTCCGCGGGGGAGGAGAGGGCACCAGCGCCGAGCTCGGCGCTGGATAAAAGTAAGTGGCTGAAGGGGTTTTAACCCCTTCAGCTCAGCGGGAGGGGGGCCCTGAGGGTGGGGGTACCTAAGGATTATATAGTGTCATGAAAACGAGTTTGTTTTCCTGACACTATAGTGATCCTTTAACTGTCAATCATCATGTAGGTACCACATCAGAAAGGACCATGGTTGGTCAGTAGTGATGTCCCGAACGGTTCGCCGAACGGTTCGCCGAACGGTTCGCCGCGGACACATTCCAGCCAATCAGCAGCAGACCCTCCCTCCCAGACCCTCCCACCTCCTGGACAGCTCACTAAGAATGCAGCTTCACAATGAATGTAAAATGGATGCTGTCCAGGAGGTGGGAGGGTCTGGAAGGGAGGGTCTGCTGCTGATTGGCTGGAATGTGTCTGCTGACTGTGAGGTACAGGGTCAAAGTTTACTCAATGATGACATAGGGGGGCGGACCGAACAGCGCATATGTTCGCCGTCTGTGGCGAACCGTTCGGTAAACCGTTCGGGACATCACTATTGGTCAGTTATCTTGAAGCGGTGATAGCATAACAGTGTTTACCATTAACTACAATGTTCTGAGCCACAGATAATTTACCTTCAGGTGACTTGATAAAAAAAGTGGATTAAAGGGACACCCTGGGTACCAAATACACTTGAACTAATGGTCGTTAGGTGCCCTCCCCTGTTTCATTGTTACAGTTTTTCACAAAGGTTTTTGAACATGAACCAGGATCTGTGAATTATACAATAGACAGAAAATCTGGGTACTGAATGATGCTCTTAGAATCGTGTATATGAAATTGCTGCACACTTAGGTGTATTCCCAAGATTCACCAATATAGAACAATGTGCAATAATAAGTGGAGCAATATTCTATACAGTAATAAAAATATAAAAATATAGATACATATACAAATTGTTATCAAATTTAGTTGCTCCTTCCAAAGGTTAATCGTGGGATATGTAAAAAAGATACAAAAAAATACAATGATAGTGCAGATTGTCACCATTAATCAATTAACCATTTTCATGTGATTCATTTTAGTATCAGAGTGCTCTATAGTAGTTTAGGAAATGCTATAATCAATGCAGTTATACATCCAATAAAGAATATATTTCATATATAAAAAGAATAAAGATTTTATTTGAAATATATTCTTTATTGGATGTATAAGTGCATTGATTATAGAATAGGTTAATTGATTAATGGTGACAATCTATAGAATATTGCTCCACTTATTATTGCACAGGATCTGTGAATGCCCGCAGTCCAGTACCCTCTGACGGAAAGGCTAAAATGATACTGAAACATATCAGCAATTGTGAGCTTTGGTACACTGCGCGAATCATGGCACGGTGAGTAAGATTTCTCAATACGCCAAAAAAGTCAAATGTTTGGAAACGTCATAGGCTCCTTGTAAGTTCTTCATTCAAAACTGCAATTATCTATATTTAATATCATGTGCCACTTGCTTGCCCACTTCTCTAATTCATCCGAATCTGTCTGTAGATGGATTTCACTATAAGGCAGGAATTGTGGGTAACTGATGAAAGCAAATTTTATCCAAACAGTTTGGAGATTTGGCTTTTCCATTTCATTTTTTGACCTTACAAATGTTTCAAAATGTATGCTTTCAGCAAATAAACGACAAAAAGTTTATTTAAAAGTGAAATAGACATTTCCAAAACATGCCTGCATATTCCCTAGTTTATTTACTAGGGTAGCCCAAAAAGTAGATCCCCAGACGTTGAAGAACTACAACTCCCTTGATGCTTTGCATGCATTTGGAATGCCTTTAGAATGACGAAGCATCATGGAAGCTGTCGTTTTAAAACATCTGGGGATCTTTGGGCACCCCTGATTTACAATACTAATATAGTAAGAAATCTGCACACAAAACCACTGAGGAAGCAACCTCTGTGCACAATTCCCTATGAATAACATTTTATGACATAATTATGCAAAACACTGTTTGATGGGCCATGCTTCCTGACATTTAATATTCAAAGCGGCTGGTCTGAAAGCAATCCAAACTACCATATCGTCTGAATGCCCAAGAGCATTTGAAGTTTTAATAGTAGCTTTCATAATCCACAACAAAGCCATGTAACATATCGAGCATATAGCATACGTATTCAGTGTGAACCTTGTTCATTTACAAGGGTATTCCGTAAAGGGAGAATTCCATTTCACAATTTAAGGCCAAAGTAGCCGAACTGGAATTATAGCGGATTTAGAGAATTTTTCAAGTTTGACTGTTTTGCCCGTAAATTTTAAATTCAATTTGAATTATCAGTAAATAGCACTGAAAATCGGTGTCAGTTGGATGAATACCATCTCCAGTGGCAGAGACAATGTTGCTCCATTTCCAGGGAGTAAAGTAATGATAAACTATCTGTTGTGTCTAGTTATTACGCACATACATATTCTTGCAATTATAATCTGGATTGAGCGTGCTAAAGGGACACTCCACTGTCCAAATACAAAATAAATAAAAATCACTGTTTAGTAGATATATAGGACATGAAAACATGCATGTGTGTAATTATGCACTTTTTCATTGGAGTTGTATCTAAAAACAGCTTGCACAAACTGGAGATCTCTTGTCTGCTGCCTCTGCAAGCCCTCCTCTTCTAACCCCACCCAGTTTTTATGTAACTGTCCAATCACAGACTTCCCAATGCAGCTCAAGGAGAAATCTTTGTAAGGAAGGAGATCTGGGGCATTGCTGCCTCTTGAGTTCAGTACAACTAAGCTAACCGAACCAGGAAGTAAGAGGACCGGTTGTCTGCTTGGAAAGCCAGGGGGTGTAACCAATATAATTTATGAAAAGTGTCCATTTATATTGAAATTTGCCCTATTTCTAAATGAAAAAATAGGACACACTCTTCACCCAAAATACTTCTCATCAAGTTAAAGATTAAGCACGTATAATTAAACATAAATTCCTATTAACTTGGAAACACACTTCTATGCAATTATTAAAACACAATCCTGTATATATACATTTCATGCTTTTTAGAATGAGCTACTTTTTATCCTTTTCCAAAACTTTATTGAGGAGAAATAGCCACATTTTGCAATCATTGTGTATACACTAATTAACCTTGTAGCAATGTATACTGAACCCATGAAACAATACTGCCATATCAAGTTACAGAACTGTGACGAGACCAATCTCGCCACATTGCATTGGAGAAGCCTGGTTGCTCGCCTGCTACCTTTGGACTATGGCCCCCTGTTAAAAGACATCTTTTTTACCTGCAGAAAAGCTTCATTCATGCTTTTCTGCCTGGGGTTCGGTAGATTTGTTTGAATGTGTTATACCCCAGATAGGAATCCCATGGAGCCCATTCGTATGAAACTGACTGTAAAGACTTTGGCTCCATGGCGATTAAACTGTATTCGTGTGGTCTGAGCGCCATTCACTTAATAATGTGCGCTCAGACCTGAGCTATCTGGGGATATGTTAAATGTCTGTGTGTTATGTAACAAATGTGACTTTATGTATTTTAAAGTGTTTTACTGTCTTTGAGTCACCATGTGCATAATGGAGTCTTGTCCCTGTCCTGGGAGATAATTGAATTACTTCTCACTTATCTCCAGGGCAGAGGAGAGGAAGCCAGGATGCATTGTGGTAAAAGGTATGTGTATTGGGTTACCTCTCAAGATAAGGGGGAGGGAATCTGTGGGTTGTAACTAATATGTTACTGGATATTTTATACCTCCCTGTGGGCGGTCCTGTATTTGCAAGACTGTAATAAAAACCAGGCTGGGTGTGCCAGCACCTCAGACCACTGCTTGACCCTCAACACGGAGCCTTGTCTCGTTCTTGGGGGGATTCACTGTATGCTGATAGAGACTGATTGCTAGGAGTGTAAGCCGCTTGGATGCTTTTCCTATTCGTCTGATAGCAGCAATTCGTATGGTTCCTGTTCGTGTATTTGGAGTGCTATATTGGATGCCGTTCGGGAGTTTGGAGTATTCACTTATTGGCGGTTCGTGTGCTTGGTGTTCTGCAGTAGCTGTGCCTGCATCTCCGGAAAGGGGGCCGATCGCCTAAACGTTTTTTTCCCCTTTTGTGCAAAACGGTCTGTTACAATTGGTGGCAAGCGGCGGGATCGTTCCTACAGGAGACACCATTCCGTGGATTTTACAATTTGAGGGCAACGCATGTCTCAGTACAGCGACCCTGACAGCAACAGAATGGAACCAGCAGTGGAGTACAGATACTCTGTACAGGAATTTGACCGTATGATGTGGTTGCGGCTGAACTTCTTCGGACCTAATCCAGCTGAGAAATCCGTGAAGTTCGTGAGGAGTCTAGTATTCAAGACTCTGCTGTACCGGGCAGAGGGTGACGGTCAGCTGCCACGGTGGGTGGACCTCCACCGGCAGCTACAGTTGCGGGACAGAGAGAGCCCAGTCTCCTCTCCCCAGCGGCAGTGTGATATGCAGGGAATTGGGAGCCCAGTCTCCATTCCCCAGCGGCAGTGTGATATGCCGGGAATTGGGAGCCCAGTCTCCATTCCCCAGCGGCAGTGTAAAGTGCAGGGAGAGGAGAGCAGCGTCCTCCCTCCCCAGCGGCAGGCTGAGTTACAGGGGGCAGAGGTAGTTGTTCCTGCCCCCCAACAGCAGAGTGATATGCTGGGAAGGCAGTGTGAAGTGCAGGGAGAGGAGAGCAGCGTCCTCCCTCCCCAGCGGCAGGCTGAGTTACAGGGGGCAGAGGTAGTTGTTCCTGCCCCCCAGCAGCAGAGTGATATGCCGGGAAGGCAGTGTAAAGTGCAGGGAGAGGAGAGCAGCGTCCTCCCTCCCCAGCGGCAGGCTGAGCTACAGGGGGCAGAGGTAGTTGTTCCTGCCCACCAGCAGCAGCGTGATTTTTTGGGAATTGGGAGCCCAGTCTCCATTCCCCAGCGGCGGAGTGATGTGCCGGGAATTGGGAGCCCAGTCTCCATTCCCCAGCGGCAGTGTTATGTGCCGGGAATTGGGAGCCCAGTCTCCACTCCCCAGCGGCAGCGTGATTTTTTGGGAATTGGGAGCCCAGTCTCCATTCCCCAGCGGCAGTGTGATGTGTCGGGAATTGGGAGCCCAGTCTCCAGTCCCCAGCGGCAGAGTATCAAGCAGGGAATAGAGAGCCCAGTCTCCTTTCTCCAGCAGCAGGACTCTGTATTGGGAGGGGAGACAGTCGGTCTCCCTCCACGGAGGCTGGAAGTATGTATGGGAGAGGAACTTGCTACCACCTCTCCACAGCGGCGGATCATTAATGGGCAGGGAATAGAGAGCTCAGTCTCATTTCCCCAGCGGCAGAGTGTTCTATCGGGAGAGGAACCTGTTACCCCCTCTCCCCAGCGACAGCTTAGAGTATCCAAAGGGGAGACAGTCGGTCTCCCCCTCCAGCAGCAGAGCTGTGCAACAAAAGGGGAGACAGTCGGTCTCCAGCAGCAGAGTGGTTTATCTAAAGGGGAGACAGTCGGTCTCCAGCAGCAGAGCGGTGTAGTTAAAGGGGAGACAGTCGGTCTCCCCCTCCAACAACCAGGCTTCAACCAGGCTACCCTCCCAGTAGCGC
This sequence comes from Pelobates cultripes, assembly GCA_933207985.1. Taxonomy (NCBI): domain Eukaryota; kingdom Metazoa; phylum Chordata; class Amphibia; order Anura; family Pelobatidae; genus Pelobates; species Pelobates cultripes. The sequence goes on from OW240916.1 coordinate 37,002,822, forward strand.
TGGCAACAGGGCAGAGTGCCGCTGGTCTCTGCCCACGCAGCAACCCACCCAGTCAGCGTACCCGTACCCAGCACAGCCGTGGTGAGGCACCTGGACATGGACAAGCTTCTCCTTTACCCAGGTGTAGTAACCATTTATTGTGGGTGGGCTGTGCTGTTGATTATGTTTTGTGGGTGGGCTGCTGGACTAACAAGGGCACTGACCGGCAGGAGGTCAGATACCCTGTTAGTCTGTTTGGAAAAGGGGAGAGATGTGACGAGACCAATCTCGCCACATTGCATTGGAGAAGCCTGGTTGCTCGCCTGCTGCCTCTGGACTATGGCCCCCCTGTTAAAAGACATCAAAAGCTTCATTCGTGCTTTTCTGCCTGGGGTTCGGTAGATTTGTTTGAATGTGTTATACCCCAGATAGGAATCCCATGGAGCCCATTCGTATGAAACTGACTGTAAAGACTTTGGATCCATGGCGATTAAACTGTATTCGTGTGGTCTGAGCGCCATTCACTTAATAATGTGCGCTCAGACCTGAGCTATCTGGGGATATGTTAAATGTTTGTGTGTTATGTAACAAATGTGACTTTATGTATTTTAAAGTGTTTTACTGTCTTTGTGTCACCATGTGCATAATGGAGTCTTGTCCCTGTCCTGGGAGATAATTGAATTACTTCTCACTTATCTCCAGGGCAGAGGAGAGGAAGCCAGGATGCATTGTGGTAAAAGGTATGTGTATTGGGTTACCTCTCAAGATAAGGGGGAGGGAATCTGTGGGTTGTAACTAATATGTTACTGGATATTTTATACCTCCCTGTGGGCGGTCCTGTATTTGCAAGACTGTAATAAAAACCAGGCTGGGTGTGCCAGCACCTCAGACCACTGCTTGACCCTCAACACGGAGCTCTGTCTCGTTCTTGGGGGGATTCACTGTATGCTGATAGAGACTGATTGCTAGGAGTGTAAGCCGCTTGGATGCTTTTCCTATTCGTCTGATAGCAGCAATTCGTATGGTTCCTGTTCGTGTATTTGGAGTGCTATATTGGATGCCGTTCGGGAGTTTGGAGTATTCACTTATTGGCGGTTCGTGTGCTTGGTGTTCTGCAGTAGCTGTGCCTGCATCTCCGGAAAGGGGGCCGATCGCCTAAACGTTTTTTTTCCCCTTTTGTGCAAAACGGTCTGTTACAAGAACTAACAAAAATAAATTGGCAAATTAATGTGTGATCCACTATGGATCCTAAACTTCAACAAGGTTATTAAGATACTTTTTAATCTGGTCCTCAATCTTATCATGTCTGCAAATACATCCATTAAGAGTCTTACAAGGATTATACCTTGTGAGATATAAGATAAATATTCCATTCAGATGTTGGATTCAATCACATCCTTCTTTTAAGCCAGATTTTCTCAAACTCGGGCCCTCCAGATGTTGCTGAACTACAACTCCCATGATTCTGTGAATGAAATAGATAGGCAGAGAATCATGGGAGTTGTAGTTCAGCAACATCTGGAGGGCCCGAGTTTGGGGAAGCCTGCTTTAAGACAATGTAAGAAGAAGACTTTTAAAAGCACAATAACACTGATATTTTTTACCTCCCTTATGCTAATGTGGGGTTCACATTGACCCCCATAGACTTTATTTTTCCCATTTTAACGTGGCAGCTGGGTAACAAGCACTGGTTGGTCGTCACAAGGTTAACCTTCATTTTGCTGAGGGGTTTTATCTATTTGGCTGCTGGCTGGTAGAGACGCTGAATGCTCCCCACAGAGAAGCATTGATTCATTGCATCTCTATGAGGAGATGCGGATTGGCACAGCGCCGCATTTAGTTGCGCATGCGCAATTGCCTTTCAATGCTGCCAGCAGGCAAACAGTACTTCAAATTATCGCTTGCTTGTACAAATGCAATTGAACAATAATTTACGAATGTACATCGTTCTGGATGCGTTCGGCCCCGATTAAGTGTGAAATCATTGGTTTGTACATATTCCAAATCCTATACTTTGTTAGATAAGGGATAAATGTTCCATTCAGATGTTGGATTCAATCACATCATTTAAGTCAATGTAGGAAGCAGAATGTTAAAACCACAGTAACACTTTCTCCATGATTCTTAAAGGAACATCCCAAGTTCCATAAACACTACAGCAAGCTATGGCGGTAGGGATCCAGGATAGCTCTGGTGCGCCCCTGAGTGACTCTAGCCCCCAATAAACTCAGTAAAGATCAGGATGTGGATGAGACTAAATATTGGCTAGTTAGAGCAGTGGCAACTGCTTAGCAGGAAACTCAGATTTGAATCCTGGTCAGACCAACTTACCAATATGTGACCCTCGCAAGATACATAGGGATATATATCCGCCTACCTCAATTCTTCTTAGATTATAAGCTAGTTAGAACAGGCCTTTCTTCATGTCCCCCCTTTCTATAATTGTAAAGTGCAGCAAACTATATTGGCACTATATAAATGATAATAGTGTCTTTCCTTGAGAAAGGCACATTAGTGTGTTTAAATGTTGGGGGAGTCAGGGGGCTTGACTTACGTCTCGCTCTGGTAGATTATTTCTGTATATTCGTATGTTTGTTAATTGTCTTCTAGCCTTATCACTCTTTTGTTTGTGCTCTTATATGTTTGATATATGTGCTATTGTTTCAGTGATTTCTAAATAAACTGCATTTATCTTGGCAGTTGTACTGGTGTCCATCTTTATTTTTTTGATGAATGATCATTCCTGCTTAGCTTATCGTCTAAACCTCTGGGAGGCAGCAGTTTATGGGATGTGGATTGGGTGAGGATACACTTATAGAAATGCTTGCAACTTCTTGTAGCTATAACTAAAAAAAAAATGCAAAAAGACAGAAAACTCCATATACCATAATGTAAAGAGAAAAGTTTTATGTCACTCATAAAAGTGCAGCCATACCAGTTAGCCCACAGCACAAAAGGTCTCCATAAAACCTTTATTAATATAGTATATTTGTTGCTACAATTACATTTTTAAAACACTTTTCAGAATGTATCAGGACAAGTTCCTCAAAAGGAAACAAACAAACTGTATTATATGCAATGTATGGTTACATCACAGCTATTTATATAGCTACATAAAACATGTTTCTTTGGAGCAGGCATTAAAATAGTGAGTAAATCTAACAGGGATATTTACTAAACTGAGATTTCAATCTTAAAAGGCACACTATATTCACCAGATCCACTACAGCTTAAAGGACCACTCTAGGCACCCAGACCACTTCAGCTTAATGAAGTGGTCTGGGTGCCAGGTCCAGCTAGGATTAACCCATTCTTTTATAAACATAGAAGTTTCAGAGAAACTGCTATGTTTATGAATGGGTTAAGCCTTCCCCCAAAGCCTCTAACGGCTGTCTCATTGACAGCCGCTAGAGGCACTTGCGTGCTTCTCACTGTGATTTTCACAGTGAGAGCACGCCAGCGTCCATTGGAATGCATTGTAAATGCTTTCCTATGCAACTGGCTGAATGCGCGCGCAGCTCTTGACGCGTGTGCGCATTCAGCCGAATGGGCGGAGAGGAGGAGGATCGGAGGAGGAGAGCTCCCCGCCCAGCATTGGAAAAAGGTAAGTTTTTACCCCTTTCCCCCTTCCAGAGCCCGGCGGGAGGGGGACCCTGAGCGTGGGGGCACCCTCAGGGCACTATAGTGCCAGGAAAACGAGTGTTTTCCTGGCACTATAGTGGTCCTTTAATGTAGTGTTTCTGGTGTCTGTAGCATGTCCCTGCAGGCTGAGCACTGTAAACGGTTGCCTTTTCAGAGAAGGTGCAGTGTTTACATTGCTGCCTAGTAACACCTCTAGGTGCAGTCACTCAGACGGCCACTAGAGGTGTTTCCTATTTCAGAGCTACACTGTGGGCAGGACTTGCGGTCAGCGTCTCCACGCTCTGCATGGAGACGCTTAATACTCCCCATAGAGATACATTGATCCAGTGCATCTCTATGAGAAGGTGATAATAGGTGCAGCACTGCTTTTTACTGTGCATGCACAATAGCCTCCCAGTACTTTCCTATGGCTAATTTAATCTTAAATTTGAAATTCACCTTGAATTCACTTTAAAATCTCACTTTAGAGAATAATCCTGTAATGAAGTTAGTCTTCACATGGTGCTAAATTGGTCTGTTGACCTCTTTAGAAGATAAAACAGTATCTGTACTACCCCCTAGTATCAAAGAGAACAGAAAATTGTGCTTTTCGTGCAGTAACTGACAGCAAGCAAACAAAACACAGATTCATCACAGAATAGCATCATGCCTTATTGAGGTTGACAGGACAGTTCTATAGTATTTTCCGTGAAGGACAACAGGGAAGAAAATGTATCAACATTCAACAACAAGATCCCTGTCTCTCTAGATCAGGGTTCTCCAAACTCTGGTCCTCCAGATGTTGCTGAACTACAACTTCCATGATTCTCTGGCTATCTAGTACAGTCAAAGAATCATGGAGAACTCTGCTCATTATGACAGAGGAAAAAGACTAGACAGCGTTCAGGTTTCAGGGCAGGTTAGTAAATGGCAATGACGTAGTGGCACATATTGTAAATCAGTGACCATTGAGAAATGCAGAGCAGCTGCATAGTTTTCCAAAAACAAAATAAAACAAAATAAATGATAGCATATTAGCTCCAGTCTATTTTCTAGTATTTCCCAAAGAGATCAAACACACAGCTAAGGGTATTGGAAAACCTTCTGCTCTGTAGTTAACCCTCGCATAGCATTATACAATAAAAGGAAACACTGCCCATTGGTTCCGTTATCTCGTGCAATTAGAACCATTTTTTTTTCCATAATAAAAATACTTCTAAATGTGTTTGCCATGCAATGTACAGCTTTGAAGATCAATACACAAACTTACAGATGCCAACCAGAGAAAACGCAATGTGCACATAAAAAATAACTAATAATAGCATGCATGTTAAAGACTTTTTTTGATGAAAAAACAACATGAATAAAGCTACTTGCCCTACCTCATAGCGCCCAACATCGAAAACAAACAAGGGGCAGAGCTGAGAGGTTTTATATAACATAATAATTTAATATGTAATTTTAGAACCAGAACAATGTACCTTATTTACACAGACTGATTTCTTAACACAATTTAAAGTAATTTAACACAGATTACTGTAAATATTATTCCTATAGAGTATGCGGAGCTCCAAGAAAAGAGAGGCATTAGGGTTGGAAAAAGTGACAAAGGCATTCGGGTCGAAAATAGGGACTGTACCCCATAAAATGGGACATTTGGGAGGTATGCAATCTAATAGAAGCTGAGAATAGCTTCAAATACGTTATGGAAGCAGAAACACTATTTGAACTCAGATGTTAGAGCACATCAAGAGGATAATTGTATACTGCAGTATATCATAATCGTTTATATAACAGCCAACCAAGACGTGTCTTAAGTTTGTTGCCTCTGGCAACCATCATGTTGCTCTTGTCATTTTATTAACCCCTTCAGTGGCAGAAGTGTGTCCAATCTATTGTAAAGCAGTTACATGACACCTATTGGAAACCAACTACGACAACAGAAAAATTTAGATTAAAAAAAATGTTACAACTCGCATGGGTGACGTTTACTCACTTATTTCCAGTTCTTGTTTAAGCAACAACAAAATAATGTCAGAGAGTAACTGAAGGAGTGAAATCTGATTCCTGCACGTTAGGTTAATGAATGTATTTTGTCAGAGAGAGACAAAATAACATGGTCTGGGATGTTAGCAAAATGTATTTAAAAAAAACAAAAAAAACAAAAACTTGGACTACAAAGCAGTGTTTCTGAAGTAATGGTTGTGGTAACTAAAAGCAGACAGAATAAGGCAATTTTAGTCATATGAATAACTGTGGTCTTAGTTTCCAAGTGGTTACATACTTTGATTCTTGAGAAAATTAGCCAACTAACAGAATACGGTTCTGCAGAAACCTACTTAAAGGGACACACCAAACCCCTAAAGAACTTTGTCCTTTTTTTTTTGGTTTTACAAATTGCAGATTTCAATTCAAATTTTCAAATTTATAAGATAACCAGACAACAGGTCCTGTTACTTCCTGGTTTGGTTAGCTCAGTGGATCTAAACTCAAGAGGCAGCCAATTGCCCAGAGCACGTGCCTTGCAAAAATTTCTCATTGAGCTGCATTGGGAAGTCTGTGATTGGTCAGTCAGAAAAAGTGTAGGTGAAGTTAGAAGGGTAGGGCTTGCAAAGGCTGCAGACAAGAGACCTTCAGCTTTTGCAAGCTGTTTTTATATCTACCTGCCATATAAAAAAAATTAATTATTAAAGGGACACTATAGTCACCAGAATTACTACAGCTTAATTTAGTGGTTCTGGTGTCTATGGGATGTCCCAGCAGGCTGAGCACGGTAAACATTGCCTTTTCAGAGAAAATGAATTGTTTACATTGGTACCTAGTAACACCTCTAGGTGCAGCCATTCAGATGGCAGTTACAGGTGCTTTCTATCTCAGTGCTGCACAGAGTGCATCACCTACGTTCAGAGTCTCCACACTCTGCATTGACACACTGAACATTCTCCATAGAGATGTATTAAATGAGGTTTTGGATAATAATGTTACTTCAATTATAATTTTTATTGAGCAGATATATAATTTGTATTGTGAGTATATATGTCAAAGCACTATCACTTTAATAGTTTTGTTTTGTCATAGAATGTTTAAAATTACATGTATCACATTAATTTTGCATTATATATATATTTACAACGCTCTTACAAACAGATTAATTAATACACTTTAGTTCATTTAGCACTAGCACTATTTGTTTTAAATATGTTTATTGTCAGCAATATAAACACGGGTATTGAACTTGGTATCATTCATGCATATAGTTGCCTACGCAGAGGCGTGCACATTGAAAGTGTATATAATGTGAGGCTGACATATTCCAGTCAACTCAGAGTAACACATAGTTGCCTGCGCAGAGGCGTATAAGTCAAAATAAACACGCAATGACAAATATTAGACATTTATAAGTCTTGCAGGGCTAGGCATGTAAAAGGTGGTGAGCTTGCTTGGTATTGCGTTGTTAGGGCGTTGTTGTCAGGTATGTAGTGGTTATTTGGGGTGGCAGTTGGTATCATGTGTTCAGCTATCGGCTCATTAAATGGTTTTAGTGTGGTTCGTTAATAATACACCGTTTTCTTCTGAGATGCCAGTGATTGCGTATTTATCCCTGTTGCCGTAACCTGCAGTGAAGGCCCATCTTGCGAACATGTGTTGGTGTTTACGCGTTCTTGTCTTTTGTCTGTATCCCTGAGTTCTAGTGTGTCTCGTGGCTACCTGCTCGTGCATATTGGGGTTGTATTTGTTTTGTATGTTTCGTGTCCTTTCCCTCTTCTGGTGATGGTGAAACCTTGTGCGGTAAGTCTGTGTCACCTCTATTGCGTGTTTCCATGGTTATGTCTATGTAGTGTTGCTTTATTCTGGAGCTCTGTGTGTCTGCCTCTATTGTTGCGTCTTTGTGGTTCCGGTTTGTGTGTCTGAGTCACTGTCTGTGTGTCTTGGTGTCGTCGCGTTGAGGTGGGTTCACCTGTGTGCGTGGATGTGGTGTTGTTCTGTGGGTTTTGGGGTAGATCAAAAAGGTCTGTGTTTGGACTGTGGATGTGTGTGGCGCTCAGATCATGTGGTTTCGTAACTCTCGTCCGGTGTTATCTGACTGCAGTGGCCGTTTGTTCTATGTCTTGGCCGTCCGTGTGTTTGTAGTGGGTCTTGGTTCAGGTTGCGTAGTTTAAAGTCTTGGCACGCTGCCGCTCGTATGTGTTGTGTGTTTACTTGTGTGTGTCCCCGACTGACGTGCTCATTGTCCCGCCTCCTGTTGTCCTTTGGGTGTGCGACTATATGTGTCAGCAAGTTGTGTGTCTTGTATGTGCATGTGGGTGTTGTGGGTTGGTGACGGTGGGTGATTCCGACCCCTGTCGCCGTCTCGGTTCATCGGTCCCCAGCTTTTCACATTAGTGCCGTATTTATTTTGGCTTAAAACTCTCCTCCTTCGTCTACTGCGTCGCCATGCGGTTACGAAAGGCGTCAGTGGTGGTTAGTCTAAGCCAGTGAAATCAGCGTTTGGTGTAACGATCTCTAAGGTTCGGGGTGGTTGCCTTCACGTCTTCGAATTTCCTAGTTGCTTCCACCTCTTCCACCCATCTTGCGATGTTGGGACCGTTGCTTTGGCTGCGTTTAATAGTCGTGGGATGACAGATTTACTGTATGTCGGTATAGACATCTCCGTGTGGTGTAGGAGGAACGTTGCTGGGGAACTCGGGAGCATTTCGTCCGTTACTTCATGTATTACCTCTCTGATCGTGTTCCAGAATGGACGGAGTCGGGAGCACGTCCACCAGGTGTGTATGAATGTTCCTCTCTCCTTTCCACATCTCCAACAGGTGTCTGTGGCTTCCGGATTCCTGGCGTGGATCGCCGTCGGTGTCAGGTACCACCTGGTGTATATTTTGTATGAGTTTTCTTGCAGCCTCGCCGAGCTAGGTGTTTTTTGTATCAGGGTGATGTTTTTGTCCCAGGCTGCTTCTGTCATGGATTCTTCCAGGTCTTCCTCCCAGTTTCTCATGCAAGGGGGTGCCAGTAAGTATCTTCCTGTAACCAGCATTGCGTATATCTGTGAAATGGCACGTGGGGTTTCGGTTTCTTGCGTACAGAGTAGTTCGAATTGTGTGGGGTCTCTCAGTAGTGATGGTTTTTGCGGGATAGACCGAGCATACCCTACTATTTGTGCTCTCGCCAGTGTGTGTGCAAAGGTGAGCGTTCGATCAGGAAAGAGGTCTGTGGCGCCGCGGACTTCAAATGGACGTTGGAGGACATCCATCATGCGAGGAGTCGTTGTGCGTCCCCTCGGGCCTGGCATGGGGCCATGGTCTCCTGCTGGGAAGTCTGGGTTTCCTCTCAACGGCAGTAGCGGGCCTGGATCCGTCGTGAGGTATTGCTTCGTGCCTTCCCTGTGCCATACCTTCATGGTCGCTGCCACGAATGGGTTGGTGATATGTTTATGTTTGTAAGCGGCTCTGGGTATCCACGGTAGCGTGCGAAGGTCGCAGTCCGTGATGTCGGATTCTAGCTGGGTCCATGGTTTCGTTCCGCTGGCAACCGACCAGCTGACTATTCTGGTGAGGTGCGCTGCCTGGTAGTACTTTTCAAAATCAGGGAGCGCTAGGCCTCCTCGGAGTTTAGGCAGGGTTAGTTGAGCGTGTGCTATGCGTGGGGATTTGCCCTTCCATACGAACTTGCGGACCTCCGCCCGTATCGTCTTAAAGAAGGCTTGCGGGGCTAGTATCGGCACCGTTTGGAACACGAAGAGAAGTTTCGGTAGTAGCGTCATCTTTACGGCGTTTACTCTTCCTAGCCATGATGCGTAGAGGGAGCTCCATTTATTTAGTTCCTCCGTTGCTTTTTTAAGTATAGGGAGATAGTTGTGGATGTATAGGTCTCCCGGGGTGGGAGTGAGCCACACCCCTAGGTACCGCATACGGAGGTCGCACCAGCGGTACGGGTGCAGTCTTTGAAGTGTCCGTTTGTGGGCTTGATCTATGGTGAGGTTGAGGATCTCCGACTTAGCGTAATTTATCTGGAGGTTGGAGATCAGCCCATATTCTTTAAATTCTGCCTGTATTTCCTGTAAGGTGGTCTCTGGACGTGTGACCACGAACAGCAGGTCGTCCGCATATGCTAGCGTTTTGTGTTGTATCTGTCCAACTGTGAGGCCCTGTATGTTTACGTTCTGTCTGATCCTCCGCAGAAACGGCTCCAGCGTCAACGCGAAGATTAGGGGAGAAAGTGGGCACCCCTGTCTGGTTCCATTGTATATCTGGAACGGGTCCGTCAGTGCCCCGTTTATCCGGATTCGTGCCGTCGGGTTGGTGTAGAGGGCCCGTACCCATGTAAGGTAGTGAGGTCCCATCCCGTAGGCTTGGAGGGTCTCGAACATCATATCCCAGTCCACCCTGTCGAACGCCTTTTCTGCGTCTGTGGACAGGAGGAGGGTCTGTGTCCCGAGTGTTCTAGCGTGTGCGATGATGTTCAGGGCTCTGATGGTGTTGTCACGCACCTCTCTGCCCGGGATAAACCCTGTTTGGTCCGGGTGGATTAAGCCTGGCAGTAGCGGCGCTAGTCTCGCTGCCAGGATGCTTGCCAGAAGTTTGATGTCTGTATTGAGTACCGAAATCGGGCGGTAGTTTGGGCACAATGTCGGGTCTTTGCCCTCCTTTGGTAGCAGGGTAATGTTTGCTGAGGTGAACTGGGCCGTAGGTGCAGCTCCGTCCTGTATGGAGTTCAGGGCTTTAAGTAGTTTCGGCTGAAGCTCTTGCGTGAAGACCTTGTAGTATTGGAGGGGCAGTCCATCTGGCCCCGGTGCCTTCCCCGTTTTAGCTTTCTTGATGGCGTATGCCAACTCTTCGGGTGTTATAGGCGCTTCTAGCGCGTCTTTCTCTGCTTCCGTTATATCTGGCATGTTTGCTGAGTTCAGGTACTGGCGTATGTCTGCCGTTTTCTGATGTCTCTGGTCGTCCTGTGCTTCCTTGCGGAGGTGGTAAAGGCCCTGGTAGTATCTTTGGAACTCCGTTGCTATTTGTTCTGGGAGGTGTCTGATTTGCTGCTGTGCGTTTTTTATTTTCGGTATATACAGTTGTGTCTTACGTTGCCTCAGGAGATTCGCCAGCAGTCTCCCGCACTTGTCTCCGTGTTCATGTATCATGTGTCTGTAGTGTTCGTACGCGCGTTGGATCCTCCTGTTAAGGTGCGCTGTGAGCTGGTTGCGTTTATCTGTTAGCTCTCTGTATATTGTTGTTTCTAAGGTTCTTTTATGTCTGGCTTCCAGGGTCGCAATTTCGCTGCTCAGCCTGGTTATTTCCCGTACCGCCGTCTTTTTGCGATTCGCGCATATTGCTATAATCTGGCCTCTTGCTACCGTCTTGTGTGCTTCCCAGCATGTCATTGGTGTCACGTCCTCCGTTTCATTATCTTGGAAGTAGTCTCGTATGGTTTGGCCTATTTTATCAGCCACTGTCACATCCGATAGAATTGATTCGTTCAGTCTCCAGGACATCTGTCTGGGTTTAAATAACGGTGATGCCATCCGTATACGGATCGGGCAGTGGTCCGACCACGTCATCGGCAGTATGTCTGCTGCCTTGAGTAGGGCCAAGTCGTGGTGTGCTAGTAAGAAGTAGTCTAGCCTCGTGTATGTTGCATGGGTCTGTGAGTAAAACGTGTAGTCCCGCGTTGTTGGGTTCAGCGCTCTCCAGCAATCCGCCAATTGGTGTTGGTGCAGTAGAAGGAGTGTGTTCGCGTGTCGATTATGCGGGGTTCTGCCGAGTGTCGATGTGGAGTCTTGGTCTGGGTGCAGGGTCAGGTTCAGATCTCCCCCCACGATCAGAGTGCCTTCTGCGAACTTCATCAGGGTGTTCAGTGCGTTCCGAAGGAAAGGAAACTGTTTCGTGTTCGGGGCGTATATATTGGCGAACGTGTAGGTTTGTTCGAGGATCGTGCCTTTAGTGAAGATATACCTGCCCTGTTTGCATCTTACTGTGGCTTGTTCCGTGTATGGGGTTCTGCTGGAGAATATGATACCTACTCCCAGCGTGCGCCTGTCCGGGTTGTTGCTAAAATATCCCGTTCTAAAATTGCAGTGCCGGTGTTCTGCCTTCTTGAAAGTGCGTTTCTTGGAGAAACGCTATTGACGCCCTATAGTGTTTCAGATCCCACAGAAGTCTTGTGCGTTTTTCTCTGACGTTTAAGCCGTGTACATTATATGAGAGAATGGTTAGGTCTTCCCTGGTGTAACCGCCAGGGCCTGGGTCCGGCATCCTCCGGACGGCCACAGGGGTGAGTGAGTCTGTTGCGTGGTTCGGTTGGGGAGTGTGTGAGTGTGTGGTGGTGTATTGTTGGGTGTGTAGTCGGTGTTGCGTCTATTCGCGACGCCTATATGGCCTTTGTATTACTGTAGGGTAATGGACAATCGTCCCGGGTATCCGACCGCGTAACCCGGCCTGCGAGAGGGGGCTGGGTCTATTCCGGGAGTAGTGTATCCCCTGATAAGTGGGGGTCCCTATGTCCTATGCCTGTGGGGGAATCGGGCTTACCGTCTGCGACGGCGCAGTCCGTTTCTGGGTTCCTAGAAGATCTACGTGTATGTATTAGTACTGTACGCAGTCCTTAGTCTGTCTCCCGGGTGGCTATTTACTCGGAGCGCCCGCTCCGTTTCTTAGTTTGTGTCGATTATGGGTTCGTTTATGAGTGTGTGTCTCGTCTGTTTGCATCTGAGCTGTTACTGTTTGTCCGTCATCTGCTCACGTGTGTGTTTTGGTTTGTTTGGAGCCCGCTTGGAATGGGTCTAGCTATTTCGCGAGGTGGGGACGCTGTGGTATGGGGTGCCTCGTGGGTCGAATCAGGCCTGTGGGGTTCCTTTGTTCGGGTTTGTCCTTTGTTTTGGGTGGGGCTTTGAGTCTCTGGTCTAAGGTTTGTCTGCTGTCCCTGCACTGTCTAGGGGCGTTGGTAATGTCTGGGGGAGGGCACCTCCGTCTTCCAGTCGCCTGTAGTAGCTATTTCGTCGTCCTTTGTTAGCCTTGGACTGGTCTTAAGCTCTGAGTGGCTCTGGATCTGCCTGGAGGCAAGTTCGAGCCAATTTGTATGGGTTTCATGCATGCGCCTAACGTTGCGCCGTACGCACCGTGTAAAGGGCATATCTCTATTTATTTTTATTTTTTTCTTTTTCTTTTTTTTTTCTTTTTTTTTTTCAAATATTTATAAATATTATAGCCAAGTCTCCCCCTCCCTCCCCTAACCTTTTAATACGGTCCCCTCTCTCCTTCTTTTAGTATTCCCACCCTGTATTATCCCGTTTTCCATTGTTTATCCTTGCTCCCACTTTTTTTTTTTGTTTTTTTTGTTTCGTGCGCTTCCATCTTACCCTCATCGATCAGGGGCCCCTTAACTCCCCTCCAACTACTCTACCCTCCCACTTCTCTCCCTGCCCCCTACTCCCCCTTCCCCCTGCCAAGTTCCCTTTTGCGCTGTGGGTTTGCACGGCCCTGGAGGCCTTCGGAGTTGCGCCTCTACTGGCGGTGCAGCGTGGTTGCATTGTCCTTGTGTCCGTTTGTGTCCTGCATTCCCCATGTGGTCGTTCTCATCATATCCCCTTCCCTTGTTCCCCGCCCCAAATGTCCTGGTGCCCTCCCGATTGAGTTTGCGGTAAGGGGCATGACTCTGGTCATGCCTTGCGTGTTCCCCCCCGACATATTATAGTTGAGGTATAGTGTCTTTGTGACCCTTTATCCCCCTGTTCCCTCCCCAATTTCTGCGTGCTTGTGTGGTTCCCGTACGGTGTCCCCTGTGATGGTACTCACGATTTAGCTAGTTCTCATCAATGGAGTCCCCATGTCCTTGCCTTGGCTGTGCGGTGCTGTGTTCTGTTACTGCTCCCTCTGCGCTTGGCCCTGGTGCCATTCGCGTTGGTGCTGGGGTCGGGGCCTTTGCTGGTCCGCGATGGGTCCGCGCGGTTGTCGTTGTTGCGGGCCCGGTGGTTGTTGGAGGAACGATCTTGCCAGCCAGTCTGGCACCTGTTGCGGCGGGAGGCCTAGGGCATGTAAAAAGCTTTGGACATCATCTGGCTTCCGGATTGTTAGTTGGTCTTGTCCGTGTCTGGCTGTGAGGGAGAACGGGTATCCCCAGCGGTACGGTATGTTGGCTTGTTGCAGCGCTGACGTCACCGGTCGCAGGGCCTTCCTGGCCATCAGGGTGTAGCGTGAAAGGTCTTGGTAGATAGATACGGTCTGACCTTCCATTCGGATCGTCCCCATGCGTCTGGCTGTGCGTAGTATTTCTTCTTTTTGGTGGTAATTTTCCAGGCAGCATATTATGTCTCTTGGTTGTTCCTCACGTGTTGGTATGGGTCTCAGCGCTCTGTGTGCACGGATTAGGCCTATTCTGGGTGCATGTTGGCCACCTAGTACTTGGGCAAAGATCAGCCGCAGTATTTCCGGTACATTTTCTGAGTGGCCTCCTTCCCGCACTCCGCGTACGCGCAGGTTCATCCTGCGGCCGCGGTTGTCCAGATCGTCAACCCATGTGGTGAGGAAGGCTAGGTCAGCGTCTTGTTTCGTGACCGTCACATTCGTGAGTTCCAGATCTGTCCTGAGCGCCCTTGTTTCCGTCTCTGCTACTGCCATGCGGGCCTCTACATTTGCCACATCTGCACGCAGCTGGGCCACCTCTTCACGGACCACCCGGCCTAATCTGTCAGAAAGGGCTTCAAAATCAGCCTTTGTAAGTAGGTTTGGCAAGATGTCTCTCCACTCACCCCCTTGTGGTTGCTGTGTATCCGGGGTAGGCGATGGGGCCGGGGAGAATACTGCCGGCGTGGATGGGAAGGATTCAGGCTGCAGGCTTGCGGCCTCCATTTCCCTCCGCGGGGACTGATCGCGGCCGGCGGCGTGGAGGAAAGCACGGATTGATTGATCCCCTCCGTGTCCCGCGGGTCTTGGGGTGCCAGCCTCCTTGTGCGACCCATAAGGTGTGTGCAGGTGAGCTGGGCTGGTTGTGATGCTGGGTTAATTGCGGGTGCCACGGGGAGCTACAGAATTAGGCGGCCATCTCCGTCGGCTGCCGGACACGCCCCCCCCGCACTAGCACTATTTGATTTGTCTCCCACGTTGGAATTCAGGGCTGCCATCAGAGATTTTGGGGCCCCTGACACAGCTCAAGTTCTGGGGCCTCGAGTCCGCCCACAGGGCCTGGGTAGTGGATGTAGTGCGTGTAGTGCATGCAGTGTGTGTGTGTCGTGACAGGGCTCGCAAGAGTTAGGATGAGGATCAGCACGAGGATCAGCCGGAAAGTGAAGACGCAGGAGTATGCTGTGCCCCCCTGCAATATTCAGCTAGTCAGGGGCCCGCAGTGCACATATATCTAGCAAGAATCGCTAGATATATGTACAGATAGGGAATGTGGGGCCCGGGACTGCCAGAGCAGGCAGTGCCCCCCAGGACTGCCGAGCCCATGACAACAGTCATGGTTGTCATGCCCTGATGGTGGTCCTGTTGGAATTAGTGTAGGACCCACCGATATTGGGGTACTGTGAAGTAGTTGTGGGCTTAACACAATATGGCTATATGGTGGAACTGAATTCCCATATTTCTTTGCTGAGATAGGCGATTTTAAGTAGCCCTATAAAATTTAGAAATGTATTTCATGAGTGTGCTGTTCCTTAACCTGTATTAATAATAATAATGTGAAAAGCACTGATTTTGTCAAACACCAAATTGATCTAGTTGATTGTTAGCTTTAGTAAATATGAAATTTGCCATTCTGGGGATCAGTGAATAACCCTAATAAATGGGAGTATATGACTATATGTGTGAGACAATACACGTGTGTCTGTATTTACAGTGATTATTACACCTGAAGAAGTGATGCTTGAGAAATTATAGCATGACTCATATCACTTTCAGCTGGCTGGATTTTACTGTAGTTTGATGTCAAATGGCAAATTCTCACTGTAATGGGACAAATTATTTTGGGGAATTTCTGAAGTATCCAGATGAATGGTTAGAATTTCATTATGAATCTCAGAGTACATCCTCAGGATACAGGGGGTAGATCATCAGATTGTTACAATGTAACGGTGGAGAGGCAGAGGTTCTATAATATAACATTTTAGAACATTATGAATGTAGCTAATTATTATTATTATTATTATTGTATAGTGACAACTTATTCTGCAGCACTTTACAATATTATAAAAAGGTGGGAAATGTAACAATAAATGAGACAACTACAAAATTTTACAGGAACAATAGGTTGACGAGGACCCTGCTACGATGAGCTTACAGTCTAGAGGTGGGGTATAAAAACGCAATAGGATGGGCATGGAGAGGGATAGCAACAAGGCGAGAAAGGAGCAGAACTTTAAGAGAGAGCAAGAGACAGGTATGTGAGATATAGGTTACTCTGGGAGGCCATAAGCTTTTCTGGAAGAGATGGGTTTTAAAGGACTTCTTAAATGATTGAAGACTAGTGGAAAGTCTGGTGGGGGTAATCAGGCTGTTCCAAAGGACAGAAGCCATCCGCGAGAAGTCCTGCAAGTGCAAATTAGCAGTAAGGGTGCGAGTAGTGGACAGGAGAAGGTCACCGGCCGAGCAGAGAGACCAAGAAGAGGCAAACCTACGAATTAGTGAAGAAGTATAACAGGGACTAGAGTTGTTTAGAACTTTATGGGTAAGGGTTAGTATATTGAATTTACTTCTAGAGGATACAGGAAGCCAATGTAAGAATCGACAGAGGGGCGAGGTAGGGACTGGAGAGAAAATGCAGCATTCATTACATATTGTAGCGAGGCAGTACGGCTTCTAGGGAGACCAATTGTTTGTTCATACGTTAAAGATCCCAGAGAAGTCAAGGTGAAGTCAGAGTGAATTTCAAATTTAAGATCAAAACAGCTAAATTGGAAATTGGTAACCTATGCTTTCAGTTTGGCAACTCTGGATTTAAATTTTCAATTCACTTTGAATTTTGACTTTAGTAAATAACCCATAAAGTTTAAAGAAAAAAAAAAAGGAACCCCACAAATATCTCTAACCCAACACATATGCTATTGTTGGCCCTGTTATTATTCTGCTTATTCAATCACTACTCTATCCTTTTCCAGCACAGTGACAGCATGCCCCCTTGTGGTGGAGAACCCAATGACATGCTGAAAATACTTGCATTGCTGCCTTTAATTATAGCACGGCAGAATTTTAGAAGACTGTTATAGGTAACTAAAATTTGTGTTGTAAAGAAAGTACTCATCATCTAATCTAGATTGGGTGTACTGTTGCAAAAATAAAGACTTCTGGGTCACTTCGTAAATATATACAAATATATGAAATGAGGAAAGGTACACGTATGAGAGACTGTGTATTATTTTAGATTCTCGTTACAGTACGTGTCTAATTAGCTGTGAATATATTTTCCAAGCTATTTGTTTTGGTGTTCAAGCGATCCGTAAAATGCATGCGCTGCACGGCATTACCGAGCAGTGTAGCTCAAAGCACATGTGTGCTTTGCTAATAAATTAGTTCATTAAACATAAAGAAAGCTGGGCCAACAATGCGCCTTCTCAGCTTCATGCCTGTCAAACATCACTTTTTCATTCCTCATTCTCATTAACCAATATACTGCTTCTAAAGTAACCAGTCTGCATATATTATCTGTAGAAGACTTAGAACGCTAAGATTGTGGATCAATATTTAAAGGTTACCCAGTGAATACGGAATTTCCCATGGTACATCACTATAGTATATAAAGATACTATATAAATAATAATTAATAACAGCAATAAATTGATCAGGGGATTGCAAATTATAGGCTTAAATAATGAGTTGGATAATATTTCCAGTTGAGCGTCCCTGGTATAAAATTTGCAGTCTCCTTGTGGATTTTCAAAAATTCCTGCCTGCCAATAAAATAATTTTTTCCTCAATTTAATATTGTTGGATAAGCTTTTCACATTAATATTTTGGGATATACTTGTAAATTGATTTAAAAATGGAAAATATGATAACGTAAAAATATATATGGAAGGCGTGGCCTGAAGTTGTGGGAGGGGCTTGGTTCCCCTTCTTAAGGAGCATCAACCCTTCCCTCATTACCTGTTGGGTCTGGCGAATTGTGGGTAGAGAGATCGTCACTTCCGGTTGTTCTGGCGCCATTCTACTTACCTGTTTCACCGTGGGTAGCTTCCTGGGTCCCAACAAGTGCTGTCCCATCCTGTTCCGCCCGTCTGGCTTCATTTCCTGGCCGGGCGTTTCGCTGCGCTTTCGTTACGGCAAAATCGTAAGTTTACGGCCGTCGCAATTTCGGCGCGGCCGTTTTACGTCATCCTAATTGTACAGTCGCACACGTGGAAACTCTTCGGTAAATATTTATACGAATACCGGCGTTCGGTTTTCTGCTTGTATACGCATAGCATGTTACATTTTAATTCGTATAGGGCAATTCGCTACATTCATATTATGCCCGTTCGTTTGCCGAAAGCTGCTTCACTTTTATGTTACAACTTGTTGTATGCCCTAGGGCGACCTCTGGTGGCTGGTTCATTGTCACTGATTTCTCTCTCAAAATACATTCCACGACCCCTGGTGGTTATTAAAGTTATGGCAGCTGGTACAAGTAAATGATATTTTCAGTTATGATTATAAGATATCTTATGCTGGTTAAAGTTTGTTGGGCAATTCGTTAAATATGTTTTATTAATTAAATTGAACAATGCATTTACACTCAGTCACCTTATGACTATTTCGTATGCCGAATCTCTAGTCTTGTATGTGGTATAATTATGATATGCACTAAGAAGACCTCTGGTGGTCGGTTTTCAGTACTTTTAGTTGCTTGCACAACCCTGCTCATCAGAAAGGTTATATTCACGACCTCAATCATTTGTAAGATTACAGTTTCAGTAGTCCAGTGTTGTATGCATTGTATGAGTATCAATATAAGGACATTTTGTCATGACATACTTAACGGTCTATTAATTAGAGACCTCTTGTTTTCAGTGTTCTACATTAATTCCTCTGGGTTCCGCTACCCCACCACTGTTTCACTCTACATAGGTCTGTTCCTATATTTAATTATACCTTCATGGGTCACGCCAGACCAGATTCCTCAAAGATTTTTCTATATTACTAGGTATAAGCATCCTAGCACTGCGTAGTATTCAGGTCCCAGTCACCTAAACTGTTGGAATATTATTTATAGGTATCTGATCAGCAGGGGGTCAAGGGCTACATATTTCAACCCTTACGAACTCATGTTAATCTCGTAGGTTACTACAGCTCACCTGGGTCACGTGTCCTACTTTCTGCAAAATTCACTACTAGTGAAGTACTACTGGTAGGTATCAGATTAGCTGGGGATTTAGGGGCACAATTTCGTTTTATTTTACCCATACAAACGTCAATTACTCTTGTAGATTACGACAGATCTCCTGTACACTTCTTCTCATACTATCTGGCAACTTACTCAACAGGTACGTCACGTTTCGACTACTTCTCCCTCCCTACCTACCTTTAGGGTTTATACAGATACTGGCAAGAAATAGGACCCACTAGGTATGTTTTTCTGGCCTTCTACGCCTTACGTTAGTGGTCCCGCGAGGCCAACACCCATCCTCAATTCGGAGGTACGGCATCCCCTCGGGCCCTTTCATAGCTAGCCGCCTCGCTTAGTTGCATAGAGAGGGCCTCACTTGTCACTCCCATTCTGTCTTATGCCTTTACAAGTCACAGAGAGGCCACCACCCTGCCATAATGCCAATGGCCACGTATCCCACACGCGCCAAATCATAGATAGTGCCTCTCAAGGCCGCTTGGCCACTAGTAGGGCCTCATCTGTCACGTCGCTTGATAATTCTTCGCCGCTTGGCATTTAGTGATCAATAGCCAGTTGGGTAGCCCCAGATGCCATCGACCTTTACTTGGGAAAAGGCTCATGTAATAGGAAGGAATTGCAATCCCTGCTGGGTTCATTGAATTTCGCAATGAAAATTATTCCACAGGGGAGAGCATTCATTTCCAGGTTGCTTAGCCTGTTTCCAATGTTTCCAACTGACGCATCCCGCATTTCACTAGACATACATGCAAAAGCTGACCTTCGTATGTGGAAGGAGTTTTTGCTAAACTGGAACGGGAAAAGCATTTTTATCCCGGTTTGGTCAGAAATTCGGTATCACTCTGGACAGATGCCGCAGCCACTTCTGGATTTGCCGCTATTTGGGGCAACAAATGGATGTATGGTAAATGGCTAGGAGAGATTACTGAGATCCCCAGGTTTAAGGAAACTTCAGCACTATTTGAGCTGTATCCTATCGTAGCGGCAGCAGTTAAGTGGGGAGCAGGCTGGTCTGGGAATACGGTTCGTTGCTTCTCAGACAACATGGCTACATGCCATGTTGTAAATAAGGGACGTTCCTCTTCCTTGGCCATCATGAGGTTCATGAGGACTCTCACATGGCTGGCCGCTAAACACAGTTTCCTTTTGTCTTGCTTTCATGTGCCTGGTTTTCTCAATATTGCAGCTGATCACTTATCACGGTCTCGGTTTCAGGAGTTCCGGGAAGCCCTTCCAACAGCTGCCCTAATACCAACTCCGGTACCACAGTGGCAGGAAATGGTCTGGGACTAAAAGAGCTGCTATGTCATGGGCGGCAACTCTCACAGCTCGGTCTTTCTGCTAATACTAGGAAGGCATATGGTAGAGCTTTTGATGTATTTAATAAATTTTTGTTGGACTTTAATATTGTTGACCAGTTTTCCATGGAGACCATTATTGCTTTCATCTCCTTTTGCCACCTTCATCTAACATTGTCATACAACACCATTAAATTGTATATCACAGGTATTCAGCACCACATACTCACTTCTTGGCCTAACAAACAACGCTTTCTATCCTCCTACCAAGTAAAAGTTATACTTAAAGGTATCAAAAACTCCACTCCTACACCCTCACCTGCTAGACTACCCATCCACGATCTATTATTCCAGGCACTATCAAATCTACTAGACACCTCACCATTCGAAGGTCATACCAATCGTGTTATTAAAACAGCCATCTATCTCGCATTTTACGGTTTTCTGCGACCCAGAGAATTCACCACCACTAGCGTTAACTCACTCACCTTCATCACTAGATCCGATCTCATAAAGGTGCACGATCACTATCAACTATCCCTACACCACACCAAAACTAGCGCCAAAGGTCAGACAGTCATTATACCCTATTACCCCACTAGTAATATCTGGTGTCCGGTGGAAGTTTTTGACACTCTTCTGGCTTTCTGTAATATGGCTCCCACACAGCCACTCCTATCCTTGCACGGTAATGTACTCACTACGAGCAAATTCATGATGTATGTTAGGATGTTGTTGATCCGGCTAGGTTTGAACCCAGCCAGCTATTCCGGACACTCCTTCCGCATAGGAGCCGCAACGACAGCTTCAAAAAAGAATATACCAGCTCACGTTATCAAAATATTAGGCCGATGGAAATCCACAGCATATACCCGCTACATTCCCCAGCCTGTACAAGAAGTACGCCTGGCTTTCAAAACCATGAATATGTAATGTGTAGTGTCGAGTTATGATACAATAAATGGTTATATCTTTTTGCCCTCTTTTTTCAGGCCTACTTCCTCGTCAGTTCCGGCACACCACAACTGACCTTTCCATTCTATGTTTGTCTTATGTCAATAATACGACGGCTTATGCCATGACCACAAATGGAAGGCGTGGCCTGAAGTTGTGGGAGGGGCTTGGTTCCCCTTCTTAAGGAGCATCAACCCTTCCCTCATTACCTGTTGGGTCTGGCGAATTGTCCCACCCACCACACCACTTTTATAAGCATTCTATAAGGTAGGCCCTCTTTTTTCAGGCCTACTTCCTCGTCAGTTCCGGCACACCACAACTGACCTTTCCATTCTATGTTTGTCTTATGTCAATAATACGACGGCTTATGCCATGACCACAAATATATATATATCATACATAAATATATATATATATATATATATATATATAAATATTAAAATATTTTAAACGTTTGTCCAAAAATATTAAATAATATGAAAAGTTTATTCACAAATACTAAATTAAGGCATACATGTGTGCCAAAACAACAGTGAACAGATAATAGATTCACAATACTGCTTCAAAAATGTTTGCCTTCTAAAAAAGAATAATATATATATATCATTTAGAAGGTAAAGATTTCGAATCAGTGATATAGGATATATAGGATGTAGGAATAAATAATGGCAGGTTTTAGCAAGAGAGTCAGCAAGATTGATCGATTACAAGGATGAAACAATATAATTCTAAATTTGTTTGCTTATTTTCCAAAAACAATAGTAACAGAACTTTGATGAAGCATAATGGCTTATCAGATCATCATTATAAGACTAAATCGGTCCTTGTTTCTTTATGCACAATATAGATCATATATAAAAAGAATATATATATTTTTATCTATCTCCAACAGCACTTTGTTTTCCTCGTGGATTTTCAAAAATTCCTGCCTGCCAAAAAAATAATTTTTTCCTCAATTTAATATTGTTGGATAAGCTTTTCACATTAATATTTTGGGATATACTTGTAAATTGATTTAAAAATTGAAAATATAATAATGTAAATATATATATATATATATATATATATATATCATACATAAAATATATATATATATATATATATATATATAAATATTAAAATATTTTAAACGTTTGTCCAAAAATATTAAATAATATGAAAAGTTTATTCACAAATACTAAATTAAGGCCTTCATGTGTGCCAAAACAACAGTGAACAGATAATAGATTCACATCACTGCTTCAAAAATGTTTGCCTTCTAAAAAAAAATTATATATATATATATATATATATATCTATATAATTTAGAAGGTAAAGATTTCGAATCAGTGATGTAGGATATATAGGATGTAGGAATAAATAATGGCAGGTTTTAGCAAGAGAGTCAGCAAGATTGATCGATTACAAGGATGAAACAATATTATTCTAAATTTTTTTGCTTATTTTCCAAAAACAATAGTAACAGAACTTTGATGAAGCATAATGGCTTATCAGATCATCATTATAAGACTAAATTGGTCCTTGTTTCTTTATGCATAATATAGATCATATATAAAAAGAATATATGTATTTTTATCTAACAGTACTTTGTTTTCAGTACTTTTTTTTTATTACAAAATAATGTAAACTATTTGCAAAAAAAGCAAGCATGGGCTTCTATTCTTTTCCACAATGCAACTGTGTGTTTTTTTGTTTTTTTTTTTATCATTTCTTTTTTTTTCATTTAAAAAAATAACAGAGAGTAAAACAATCCAGTGTCAGAAATCAATCAATAATCTTTTCTGAATTTGTTCTGGAGTCACAAAACAGTTTTCAGATAGATCATAATATCAGTTTAAACATGCACGTCACAGTTTATCTCTGAGCTACGGAAAATATTTAATAGCTAGCTATAATACTGATGCACGCCAGTCACACCAGTAAGTGTGTATTAAATCTGAGAGTCTGTGTGGCTAAAGAAATGCTAAAGTTACAGAAACCACATCCTCGATTTCCTTTATTCAAACTAATCAGCAGCCTTCTTTGTCGTATGGCGAACAGCACTTTACAGTCAGCCTGTTAATCCATCAAAACTTAAAGCTATAGCATAGTCTGCATTATATTCTCAGGATCATTAAAGGCCAAACAGACAAAAATGTCTTTGGTGTTATTAAAGCATTACATCACTACATTTTTGTATTTCTTGTTTTGTTTTTGTTTTTTTATATTTGACCTTTTGCAGTAACTGTCGGCATGTTTGTGCAGCTATTAACCTGCCTCCCCAGGACTGGGTCATATTTAGTAATCATTGTACCTACTCACATGGGATTAGGGCATTTAGAGAGAAAAAACACCGTAAGCACTATTTTTTTATATTATTCATGGACTTCTGTGAGTACTGCTTTCACAAGCTTACATGAAGGCATGTTTAAATTACATGGACAAACTTTCCATTTTGTATGCAATTTAAACATGCCTTCATGTCAACTTGTGTTGGTCAATATAATTGTTTATGCTAATTACTTGTTAAATAACTCCATTTCATAATTGCCATGTGCTGCAAAAACTGTTGTCACTGTAGAAAAGTAATAGAAAGGGTCTAATGCACTCACGGCGTTTGCCATACACGCACATTAGCCACCCTCCTTTGGATGACATCGGTGGTGGCGGAGGACTGATAATGTGCCGAGGAACATCAGCGCTGGAATCGGGTGAGTGTTACAAGGGTTTTTTTTTTTTAACCATTGCAGTGTTGCGGAAGGGGGAGGGGGCAGAGGGAACTATAGTGCTAGGAATACTGTTTGGTGTTCCTAGCCCTATAGCATCTGTTTAAAGGACCACTATAGTGCCAGGAAAACATACTCGTTTTCCTGGCACTATAGTGCCCTGAGGGTGCCCCCACCCTCAGGGACCCCCTCCCACCCGGCTCTGGAAAGGGGAAAGGGGTTAAAACGTACCTTTTTCCAGCGCTGGGCGGAGCGCGGTCCTCCTTCTCTCCTCCTCCGATCCTCCTCCTGGGCTGAATGCGCACGCGCGGCAAGAGCTGCGCGCGCATTCAGCCCGTCGCATAGGAAAGCATTTACAATGCTTTCCTATGGACGCTTGCGTGCTCTCACTGTGAAAATCACAGTGAGAAGCACGCAAGCGCCTCTAGTGGCTGTAAATGAGACAGCCACTAGAGGAAATAGGGGAAGGCTTAACCCATTCACAAACATAGCAGTTTCTCTGAAACTGCTATGTTTATAAAAAAAATGGGTTAACCCTAGAAGGACCTGGCACCCAGACCACTTCATTAAGCTGAAGTGGTCTGGGTGCCTAGAGTGGTCCTTTAAGTGGGAGCAAAATACTGAACAAGTGCAAGTGATAAGGGAAGCACCAGGCAGCGAACACTTAGCATAATTTTGCCTTCCCAAATTAAAGGCAGTCACCAGAAATATAAAAAATACATTATATTTAGAAATAAAGTATTATGTATTTACAATATAATACCCCAACAATAGACTGTAAGCTTGTTTAAGCAGGGCCTTCTCCTCTTTAGAGGGGCAAAGGTTTAAAAATAATATCAGTGTTATGGACAAAATATTAGAATTAGTAAAATGCCTATTTACTCTGTGCTTATAATTTACTGTGTTAACCTGGCTGCTAGAGTAACTGTTTCCCCTTGAACCCATCCCCTCCTTTTTCAGTAACTGTTCCCTCGAGAGCTTCCTCGTGTAACAAGATGGTGCTGGAATGTGTAGGAGAGTTCCATGTTAGTAATGACATCACACCCGGTAGGATGGATAAGATGAGACCCCTTAAAGTGTAACCAATTGTTGAAGTGTATTCTCTGTTATCTATAATTATGCATATGATGTATTCTTGCTTTATAATGGGCTTCCCACCCCCAAGTTTTCATGAACCTGAAACTTGTGTCCGGTGTGAATTACTTTAGGAAGCGTGCAGGCAATTAAATAACTAGTTTGGAAAGGAGCAGATAGTCAAATAATCAAACACTTGATTTGATCCATAACATCAGGAATTTACTGAGAGGGTAGTGGATGCATGGAATGGCCTTCCAGCTGAAGTGGTAAAGGTTACCACAGTGAGCGATTTTAAGCATGCGTGGGATAGGCATAAGGCTATCCTAGCTATAAGATAAGGCCAGGATACTGGTGCCTCTCCTACTGTGCTGTCCTGGTTTAAAACTAGTACACATGTGGGTAAATATGAAATTAATTCCTATAATATACTTAAAGCATATATGCATCCTTATGATGTACAAATCACAACACTTATTTCAGAGCCCCAAAATGTTCTATCAAAACGTTAACTGTCCTGGTAGCAAACTAATTGGGGTCTGAACTTCCTGGAGAGTCCAAGCCATTCTGAAGCATTATATAAAGTTTGAGAAGTACAACTCTACATTGTCACAAAACAAAAAACAGCCAAATTGTCTCTGCACCAGTACGGGTATGATATTCCTAACCTTATATCACTTCCTTTAAGCATTTCAGTTGAGAGACAACCAGATAGGTAAGGGGCACACGAGTGTATCTAATAATGTGGCAAACAGAAACTCCAGTAATAAATAAAACAATAACGCATCTGATATTATGTCAGTTCCTTAGGTTTTCTGATCTGCGTACCTACAACAGAACTACTACTGCAGGCCAAGTAGCCTCCTTTAGAAAAACAGGGCACCCGTGCAGACCCATACAAAATATACCACTAAAAGTCTGTTTTTCACACTGTCTGCTGTTTTGTTGTAGATGAAAGCAATTTCATTGTGTGGGCCACATGGGCCAAACATTACACCCCAAGGATGATTAACTACATTTTGCATATTGTGGGAGGTACCTTGAGTTACTTCTGTTTGCCCTGCTCCCTAAGACAGTGTTCGGAACACTACTAACTTGGCATTGACTGGACAAGTTCAAAAGAACAACAACAAAGAAAATATGTTTTTGAAAAAAAATTATTAATAAGATATAATATAGGTTTCAATGTTTATGGTAATGTTTCACATGCATTATAATGACTAGTGAGCTTTAACCAAGATTGTCCCTTTAATTCCCACTTCATGCATTGTAAGTGTGTAAGAAATAAACATATATAGTTTAATTTAGCCCCAGAAAAGGAAAACTCCTTGCAGTTAGATACTAAGTATATATATATATATATATATATATATATATAAATGACACTTAGTTGGCGGAGCCAGCACCGGAGAAAGACGCACATTGCCATAGCTCCGTCTACAAAAGACTGATATCGGGGGGGAAAAGCCCACACCGTCGAGTACCAAACAGCTCCAGGTGTGCCCTATGACATGGGGAAGAAAACAAAGAAATCCCGAGCGGACCCGAGCACGGGTTCCCAGGATATCGGGACTTATGGCGCGGGCTGAGGCCTACGCCTCTCCTTCGTCGGAAGACGACGGTCTGCTAGCCGACCTACAAACAGCGGCTCCGGCACTGACAAAACCCATGGCACCCAAGGAGCTGGGAGATGCGGCTCCGGCCACGAAAGCCGACATAAAGGCCCTGATGAAGGACATTCAAGCCATGTTCCAGGCCGATATGGCGCAGGTACGAGGGGAAGTCTCCATGCTCACCAGCAAGGTGCACTCAGTGGAAGAAACTGTCCAAAATATCAGTACTGCACAAACGAACACTGATACAGCCTTACTCTCACTGCAACAGCAATGTAATTCACTGACAGCACAATTAGCCAACATGGAGGACAGAACTAAAGCTCGCAACCTGAGAGTCCGAGGAATCCCTGAAACGATCACTGCGGCTGAACTGCCTCACTATTGCAGACGGCTTATAGCGACTCTTCTCCTGCCTAAACAAGCAAAACAGCTAGGAATCGACTCCTGCTTTTGCCTACCCATGGCCAGCAAAGCACCAAAAGAAGCCCCAAGTGATGTGCTCATAAAATTTGTAAGGGACTCCGACCAGGGGGTGCTTATGGGGGCCACTAAAGGCTCTCCAACGGTTCCCTTAGAGGGGGCTCACCTAGCGTTTTTCAGGGACTATTCCAGACATACCCTAACATGGAGGAGATCCTTTAAGCAAATCACACAGCAGCTCCGGGACCAATCTATACCATATAAGTGGGGACCGCATCGCCTACTGGTGGAAAGGGAAGGCAAAGTACACTCTCTTCTACAAATCGCCAATGCTCCCACCTTCCTCGAGGCTCTTGGGGTGCCGACTAACACTCTACCAGCGGTGCAGGGCACAACATGGAATGTGGCCAATATCAGCCCCTTCGTACCAAAGGGACTTGAGCCACGCACCTCT
The DNA here is from genome assembly GCA_933207985.1 of Pelobates cultripes. Classification (NCBI taxonomy): domain Eukaryota; kingdom Metazoa; phylum Chordata; class Amphibia; order Anura; family Pelobatidae; genus Pelobates; species Pelobates cultripes. The sequence continues at coordinate 37,030,237 of OW240916.1, forward strand.
GAACCTCCCGCCTGAGGGCGGCGGCTGCTGTCAAGCTGGGACTAAATGTTTACATGTTCACTTGTTTAAGTTCAGTTCTCACCATGTAACTCCACGACCACACTAACGTGATGCCAGCTAAAGTTTAAGTTTAATTTTACTTTCAGTGTTCTATAGTTTAAAACCACCCATGCCTTCCAACTGGCTCCGAAAGCATATAGCCAGACACCCAGCCTAGAATAAATCTCCCCCCCCCCACAACTTTAATTGGGACGTGCAATGCTCTCACTCACACTCATACAAGCGACCAGTAGCACAACCCGAGACGGACCTACCATGACCTGCATTTACACCAGCCACCATGTAACATGCTTTAGGTCACCGAATACTCCCCTGACCTGATACAGGCGCCCTAAGAAATGAATTAATCAATATGCCTAACACTGACAGAGACCAGGGCGCATCCCTCTCCTAGCAAGCACCCTCTAACCCAAAGAACACCTACCATGGCGTAGACATGAGGGAACCTAGCCAGACAAACACATTTAAAAAAAAAAAAAGGGTTAACATACTGCATGTGTTGATGTACTGCATCATGAAAATGTACTATGGTACTATTGTTTGTCCACCTTCTCTTTGACACCAGCTGAAAAGCTTTGTATTTCTATAACCGCAAAAATAAAGAATCAAAAAAAAAAAAAGACACTTAACCACTTAATATTTCACATGCCAAGTACTATGGACTAGATTTTCCAGAAATGTCTGTGTCGTTAACTGTCACTGTATTACAGTTAGCACATCTTTCAGCCATTCAGATTCTCGTACCATATTAAAAAAAAAAAGTAATTTGGCACAGAATGAAATTTGACAAAAGGAAATCCAAGTACACAGTTGTTTATGTCAGCTCATTCACAGTGCAGTAAGTACGGAAAAATAATTCCAATGCAGTCTAATGTGACGATAAAACATTATGTGCTTGTTAAGACACATTAAATCTGGAACATCTCTTAGATGATTTCAGATGAATGCTTACCAATTTCTGGTGCCGTGTTATGTGTTGTTTCCATGGACTCGCCAAATAAAAATTCATACTTTGCTTTGGCAACATTCTGTGAGTGCGCCGAGGTGCTGTTAACCCAAACATACCTCTCCGCCTGTGAAGAAAAGAGAAAACAATGGAATTAAACAAACAACTCTCTTAGCTTTCATTAAAGCTATAGGGAAAAAGTGTAACATATATACACAGAAATAGGTCAAGGTTGGTAAATGTTTGCATTAAAGTTGGATTCTGACAGAGTCACTCATACTATGCCTACTTTTTATTAGGATTCAGGGAACAGTTATAATGACATTTCTATTGAGTCATTTGGTTTCCTAAGCTCAAACAAGTTTATATAAACCCTCCATATACACTTAATCACATTTTCACTTACATAAGCTGTGTGAATACCAGCCAGGGGAGCAGGGCCGCCACCAGAAATTTGTGGCCCCTGACAAAGCACAAGGTCTGGGCCCGCCCCCCACCCCGGCCCGCTCGGCCCGCTCGGCCCGCTCGGCCCGCTCGGCCCGCTCACGAGTCCGCCCACAGGACTCCTACCTAGTCCACTGACAATGATGCAGGACTGAATGTGATGTGTATAGTGGAAGTGAATGAGAATGTGTGTAATGGATGTAGTGTTTGTGTGTATTAGATACTGTTTGTGCAGTGAATGCAGAGTGTGCGTTTGTGTAGCGGATGCAGGGTGTATAGTGAACACAGAGTGTGTTTGAGTAGTGGATGAAGTGTGTGTTTGTGTAGTGGATGTAGTGTTTGTGTGTACTAGATACAATGTGTTTAGTGGATGCAGTGTTTGTAGTGGATGTAGTGTGTGTATTAGATGCAGTGTTTCTATATAGTGAATGAAGAGTGTTTGAATGTGTGGTGGATGTAGTGTGTGTACTGTGAATACAGGATGTTTGTGTAGTGGATGCTGTGTGTATAGTTATTGCAAAGTGTGTGTTAGTGTAGTGAATGCAGAGTGTGTGTCAGTGTAGTGAATGCAGAGTGTGTGTCAGTGTAGTGGATGCAGAGTGTGTCAGTGTAGTGGATGCAGTGTTTGTCAGTGTAGTGGATACAGAGTGTGTGTCAGTGTAATGAATGCAGAGTGTGTGTCAGTGTAGTGAATGCAGAGTGTTTGTCAGTGTAGTGGATGCAGAGTGTTTGTCAGTGTAGTGGATACAGAGTGTGTGTCAGTGTAATGAATGCAGAGTAGTCTGGGCCCCCCAGGACCGCCGGGCCAGTGACAACCGTCATGGTTGTTACCCCCTGATGGCGGCCCTGCAGGGGAGGTGTGGTTAGGGCTGATAAAACATAAACAAAAGTGGTTTATCTACTAAATGGCAGAGTACACCCATATTGCTTCATTAAACTAAAGTTGTTTGGTGCCAGGTAGCACCAGCCCTGTGTGAAGAACAAGTGTCATCTCACTTGTAAAGCACAAGTAAGACATAGCATTGGAGGAATGGGTTGTACACGCAGTCTAGCAAACTACAAAGAATCAGCCTCTCAATATATAAATTCAAATAAATAAATATAATGTATTTTTTCCTACCCAGCACATGAATGCAACAGGAAAATAAATGACAGATCTATCTCCGGAAATCAATGAGGAATGAATTATTTAGCATACAAAATATAAGTGAAGTTGTATATGCGCACCTGTGACCATCAACTGTGAATATTGTACTTTGAAAAAGATCCCTAAAGGACAAACTGTTATAACTGCAAAGACTATCAACAGCTATTGAGTAATTTAGTCTGTCCTTAGAATGTAGTCAGCAAATGCTGCTGTATTACTATTACATATTGTATTAGCGGATTTGGATGCATAACTTTACCCAATAAGCTTACACTGGTAATTATTTTAGATAAATACCACAATCAGAAATATGTCCTCTAAAAATGTTGGCATTAGGTCACACTAGACCATCAGCAATGCTGGCATTAAGCTGGGTGCTGACCTAGCCTTGGTAGAATATTGTGAAATGTTGGAATCCCTACATGCATCAAACCACGTCTTTAAGGTAGCTTTTGCGTGAGAACGCCTCTTGGACGAACATTTCTCCATAATGTAATGCCATAATACACTAAATCCATTATTACTCAATGAACCATTTTCCATGAAGAATCAGCAGATAATTACACGTTATGTTTGACGGCATCCGCCATTATTTTACTAAAGGATTTTCAAAGTGGTGGAGTACGTAATTAGAAGCTTAGAAGCAGCTTACTCCATTTGGTCAAGCTAGACGGAACTCAAGCTATTTCTTAAAATGAGCTCTTTGTGTAATGCAGTTCTAGAGCCTGACTAGCAAATCCATAAAATGAAATCACTGATGGGGAACAAATCTGAGGCATGGCAAGATTTGTTTTTTTTCTTTACTAGACTGACAATTATTGTTTATCATTAGTAGTCATACAATTTAGAAGAGTAGTTCAAAACACTTATTCTAGAAGAAATATGAAGCGATGTGGAATAAGAACACACTTCTAGAACTTAATTTACTACAGCATGATATATTATATGTACCTGTGGACAGAGGGCAGCATAATAATCTCCTTTGTGCCAAGGTTAACAAATTTAAACCTCTTTAGTTTAGAAAAATGTCGGCTGAGAGGGGATATGATAACATTATACAATTATATTCGGGGCCAATACAAACCATTGAGTGGAAATCTATTCACAAACCAGACTTTACATAGGACACGAAGCCATGCGTTTAGACTGGAAGAAAGAAGATTTCGTCTAAGGCAAAGGAAATGTTTTTTTTACTGTAAGAACAATCAGGATGTGGAATTATCTGCCTGAAGAAGTGGTTTTATCAGAGTCCATACAGATGTTCAAACGGCAACTAGATGCATACTTGCAAAAACAGAATATTCAAGGATAAAATTTTTCAATGTAGGGTAATAGCTGCTTGATCCAAGGATAAATCTGACTGCCATTCTGAATTTTTTTCCTAGTTTGTTGCAAAATTGGAAGCGCTTCAGACTAGGTTTTTTTGCCTTCTTTTGGATCAAAAACAAATGTGAGGAAGGCTGAACTTGATGGATGCAAGTCTCTTTTCAGCTATGTAACTATGTAAGTCCCACAAGAGTCATCTCCTCTTGATCAGATGCCTCAGGTAGTAATGAAAGGATCATAACAGTGTGGGTCAACCAATGTTCCACATATGACTTAAAATAAAATGTCAGTACTCAAAATAATGTCACTACTCTGGAAATTACACAATTAAATATTTTAAATCAACTAAAGCAGGGGTGCCCAAAAGAAAGATCCCCATATGTTTTAAAACAGCTTCCATGATGCTTTGTCATTTTAAAGGCATGTAAAGCATCATGCGCCTCGTCATTCTACAACATCTGGGATCTACCTTTTGGACACCCCTGCTCTAAAGCTTCTGTTAACTTTTCTTCATGTGTTGTTCTGTTTTCATTTACTTTTATAATAAAGGATTACCAAATTACATCACAATCATCCAGTTCAGTCCAGGCAGAGCCATGGCACACAACGCAAAGGAAGAGGAGAAACATGGTTCAATATTCCTCTTCTCTACATGCGGTCTCTATTCTGACTGCCATGTGCAAAGGAGTTACCGCCTCGGTTTAGCCACCCTGCTGTACTATTTTAGCCTCTCTGCTGCACTATTTTAGGACAGTCCTTCCGTGATACACAAACCTGCGGCTAACACCCGGTGGTAATCAAACTTGTTCTTTTCTTATCTTATGCCTTTTATTTAGCTTGATTCTCAGTAACTAGTTATTTACTTTGACTAAGCTTGTTATTACTGGTAGCAATCAATTTCAGTGCCTAAGAAGTGTAATTGCTATAACATAACTTTTCTCACTATAACCCCTACGCACTGAATAGCTTTCATCACTGTTTTTCCTGTTATTATTTAAAAGATAAATAGTGCTGTATGGCTGACATTTTATGACAATCTTGCTCTCAACTTCACTGTATTATTTCATCTAAAAATTTAATTGTAAGCTTGTTAACTAACCGATGCACTCCAAAAATAAAGAATTTAAAAAAAAATACAGAAAAAAATAATAATCCAGGTATAGATTTATCCCCAAGTATCCCCTTCCCCTTCTTATCCCCTTCTTAATATGGTACCAGGACATGAAGACTAGTCCTTAAAAGGACACTATAGGCACCAAAACAACTTTAGCTTAATGAAGCAGTTTTGGTGTGTAGATCATGCCCCTGTGCTCTTACTGCTCAATTCACTGCCATTTAGGAGTTAAATCACTTACTTTATACAGCCCTAGTCACACCTCCCTGCATGGGATGTACACACTTCCTATAAAGTGAAATCTAACTTTATGGCAAGACAGGAGGCTTCATATTTGCTTTAACCTTCTTTACTGAACCTCCCAGCAGCAAAGAAATAGATAAACATATAGAGAAAAAAAATCAACCAATCAGGACACATATTAGAACACAACAGTCTGTCAGGCTCCTCCCAACTCCTCTTTCTTTGCTGCTTGCCTCCCAGGTGAGTCTATTCCAATTATAGCTCTCTAAAATATATTATTGACCTGCCTTATTTAGTTTTTTCCATAGATTTTTTTGACTCCTTTAATTAACTTTCCCTGTCAGTTTTACTCACATGAGATAATGTGTGTGTTTATTTTTATCTCTGCCCTTTATCACATCGACCTTTCTCAGGTCAGCCCACTGTCCAGTCCCTTCCCTGTGACTTTATTTATCTCTGACTATTTTTTTTCTAATGTAAAACCTTACTAATCATTTCCTTGGTGAAATTATCTTCAGATCGCACCACTGCAGTGGCTGCGGTCCGTTTTGATCACGCCCGCAATCTATTTCTGTACCGCCCTTTTTTTCGCGTCATTGATTGACACACAGTTTTCCCGCCTTCCTCCGTCTTGCCGGCGGCCATCTTCTGTTCGGCGGTTAAATTTCCCGTTCGCGCGCTTTTCAGGAACTGCTCTCTGCTACTGGATTGCACCTCTGTTAAACTGTGAGTATTCATTGCCCCCTGCTGGTACATTTTGTTGTTACTCTTGAACTATTACAGAACACTTGCTTATCATAGCCTTTTGTGTTTTATTTTCAGATTGCTCTCAAACTTACAAAACAGCTATATGCCTATTAGAGGGTGACCCCCTCTTGCCTCTTTTATTGAGGGTGATCCCCTTGTGCCTTATCTCTTATATATATTTTTATTGATTGCACAGGTTACCCCTGTCATTATTATATTGACAGTTTAACTGCCGTAATTGTGGATGAACCCCACTGAGTCCCCTTAAAGGTGACGGCATATTGTCTGGGTGAACCCCAATAAGACAGCCCCTGATTTTACTTTGTTTGTGACAAGTTTGTTAATATATATATATATATATATATATATATATATATATAACAAAAGTAGTAATGCACTCCACCTTCCTTGATGTACTTGCCCGGTGCTTATCAGCAAACAGATACAGCCAAAAATACAAGGATGAAAGTCTGTGATACAGACTGAAACGTTGATTTTTATTTTGAGCTAATAAAAGCTAAGTTTTATTCATTCAACTTGGAAGTCCCTGGAGTGCTATCTTGTATTTTTGGCTATATATATATATATATATATATATATATATATAAAAAATAATAATAAATACAAAATAAAAAATAAAAATTGTTTAATATACCTGTTGGTATATTGATTCTGTGGTGAAACCACTACTATTTTACTGGTCATTAGTGATGTCCAGATCGGTTCGCCGAACGGTTCGCCATGGACTCATCATTTGAGTAAACTTTGACCCTGTACCTCACAGTCAGCTGACACGTTCCAGCCAATCAGCAGCAGACCCTCCCTCCCAGTCCCTCCCACCTCCTGGACAGCATCCATTTTGAAGCTGCATTCTTAGTGAGCTGTCCAGGAGGTGGGAGGGTCTGGGAGGGAGGGTTTGGGAGGGAGGGTCTGCTCCTGATTGGCTGGAATGTGTCTGCTGACTGTGAGGTACAGGGTCAAAGTTTACTCAATGATGAGTCCGTGGCGAACCGTTCGTGGCGAACTGTTCGCGAACCGTTCGGTGAACCGTTCGGGACATCACTACTGGTCATCATGTCGGACCAACCGGAACCTTCACTGTCAGCAGAATTAAAAGCCTGGCTTCAAGCTGCAATTGCAGACTCTATCCCCAAAGCCTTGGCAACGTTTCATGACCAGACAGCCCCTATTGCCACCATCACGCAATTGTCAGACTCGGATGATTCCAGGGTCTCTGACCATGACGAAGCCCCACGTAAGTGCCCTTGGAAGGGTAACAGTGCTTCTGCTGGCAAAGGCAAAGCCCCAGCAAAGACAGCTAAATTGTCTCATGCCAAACCCACTTTGACTTCAGAATCTGACCCCTTAAAGGGTTCAACCTCTGGCTATCACCTTCGAGTGATAGATGAATACAATGCATATCCAGATGAGGATCTCCCAAGTGACCCTTCCTCTTCTGAATTTGTTACGGAGACTTTTCTCCTACCCCAAAACCAGTCCTTTCAGGACACTGATCCTATGTCCACTACTAATTTAGACAATACTAAGGACGATATCATACTGGATACCAATGGTTGTCCTCTATTTGACCCACGTTGCATCAGACACCCTCGTTCAGCAGAATGGACACCCCCTGATCACATTGCCAAATATTGCAGATTATGGCTTTGTAAACCTTTAGAAAAGGAGGTTAGAGCCGAATTAAAAGCAGAATGTCCACGGCCTATAATCCCTGATAAGGTGGCTGTCACCCCTGAACTTGACCCACTCCTGGTCACTTTTCTAACTAAGACGGGTAAAGATTCCCGCAAAGGAATCGAAGTTGGCTTAAAAGCCACCCAAGACAAGCTGATGGATATAGCTGGCCCGCTTATCCAGCTTTTTATAATCGCTGACGAGACGCTAGCAGGTGGCAATTTTGACGCACACATGGTTCGTGAATGGGCACAAAGAGCATTATGCCTGTTGGGCAACGCCAATGTAGCTATTTCCGTTGAACGGCGTAAAGCCGTATTATATAAAATTGACGCCAAATTGGCAGAATTAGGCACCAAAGAACTTGGTCCAGAGGCTAATGGACTGTTATTTGGGGACAGGTTCATACGGGACCTGAATAAACACGTATCTGTGTTTACCTCCCTCAACAAGGCACAATGGAACCTTTGCAGGGTGTTCAGGCCCCAGCGTTTTTCCGGGAGAGCTGGTCGCTACAGGGGCCGAATGACTGGCAGAGCTGCCTTCACAGGCTACAGGCCTCAGCCAGAAGACTCATGGAATTCAGACAATACCCGTTTCTACCACAAGCAGTTCTTTCCCTCTAGACATTCCATCAGAGGACGTGGATATGCTTCCCTCCGGGGCCGCACTGCTTCAGGTAATTGACTTTCCTTATTCTTAAGTTCCTATTGCAGGCCGGTTAACCCTTTTTTTCCAACAGTGGTCTCTATTAACCCAGGATCCATGGATCCTTCAAACCGTATCTGGTTTCCATATAGATTTTGCAAACGACCCTCTACAGGAGTCTCCCCCTCCACCTCTGCACATGTCTCAAGAGGACAATGCGACCTTGAAGGCCGCGCTAAACGACCTTGTCGCCAAGGGCACTATAGAACGTTCTCTGTCCCCTCACAGATTCATAAGCAACATATTTCTGGTCCGAAAACAGTCAGGAGACTTTCGACCAGTTATCAACCTGAAAGACCTAAACAATTTTATTGTTTACCAACATTTCAAAATGGAGGGTATCCACCTCCTTCCAGACCTACTCTGCGAGGGAGACTGGTTCTCCCGTTTGGACTTGACAGATGCTTACCTCACGGTTCCTATAACACCGGCCCATCGCTGTTTCCTACAGTTCAGATGGCATCAAGACTTATGGCAGTTCACATGCCTCCCCTTTGGACTCTGTTCCGCACCTTGGTGTTTCACCAAGCTGATGAAACCGGTCATGGCCTTGCTACGCTCTCAGGGGATTCGCTCCATCATATATTTGGACGATATCCTCCTTATGGCTCGGGACACAGGCACTCTACGCCTCCATACAGACATGACCACAGCTCTGTTAAAAAACTTGGGTTCGTGATCAATGTCAAAAAATCCGTCCTCACCCCGTCTCAGATGGTTCAATTCCTTGGATTCCAAATAGATTCTGTTTTGGCTATCCTACAACTCCCTTCAGTAAAGAACATCAAAAAAGACATCAGAAAAATTCTAGCCTCTTCAACTATCCGTCTTAGCGACTTAGCTCGCATAATCGGACTACTCTCCGCCTCGATTAAGGCGATCTTCCCAGCTCCTTTACATTACCGAGCAATGTAACGTCTGAAGACTCGCTCTTTACGTCACTCTGCATCTTACGATCAATAGATCTCCTTGACAGATGAAGTCCAACTCGAACTGAATTGGTGGCTACACCATATGGATGCATGGAACGGGAGAGCGATCTTCGGATCACAGCCAGATTACATCCTAGAATCAGATGCCAGTCTTCTGGGGTGGGGTGGGGTGGGGTGGGGTGCATCATGCGCAAATCTCTCTACCGGAGGTCCTTGGTCCCCATCAGAACGGGCATTGCACATCAATTGCCTCGAGTTGATTGCCGGTTCCTTTGCGATTCGCAGTTTCGCAAAGGACTCTTGCAATTGTTCCCAAGTGCTGAGAATGGACAACATCTCAGCTGTTCAATACGTGAATCGCTTAGGGGGATCCCGTTCCAAAATGCTCTCTGACCTCACAAAAGAATTATACCAATTTTGCCTAGACAGGAACATCTCCCTTCGAGCAGAGTATCTACCTAGTTCCTACAACTTAGTCGCAGATTGGTTCTCTTGACACTAGAGAGACTCCAGCGACTGGTAATTGGACCCACACTTTTTTACCAACTCCATCTTCTTCGGGGTCCATTCAACCTCGACCTATTTGCGTCTCGTCTGAATCGACAGACGGACGCTTTTTTCAGTTGGTTGCCGGATCCGACCTCTCTGGTAGTAGACGACTTCCTTCAATCTTGGCCAATGACCGGAGCTTATGCCTTCCCTCCGTTCTCCATGATCCTTCACACTCTCCATCATCTCAGGACTCAGGGGACCACAATAACACAGCTGACCCCTTTGTGGCATACCCAACCATGGTTTCCCAATCTCTTGGAGATGTCGGTGGATTATCCACTACTGCTACCTGCCGCGCACGATCTTCTCAAAGATCCCGCAGGCAACTTTCACCCTCTTGCGTTGCAGGGTCATCTCCAGCTAGTGGCCTGGACTGTTTCAGGGGATCCTGGAATGCCGCAGGACTTTTGGAGACTGCTAGAGAACTCTTATGGGACTCATGGGCCCCCGGGACTAGACGCTCTTACCTCTCAGCCTGTCGAGTTTGGCATCGCTGGTGCTTGGAAAGGGGTATTGATCCCGTTTCAGCTTCTTTGATTAACGTTATGAACTTTCTGTCCTCTCTTTTTGATCAAGGTAAATCCTACAGATCCATTAATGTGATTTGTTCAGCAATTTCAGCAGCTCATGGCCCCATTGATAATACAGCAATAGGTAAACTCCCCTCCATCTATAAACTGTTGCGTGGCATTTGTTTTGCTCGACCTCCTGTCCCAAAATATTCTCATTTTTGGGATGTTGCTCTTGTTTTGTCCTTCCTGGAGACTTGGCCACTCAACTAGGCACTCTCTCTACGACAACTGTCGGACAAATTAGCTCTTCTTCTCTGCTTAGTTTATTTTAGAAGAGTGTCTGATATTCAGGCATTTGACTTTCACGCTATTGATTTCACGCCCCAAGGTGTACGTTTCAAGATTTCTCGCCCCACTAAAACTAATTCCTTAACGATTACTTACCCTTATTTTTCTGACAAGCCGTCGCTCTGCGTTGCTCGTTGTGTCCAACACTACGTCGCCTCTACATCACCCCTACAGGCCCCCTTTTTATCTCATATGTGCAACCACACAAGCCAGTGTCTTGTCCCACGATTGCCTGCTGGATTAAATGGTTTCTCGATTTAGCGGGCATAGATTCCTCTTTTGGAGCTCATTCTGTCAGAGGTGCTGCTGCCTCTTCCGCCTTTATGGCTGGGGGATCCCTTGCAGACATACTAAAATGCGCTGATTGGTCTAGAGAGAATCTACATTCCGTACCTTTATATTTTCGACAATCGTCCCATGCTTCTTTCTCTTTGGTTTCCACACTTTAAAACAGCAAATATGAAGCCTCCTGTCTTGCCATAAAATTCGGGATTATTCTAGCTTTAGTGACTGAATAATCTAAATTTTATTAAAGACAGGAGGCGAATATTTTCCCATCCTTTGGTATCCCACCCCAGATTTTTTTTCAGGTCACATATACTCTTAATTTTTTCTAGGTTTCTTGTAAGACTTTATATTAATCTGGGTGTTTTTTCTGTTTGCTCTTGTTAGTTGCTTATTAATCTGCCTGGTTCTGACTGTTTTAGATTTTGCAATAGTTAATACTCGTAATATCCAGGGGGTAGATCTGTGTATGTAGATATCTTGCGGACACCCAGTCCAAGTGACCATACTTTCACGATCTTTCTCTGTCTTTTAGTGTGAAGTTTCTCTGCATGAGCCACGAAGACTACGTTCCATTGGTCTCTAGTATCGGCTGCGCTCTGGTTTACATGGTTGATGGCTTACTCAAGTTTACACGGTTGACTACACTTATGATCGGCTGCATCAGAAAGAGGATTTGGGAGGAGCCTGACAGACTGTTATGTTCTAATATGTGTCCTGATTGGTTGATTTTTTCTCTATATGTTTAACTATTTCTTTGCTGCTGGGAGGTTCAGTAAAGAAGGTTAAAGCAAATATCCGCCTCCTGTCTTTAATAAAATTTAGATTATTCAGTCACTAAAGCTAGAATAATCCCGAATTTTTACACTTCTGTTTAGTTAAGAATTTCTTCAGCACTCCAGAAAAACCCAAAGATGAGTAAAGCATAAAAATATTGAACCTGCTTAAGCGTGTATAAAGAAATAGTTCATAGCCTTGTAGAGCACCAAAACTAGCTTGTCATTACAAAATGCAAATGAAGCATCAAATTGGTAGTTCATTAAAAGGAAACAGGGCTGCTCACAGCTGATACAGGATGGAAATCTAACCAAATTTCAAACCACTTAGCAAAGGTTACCTTGAAAACAATTATCTCTTACTATTCTGAGAGACTGAAGCGGACGTTATCCATAATTATGGTTCGGATAGAACAGGAACGTTTCTAGAAAGGGAAGAAAATGTTACGTATTCTAAAATATACACAACATTTTCTTCCCATTTTTTAGTGCATTGTAAAAATACAAAATTAAGAAAAAAATGGGTTTCACAAACTGTAGTCGCCATTTAAATATTGCATCTAATTAACTATTTTGATTTGGTTCTAGCAAACATGTTTGAATGTTTCTTTAGAAAAATAGACTACGTAGCTCATGGGAGACAATTTATTTCAAAAACTAATTTACAAACTCCTTTTACCTATTAGAAATTATGGACAGCTTGCGTTCACTTAGGGAATATGGTAATGATGTGGATAGGAAGAAAACATATGGCGAAGCCTAAGGGTATATTCAGGCAGAACACGCGGTTTGCTAAACTGATTTTCACTGACATTTAGCGGCACGGCACTACAGGCTGCCAGATAAAGCTTTCGAAATTATATAACGACTTCATGCTCGTCTGACCTTTCATGGTCAGTAACTAGAATATTCTCATCAACAAATATTAAGTCACCTTCATTTTCCTTATAGGTCACATATTAAGCAATGGGCCGAGCAAATGACCTATTCAGAATTGGTTCAAGCACAATAGTGTTAGTGATTACCGGTATATTAAGAGAAAGGTTTGCTGTCATGTCCTACCTGCTGCTAAAGATTGTTTTTAATAAGTTGACTGCATGTGGAACATGGTTTTTAAATAATTCAATAATTAATCATTTTAAGGAGCATCTATCTATCTATTTCCATAATCTGTCCACCAGTTGATCAATATCAGTTTTATATATATATATGAAGCAATAACCAATGGTTATGGTGGGGGAAAATTGTGGTTGAAAACCCCTTCGACCTGAAGTCAAATCTGCAGTGATGTTACTACCGCAAAGGATTCTGGGTGGGCATATGCAAATTAGTTTAACATAGAATTTGTGATTTGTGATTTCTGTGGGAAAAGCTAGTCTTACGGCTTCACTGGTGTGCAGATTTTTGTTTAACATTGTATTATATATATATATATATATATATATATATATATATGCATACACTGACCAGCATCAACATTAAAACCACCGACTTAAAGGGACATTCCACTGCCCAAATACAAAATAAATAAATCACTGTTTAGTAGCTATACCCAAAAATGAAAAGGGTCATGCATTTAAATACTAGAATTTTTTTGGGGGGGTGTATATCTAAAATCAGCTTGCAAAACCTGCAGCTCTCTTGTCGGCTGCCTTTGCAAGCTCTCCCCTTCTAACCCCGCCCAGACTTTCTGTGGCTGTCCAATCACAGACTTCCCAATACAGCTCAATGAGAAGTCTTTGTAAGTAGGTGCTTTGGGCAATTGCTGCCTTTTGAGGTCAGCTGTATTGAGCTAACAAAACCAGTTGTTTACCTGAGAGCCAAAGGGGTGTAACCAGGTTAATTTATAAAAGTGTCAATTTCTATTGAAATCTGCACTTTTTGCAAAATGAAAAAAAGATGACACAATCTTCATACATAAAGCTCTTCAGCAAGCAAAAGTTGCTTAGGGGTCTGCAATGACCATTTATTATCATGTAGGTCCCCCTAGCAGGGCCGTTGCTAGACTATTTAGCACCGTAGTCAAGACCAACTAAAACAAAACAAAAATTGCTTCTCAGGACACCAATGTCGGGGTCGTATGCATACATTTATAAGGATGTATTTTATAAGAATTATAGTGAGCGGCTCATGCTGCATCATTAAAGGAACACTATAGGGTCAGGAAGACAACCACTGGTCCCGCCCCGTTGGTGACATCATCAGAATTGCTGATTTTTAGCCAATCCAATACTTTCCCACGGGGAAAGCATTGGATTGGCTAAAATCGGCAAGGGGCAGGGCCAAACGCCGTTTTGGCCATTCAGCACCTCCTCATTGATATGCATGTTTATGAGGAAAATTCAGCATCCCCATGCAGAGCGGTGGAAATGCTGAATGGCAGTGCTGCCTAGTGTGCAGCACTGGGCCAGAAAGCACCTCCAGTGGCCATCTGAGGAGTGGCCACTTGGAGGAATACCTAGGGGCAATGTAAACACTGCCTATTCTCTGAAAAAGCAGTGTTTGCATGAAAATTCCTGAAGGGAGCTACTATACTCACCAGAACAACTACATTAAGCTGTAGTTTTTCTGGTGACTATAGTGTCCTTTTAAGAAATAAAATAAACATAGAGCATGCAAAAAATACAGCATATTAATAAGGCCAAAATCTTTCAAATGCAAGTTGCAGTGGTGCCTGGAATGTCCCCATAACGAGTGAAAATGATATTTGTACTGAACTATTTCAGAGAGAAAATCTAATTGCTGAAATAAATTGCACATAAATGTGTGAAATTAACCTGAAGTCATTGCAAGCCATTTATGTTTTTTTTGTTTTGTTTTTTTTCAATCTGCTTTGTCAAAAATAATACAAGAAAATAGTAATGGTCCTCTCTCCCCAGCCATTCAGCCCCTCCTAACAAAAACTGTTCACAGATGAGGTGACATTCGAATGACACAAAATCACAGTACTTTGTGATAAACTAACTGCTAGGGAATTATAAGCCCTGTCCTATCACTGTCTGTCTTCTGTGACAGCCTGTGGTTTAGCCTATAAAGGCAATAGATCAGCACTTCTATGGCCACTTAGCTTTTATGATGTGAGCATATAATAACACTTCTGGCAATTAGAAATATTCTGTGCACTTCACAGACCTTTACCTCTCTGGATGTAGAAAAAAAAGACAAGCTGACAACTGTGCGGAAAGGAAATAAATCAACTGCTTCACTGCTGTTAGTAGAAAACATTTTTTATAAATAGTTATAAAAACAAATTAAAAGGTCATTTAAAATGATAACTCAAAAATATAAAGAGAGATATATAGATAAATGGACGGATGAACGAACGAACAGACAGACTGACTGACAGATAGACAAGCAAACAGACAGAAACATTTTTAGAACATCACGTTAAAGTAGCCTTAACTCCTTTTTTATTATTAAAATCTTTAAGCAGGCAAAGCATCCCTAATAAAAAATGGACAGAATTAGTTTTTTTTTTTTTTTTTTTAAAGGATCACTATAGTGTCAGAAAAACAAAGCGTTTTTCCTGACACTATAGTGCCCTGAGGGTGCCCCCACCTTCATGGTCCCCCTCCCGTGGCGCTGAAGGGGTTTAAACCCCCTTTAGCAGCTTACCTTAATCCGGCTCTGGTGTCCTCTCCTCCCCCGCCGACGTCAGCTCCCCCGTCTGATGTCAGCAGGGCCGAATGCGCATGCGCAGCAGTGCTGCGCGTACATTCAAAGTGCACTCCAGCGTCGCAGATGCGCCTCTAGTGGCTGTCCGGAAGACAGCCACTAGAGGCTGGCTTAAAGGACCACTCTAGGCACCCAGACCACTTCAGCTTAATGAAGTGGTCTGGGTGCCTGGTCCAGCTAGGGTTAACCCATTTTTTTATAAACATAGCAGTTTCAGAGAAACTGCTATGTTTATAAATGGGTTAATCCAGCCTCTAAAGCCTCTAGTGGCTGTCTCATTGACAGCCGCCAGAGGCGTTTGTGTGCTTCTCACTGTGAAAATCACAGTGAGAAGGCGCAAGCGTCCATAGGAAAGCATTATGAATGCTTTCCTAAGAGACTGGCTGAATGCGCGCGCAGCTCCTGCCGCCCATGCGCATTCAGCCGAAGAGGAGGAGAAGAGGCGGAGAGGAGGAGGAGAGCTCCCCGCCCAGCGCTGGAGAAAGGTAAGATTTTAACCCCTTCCTCTCCCCAGATCCCGGCACTATAGTGGTCCTTTAACCCCAAATGTAAACATAGCAGTTTCTCTGAAACTGCTATGTTTGCATCTGAAGGGTTAAAACCTGAGGGACATGGCACCCAGACCACTTCATTGAGCTGAAGTGGTCTGGGTGACTCTAGTGTCCCTTTAAAGATTCTTCTGTGCATTATTTTGCACAGTCCTCATTAACAAAATTCAGCATGTTACCCCTACAAAAGTACTGATATTTCAGCAGCCAAACTGGTACTTAATGCAGGAAAAATTTTGAAAGCATGTAAATCACTGTTCTGGAAGTCTTGTCAAAATACTTTACAGAATACTTTCTTCTTCCTCTTTTTTCCTTATTGCCTCGTTTAATTTATTACTTAATGGCGGTGTCTCAATTATCCAGCATATTGTGACAGAGTGTTAATTATATTATCACTGGTGATTTTGTAGATTATGTGTACACCTTTCATCCTGGAAAGTCTATTTTATGCACTGCTGTATATTTGAGAATATGTGATATAATGATAAGCAGCATTAACAGCAAAATAGCTGTCCATGAGGGGTTCACTGGCTTTGCATCTCTTCCTGAGTTGTGTTTCAAAGCTGTTGTATACAGCACACATAGACTCAGAGGAATCCATGTTTAAAATGAAATAAAGAGGCAAAAAGGTGATTATTCGTTGAACTAATTTGCATATATCCACCCAGAATCCCTTGCAGTAATAACATCACTGCAAATTTGAGATTTCTGTGGGAAAGCAAGTTTTATAGCTTGACTGGTGTGCAGATTTGTGTTTAGCAATGTATTAACAATCCACTAACTTCAGGTGAAAGGGGTTTTCAATAACTTTTGATATCCACCATAACTTTGTTGGTTTGTGCTCTGCTATACACACACATATATATATAGACAATAGCAGAAGACCGGCACTCAAGGAATTTGATCAAAATATTTACTGTTCAAAGAAGAATCGACATTTCAGCTCCTCTAGGAAGCTTTCATCAGGACATACACAATCACAATATGAATGAAACACTTATATAAGAACTCCTTATATAAGTGTTTCATTCATATTGTGGTTGTGCTATTGTCTACATTTGAGCTACCAGAGCACCAGGTATAGATTTTTTCTTTTTTGGAGTGCAGGGGTTCATTATTTCCTTATATATATATATATATATATATATATATATATATATATATATATATATATATATATATATATATATATACACACACACACACACACATTTTTTTGGCTTACAAAACTTTGAAAACTTTAATTGCAAAAAAAAAAAAAAACACAAAAATAAACACTTTACTTGGTAACATCTACATCAAAGAAGTGCCTATAACTTTCTATTTGGTGTGCAAGCTAACATGACACACAGCCTATTTACAATGAATCTTTTGACCATTATTCTGATAGGGACATTGATACTTACTACACATAGAAAAATGCAAATTATACATTATTTGGATAGGTTCATAACTACTGATCTAAACAATATCAATTCATCTTTTTTTAAATATTACACAAAATAAGAGTGTACTGCACGAAACACGTTATGAAGTGACAGAATTCTGAAATTCATTTAAAGAAAACAACTTTACAAATTTAAAGTTTGCATCTAAAAGACTGTAATAATGCTTTTAACACTTTAATAACATTCCAGTCCAAGTAGTATCATTATATAGCTTTCTTTATATCATTATAAAGAAGGTTCCCCTTCACCTCACTGCTATATCTCCCCGCTTTTCAGTATATATACCACCAATGACACCGTATGCATTTAATTATGTATTTTGTCCTTAGGGTATATCTAAAAACAGCTTGCAAAAGCTACAGACCTCTTGCAGGGCATCTAAGTGAGCCCTTACGTTTTGTGGCTGTCCAATCACAGACTTCCCAATGCAGCTCAATGAGGCTTCTTTGCAAATCAGGTGCTTTGGGCAATGACTACCTCTTGAGCTCCACTGAGCTAACCAACCAGGAAGTTTGGTGGGGGGTGTAACAAGGTTAATTTATAAAAGTGCTAATTTCTATTGAAATCTGCTCTTTTAATAAAATCTATAAAAAAAAAAAAAGAGTTCACAATCTTCACACATAAAGCACTTCAGCAAGCTACAGTGCTTTAGGTGTGTGAGGTGTTCCTTTAACATCAAGCCCCCAAACTCCAAAACACCCTCAACAATAGGTTTCTCTAATACCCTGTTAGCCCCTAACACTAACCACTTCACTTATGTTCCTTTCACACTACCTCAACACATCATTAACCATAAGCCAAACCCTAAAAGGCAGACATTATTCTAAACCTAAACATGTGTCCAACCGTAGTCCTAAACCTAAACACCTCTCTTATCTTTGAGGCTATTTGACACAGCATAGTTATAAATGGGAACGTTCAACAGGAACATTTGAGTCTCAATGTTTTAAAGTCAATGTTTTAAATGTTACAGTATTGTGTCGAGGTCACTCTGCAAGTCAATTAGAGGGCAACAACACTGCATGTTGAAGACGATCTCCCGGTATTTAAAATCAACATAGCTTTATTAATTGACCTGTCGTATTCTTTTTGCAAAGCATTGGAAGCCTTTTCTGTACAGGACTCAACACACCAAGATACAATCTGGAGTCATATAATTGCAGCCTTAATGTGTCTCAAATTTGGATCACTATTTCTTTCGGATTTATAAACACTAGGCCATGCCTTAGTGAATACTAACAGGTTGTGTCTAATTCTTTATACATGTACCAGAGATACAGTGTGATCGGAGCTTGTAAAATAGACATATTTTAACATTTCAGTCCTTTCGTTAACATAAATAAGTCCCCCTTCTATAGCGAGTGTATTAATGCATAACAAGCACCAATTAACTGGTCCTTTAATTAACATATCCTGAAGCCTTCTCTTATTATCAACAAAAGGCTTTTGTGACTTCTTTAAAGAGCAGCCCAGTCAATCGAATGTTGGGGGGTGGGAGAGGACCCTTGAAACCAAACAAAAAAATATTTCGCTTCAGACATCTGTCTGCTTTTTAATGTCAGCGCCTCTGAAAATCTAACACAAAGGATCAATAAACAGCTGTTCTGTAAACTACCATGTAAACAAAAGCTGTAAATATTTTATACTGCATTGGTATATATTCTAATAACTATAACTAATTTATAGATAGCTTTATCACATAAAGCATAATATGAAATGTTTTAGATAAACAAAAAACACAGTGCTCCTAGATTTGTTTATTTTAAGAGAGGCAAAAAAAACAAACCTTGCACAGACAGAGACAAGTCAAAAACTAAAGTATTGTACAATACCATGATTTAAAAAAAAAAAAGCAAACCATGGTAATTTTTTCTTAACATATATATATATATATCCACAATACTATTTGAAAAATTCATTGACAGAGTGCATTATTTCACTGCCATAATAATAAGCACTTAAAAGCACAGAGATGAGGTGTGATAAAATATCTAGGACCCCTGAAAAAAAGTCTTATTCAGTTAGGCTGTTTTTCTTGCCATAGAATACTACTACTCACTCATAGTCACACTCTACGGAAACCACAAACTTTAAACACACGCTTTGCCCGATCACCATTACTAACCTGACTGCCCAAAACCGTATGTCTCACTTCACATAGAAAGTCGCTGAAATTGTGCAAGAGACCTCAACTCTCTTCATCCCTCACTCACACTACTTCAGCCCGATCTACTTCTCTAACCTAAGTTAACTCATAGCCACTACACAAAAATAAATTTCTGCTGTGCGTCTGTACTCCTGCCTCACCAACGCTTCCACTGACCCTACCCTCTCAGCCTCTTCTCTTGTTTCCTTCTTCTTTCCTGCTCCTGTGTCTTTCCTGCTTTAAACATGCAGTCAGAAGGCCCAACCTTGACCCAAACCTCCCATCTAACTTCCACCCAATCTCCATACACCATTTGCCTCCATGATTCTTGGTAGAGTTTTAAATAGAAGACTAGCTTTTTGAGTTTAATTCTAAATTAGACCAGTTTTGACCCTGGTGACCATCAACTTGTACTTCTCACCTTAAACTGTTAAAGGATCATTATAGGGTCAGTAACACAAACATGTATTTCTGACAACATAGTGTTAAAACCACCATCTAGCCCCCCTGGGCCCCTCATGCCTCCATAAATGTAGCAAAATCTTACTATATTCAAGCCTGAAGCTGTAGCTCCGCATGCTGTTTGCCTCAGAAAAACAGCTGTCTGCTGACATCATCAGAAGTGGTAGCCTGATCCTATCACAATGCTTCCCCATAGGATTGGCTGAGACTGACAAGGAGGCAAATCAGGGGCAGAGCCAGCATGATTCAAACACAGCACTGGCCAATCAGCATCTCCTCATAGAGATGAATTGAATCAATGAATTTCTGTGAGGAAAGTACAGTGTCTGCATGCAGAGGGAGGAGATACTGAATGTTTGGATGCATTTTAGGCAGCCATGACCCAGGAAGGATCTCTAACAGCCATCTGAGGAGTGGCCAGTGAAGTTATCACTAGGCTGTAATCTAAACACTGCATTTTCTCTGAAAAGACAGTGTTTACAGCAAAAATCCTAAAGGTAATGATTCTACTCACCAGAACAAATGCAATAAGCTATAGCTGTTCTGGTGACTACAGTGTCCCTTTAACAACTTTGCTTCTCTCTACTCCCCCTACTCTTCAGTAACCTGCATCACATTCTCTCTACCAACTTCCTAATCTAATAATTAAAGCATCTCTGTCACCACAATTTCTGAGTTTGCCATAAACATATTAAGATGACAGCGCCTGCATAGTTGTGCTTCAGGTAAGTATAACTCACCTATTACCCCCACCCCACCCAGGCTGCTGCCATTGACCACCACTTTTTCTAATGTATGATAATGTCCAACCGATAAAATGTTTTTCCCAATTTTGCTACTTCCTGCATCACAGTGAGCAGGGCCGGACTGGGGATACAAAGCAGCCCTGGAAAAAAAATTTGTGCCAGCCCCATAAGTCACGGCGCCATATATTGTCGCGTGTAATATGTAAGGCTATGTCTTGCCAGGACAGATGATTGAGTAATATATATATATATATATATATATATATGCTTTTTCTAATATAAAATATTGGTCCTTTCAGGGTAAAACGTTTAATTATACAGTAAGCATACGCACATGCAGACACAGGCAATTTCACTGACATTTCAGTGACACACACAAGCTCATTGATACACAGCCTCATAGACAAACAATCTTACTGATATACATCAGCTCATTGACATAAAAACACAAGCTCACTCACTAGCAGGCACACGCATGCAAGCAAGCTCACTCACTAGCAGACGCACACACACAGCTTAATGTGGTGGTACTGGTGTCTATAGCATGTCCCTACAGGCTTTTCAACGTAAACACTGACTTTTCAGACAAAAGGCAGTGTTTACATTGCTTCAAAGTGACACTGCTAGTGACAGTCACTCAGACGGTCACTAGAGGTGCTTCCTGTGTTAGTGCCCTCCCGCCCTCGCGCGCTGCTGAATGAGACTGGCGCCGGAATATGACGTCATATTCCGGCGCCGGTCTCATTCAGCTGCGTGCTGGGGAGCAGAGCCAGCGCAGCTCGCGCAGCTCCCTCAGCGGCCGCCAGGACAAGTCCGCCAGCGGCCGCCAAAAGACCTCCCCAGCGGCCAGGGGAGGGCTGGCAGCCTTAGGCCTGGGGGGCAAAACCAGTCAAGTAGACTGGTGCACCTGCCCAGGATCAGAGCCGGTGCAAGGATTTTTGCCGCCCTAGACAAAATAAAAATTTGCTGCCCCCACATGTCACATCACAATGCCCCACCCATATGATCTGCCATATGAACTAACGCCAGTGCTGCACACAGTGTGTGTTTACATTAAAAAGCCTGCAGGGACCAGCTATAGACACCAGAACCACTTCATTAAGCTATAGTGTCCCTTTAATGTGAGGTAAATTATAGATTAGTGTCACTAATAATATACTAGATTGCCTACTTACAAGCAGATGAGGATGATGATGGGCTGCAGTTTGGCTCCACTGGTCTGGTGTAGAACAGGATCTCTGGAGGCTGTTTGCAACTGTGGTCACAAAATTCAATGTTCTGGGAGAATTGGAAGCAGCTCAATTTTTTGGGGGCCCCTTACACAGCTCAAGGTCTGGGCCCCAGGGCCTGACGGTGAGTATGCCCATAAGGCCCACTCATAAGTTCCACCCACCCATGAGTTCGCTCACAGGGAGTGGAGTGTGTAGGGGATGTGTTATGTGTTATTGTAGAGGATCTAATATGTGTGCTTATGGTATGTAGTGTTTAGGGTTACCAGTTTGTGCAGGTGATGCAGTGTGTTTGTGTGTAGTGGAAGCAGTGTGTATTTGTGTATAAGGGATGTATTATGTGTTTCTGGTTGTGTGTAAGGGATGCATTGTGTGAATCTGTGTTTGTATGCATAAGGGATGCAAGGTGTGTGTCTGTATGTGTGTGCATGAGATGCATTGTGTTTCTGTGTGTATGTAAGAAAAGAAGTGTGTGTGTTTGCATGCGTGTGTACGGGTTTGCATTGTCTGTTTCTGTGTATGTGTGCAAAGGATGCATTGTCTTTGTGTGTAAGGGTTGCATTGTGTGTGTGTGTGTGGATGCATTGTAATGGATGCATTGTGTGTTTCTCTGTGTGTAAGGGAAGCATGTTGTGTTTCTGTGTATGTATAGGGATGCATTGTGTGTGTGTGCGCGCGTAGTGTGAAAGAGCTCCCTGTCTTGGCCCCTGTCCTATAGAGCTGCCCCTTCTTCTTATTCCCCCCCTCCCCTCTTCTTATTCCCCCCTCCCCTCTTCTTATCCATCCCTCCCCTCTTCTTATTCACCCCTCCCCTCTTCTTATTCCCCTCCCTCCCCTCATCTTATCCCCCCCCCTCTTTTTATTCCCTCCCTCCCCTCTTCTTATCCATCCCTCCCCTCTTCTTATTCCCCCCTCCCCTCTTCTTATTCCCCTCCCTCCCCTCATCTTATTCCCCCCTCTTTTTATTCCCTCCCTCCCCTCTTCTTATCCATCCCTCCCCTCTTCTTATTCCCTCCCTCCCCTCTTCTTATCCCTCCCTCCCCTCATCTTATTCCCCCTCCCTTCTTCTTATTCCCCCCTCCCCTCTTTTTATTCCCCCCTCCTCCCCTCTTCCTACCCCCCCCTGTAGCGTGGCCGAGCTGCACTCCGGTCCACGGTGGCCGGCCGGAGTGATAGGAAGGTCAGGTGCACACTGAGTGTGCACTTCCTGTCAGTCCGGCCGGTGACAGGAAACAGAAACTCCGCGCGGAACAGGAGTTTCTGTTTCCTGTAACCGGCCGGACTGACAGGAAGTGCACACTCAGTGTGCACCTTCCTATCACTCCGGCCAGCCACCGCGGACCGGAGTGCAGCTCGGCCACGCTACAGGGGAGGGAGGGGAGAAGCTGCAGCCGCCTGAGCGCTCTTAACAGAGCGCTCGGGCGGCTGCAGTATTTAAAGGGCCGGCCCAGGAACGCGGCCGGCCCCCAGGTGCCGCGGCCCACCGGGAAATTTCCCGGTATCCCGGTGGGCCAGTCCGGCTCTGACAGTGAGCTTGAAAGATAACTGGAGGACTTGTGATCTCTCTGTCCATGAAAGAAAACAAAATTAAACAAAATCACAGAGTAACACAGCCAGCGTCACTGTAGCACCATGAAATTATAGCACTCTATGACATTGCCCTTCAATAACGCCTGTCAGAAACAGAATGATCAACAAGCAAAATATTCAGCATGTTACAATATATTTACACTCATGTAGTGTACTATAGAAAATACTGTGTCTGCACAGTTCGTTGTTACAAAAATTGGGATAGAAAAAGATAGACCCAGACATTATACACAGGAACTTGGCTTCCTTGCACCACTATTATCTATACGCTGGCTTAGACAACCTTGCCGACCCACAAATGAACACCAAAGCTCCCCCAACCTGACCAATTGTTTCAGCCGTCGGTCAGAATCAATGGCTTTCACTGTTGAAGATATTTCTGTAATATGGCGGGTACAAGAAGCTCTACCTCTTTAACATATATTAGACAGATATTAAGTCGGGCATACCTATTATTTATATTTAATAGCAATTTGCTATGGAACGCACAAACAAAATCTCATGTGGTCCTCAGTCAATGAACTGCATGCTCCACTTCCTCAGCAGATGTTAAATACTTAGTAACACATGTGCCAGTATTTCGTCTAACTGATGGACTAAAACACACGTGTATTCAAAGTTAACCTTTCTGCTAAACAAAATGAAATATTAGGGTCATCAACATTTCTTCTGGAAATAAAAATGAAATGCATCAAGTTCAGCCTTTCAAGTATGCCTTTTGTTGGTTACAATGCAAATAGAAAAGCAGAAAGAATTAGACTCCAGTCGTGTCTCAAAAAGGAGGAATGTCCCAAAATGTCAATCATATTTCTCTCTGATCGAAAATTAGAGCTGTAAATATATGGAGTAAATTATTACTTTAAGCATATGGACTATACATAATGGTGAACTGTGTATTATAGAAATATAATGCCACTGAGAGGTCCAGCAGACATCATAATAGGATATAGTACCAAAAAACACAAAATACAGAAATATGTGTTTACAACAAATAATAAAAAATTAAAAGCAAACTTAACTTAGTGACAGCTTCCCTTGGCAGCCTTTCCACATGGATGCCTGATAGAGCAAATGTATACAAGAAATAGGGGAAAACGTTGTCTGAATCTATAAGAAAATTAACAATTCATAGTGAAAAACCATAATGTGCATGTACATAAACACGCTATCAGAAGCACTCACAGAGTGGAGACCATTAATGCGCTTTCAGGGTGCCACCCCTAATCATTTGGGGGGGTAGAGTATGGATCCACAGACTCAGGAACCTGGACACCAGAAGAGAGCAGGAATCGGAGAGTAGACTAAAAGTATATTTATTTATAAAAAAGGCACTGCTCCAACGCGTTTCGTTCTACCTGGTAGAACTTCTTCGGGGATCTCAATAGTTAAAATATAAACATAAATATGCAGTACAAAAGCGGGAATTTTTTGTACTGCATAGTTATGTTTAGAGCGGAAATTTCATTCATCAAGGGCAAGTGGGTAAGTAGAAATTTTGAGCCCTGATTTATTATTAAATACATTATTTTTGAAAAGTTATAAAGAGTCAGCTACATGTGCCAGAGAATGTTAAAGGATCAGTCTACGACCCAAACCAGCACAGCCTACTCTAGTGGCTATGGAGCTGGTAAACCACCGGCACTGCCCACCTGCGCAATGTCAAATTATTTTTTTACACCCTCAGCCTATTACTGCTGTTCAAATATGGATGAAATACATATTGCAAATAAAACGTGTGTGTAATATGGCACATGAAAGGCTGTGGCTACAGGCTCCAGATGAAAACCTATTTTTTTTTATAAAAAATACTTGAAATGGTTCAACAGGGAACATGGGGAACCAACAATAAAAAAGGGCCCCTTTAAGAATATGTATCACATTTACAAGTTACCAGGAAATTATCATAATCAGATCATTACAACTTGGACATAGTGTGTCTCTGCAGGTCATTTACCATACAGAGACACTTAGGAGAATACTATATGAAGTGGCTAAACACACAGATTGATTTATTAACAGGTGAAATGTCACATTATTGAGTCTTTTCATGAAATAGAATATGAGGTGTTATTATAGCATGGATGTAGTTACTTCAGTACTCACTCTCTTTTATCATTTATTACGGTACTAACAAATGTGGCTTTATAGCAGGTGAAGATCATGACAATTTTATATAAGATTATTCAACAGCAAAGTACAGTAAAGTACACTAATAAGACAATGGATAAAGAGTACAAAATAGAAACATATGCAAACCGTAATAAAGATAGCATATAATCATAAAATCATGTAAAGGGAAGAGGTTTATTGGACAAGGCGTGATGCGGTTAAAGGAGCACTATAGTCACGAAAACAACTTTGGAAGCAGCTTTGGTGTATAGATCATGTCCCTGCAGTCTCACTGCTCAATTCTCTGCAATTTAGGAGTTTAATCAGTTTGTGTATACAGCCCTAGTCACACCTCCCTGCATGTGACGTCACAGCCTTACTAAACCCTTCCTGTTTAGAGTCATCTAATATTTACACTTTCATAAATAAATCGCTGCTCTGCAACTTTGAAACAAGGCATGTTAACTGCTAAATATAATAAAAGATTACCTAATTTGAAACAAGGCATGTTAACCGCTAAATATAATAAAAGATTACCTAATTTGAAACAAGGCATGTTAACCGCTAAATATAATAAAAGATTACCTAATTCATTCTATTGTTCTCTGCAACTCAGGTCTAGGGAGTTTTCCCTGAGGACAATTAAACAAACAAGTCCCCAAAGAAGTCAATGGCAAAACAGCCGTGGAAGCTGCAAACATTAAATATATATGTGCACATCATTGGTGGAGCATTAGGAAACACTGTTGTTTAAAGGGAACCTATAGTCTCGAATGTAACAATGTTTTTTCAGGACTATGGGTTCCATTTCATCATTGAGACCACTGACAATCTCATTTGCTGAAAAAAAACATTATGATGTCCTACTGACATCTTCTGCAATCTTGAACACACAAGAAGCATTGGATCAGAGAAACACATTGGTGGCCAAAACCGCACTCCTCCAATTAAATGTTGCTAAGTGCTTCCTCTGGAAGATAGTATTTAACCCTGCAATGTAAACATTTCAGGGTTAAAAAGGCAACTGTACCCAGACTACTTCATTGAGACACAGTGTTCTGGGTAACGTTAGTGGTCCTTTAAGGTATGTGATATGGCCAGTATGCATCATGACAATATAATTCACAAGACCCAAAAGACAGAGAAAAGCAGATCTGTGTAGGGGGCGGGGCCGGACCACCATGCGTCAAAGTCGCACAATAGAGCAGCTCCAGCAAATTCTTATATTTTAAGCCCATAAAAACTGAAAAAACACCTACCTGACAACTAGAAGCTGTGACTCAGTGCAAGAGAGTATCCTGGCTCAGAGGAGAGGCTTGCTGATCAGTTCTAGTCCCTTGGAGGGGTGCTCTCCATCATCTATGATGGGGATCACTCGGGCGGTGAGTGGGTTGAACGGCCGCTGCCCCGCTATCCAGCCTAACAGCGCCATGCCAGTAGTACGAGGCTATGTGGAACTGGCCCTGTTCCACCACTGCCAGAAGAGAGACCGACGCTCCCACCACTCTGGCGGATTGTCAGCGCAGGCCAGACGAATACCTGAAGATGCCTGCTAAGAAGCAACACAGAATCCGGGTTCCGGTCCTGGGACGAGCCAGGTTATGGCGGAGGAACCGGAGACGTACTAAGCCACCGCATGCAGCACTGCAGAGATCAACGGAGGCTGACAACCGCAAATCTACCACCAAGCCTACCCAAGAACACGGCTCACAGAATGAGACACCGCTCCGGCGTTCCAGCTATGCCTGCCATACCTACCTAACTGCCGCAAGGGGACCGCAACGCTCGGGCCGACTGCTTGCAGCTGGGGTGCTGAAACTAAAGATCAGCGAGGCCGTGAGGATCCATATCCTGCCCACTGGGCATCGGTTGAACCGCAGGTTAAACATTAGGGGACTGCTACTCTGACACCTGCATAGAATACAACCACTGTATTTCATCCCATACAGCAGTTTTAGGCTTTTGTCCCTATCTGATTATCCAACTAGGCTGGTCCAGGGATACATGGTCACTGGTAGACATCTTGCTAGTGAGGGGGTCACCAGGGGTGGTAATTTCTACAGATATACTCACACCTGTATGGGGATTTACCTTACTGATGTTTTCAAGCTGTCTAATAACCTATACCCAGAAAGGAAGTTTAGCATATAAAGCATAATGAGATGTTTGCCTACACAGAGATACTCATGCATTCATTCACTAAGCGTCTGCTACAATTCTATTAACATAATTAATGGTTAAGCCTATACAGCCTTTTACACACACGCTATGACTTGCACCACACTACTGTCTACTCTTATTAATTTTAAAAAATGTGCACAGTTATTCATTCCATACGTTTGTCTTTATAAGTTTATGGAAACTCTGGCGTTAGCTGTTGTGGCATTGCTGGCGTAAATGTAACATGTATAATCCATGCACGAAAAAATAAAGAATTTTAAAAAAAAGCAGATCTGTGTAATCAGCCAGTAAATATCTGTACAGCTATTAAACAATGTTGTGACCTACATAGAACTGCAATCAGATAACAAAGAGATCGCTATAGACCTCAGTTCATTAGACAACATCCAGATCAATACAGAATTACAGGATAACCAGGCAAAGTCAAGGGTAATGTGCTCATACTTTCCACTAAAATATGTTTACAATTCAGATAGTATTTAGAATGTACAACTGAGAATGTTTTACTCATATCAGTCCCGTACATAATTAGATTTAGGGCATATCCGCCACTCAAAGATCAGAAGTATTATGCAATACCTGCAACCTCGCTTATAGACCTTATAGATTCATCTTGAATCTCATGTTTCAACCAAGTCCTGTTTGTCTAAGATAACAACAAAAGAGGCCCCTGGATTATGCATTGAAAATGAGAACATTTGAGAACTTAAAATCAGCATAACGAAGATCCCCTCTGTCTGCTGGAAATTTAGACTTGGGGGGGAATTTTAGTTTTTTAAAATTATTGTATGTTATTTTAGTGCCTTTATTAACTTTTTTTCATGTAGATTTTAGGCTTTTACAGAACAGTAAAATGTGTGAGAAGATCTCATTTGAATTAAATCATCACTGGCAAGGTAGGTTAATATACAAGTTTCTACCCATGTCAGTTTAGATAAACATCTAAGCACCATACAATAATCAGATTAAGAATTGTAGGTTTGCTGTCAGTTTTATTTAAAAAGGATATTCTTGGCAAGTTCAAATATATGTATACTGGCAAAGAGTAATGGGTTAGAACATGTATTTACAAGCCAAAGTTCTAGTTTGGAACATTGCCCTTTTTCAATAATATCAGCTACCCCCTAATATAATAGACAGCAGACACTTTATAAGCTAATACATAAATAGTACTGTGCTCTACACAGACCAAGTATATAGAAATGTGAGCTATGCATGACTAAAGAATGGCATAGATGCACCGTGAGCAGGAGAAACTGTTCTGGAATTGCAATATGGGCAGTAAAAAGCAAAACCCTTAGGTCTTACCACCAAAGTCTCAACAGATGGGCTTTCCACCCACAGAATACACACTAATGAGAAAACAGTGCTGGGTCCTATGCTTAAGGACAAGCGTCCAGACTTGTTGTAAATAAAAACTTGCTGTGAAAAAATAAGTACAAAAAACAGGCAATGTAAAGCGAGGAGGGGGGGGGCACAACAGCAGGAAAAATGCATATGCGTTCCGTGCCAATTCCGTGCACTTCCTCAGAGACTAGTCTCTAGCAATGTTTTCTCGCATAATGTATAGATGCATCTACTAGTATTTTTGTACACAAAATTCTACAGTAGATACGAAAAACAATAACTGCAACAACAAAAATGATACTTCGCAATCATTAAAAGGGTAAAATGATTAAACGAAAACAAATAAAGATAATAACTCTGACCTAATGTACGCTAAGGGCGTTTTCATCACGACGCCAAGCATTAGTCCTAACAAACACTGCAGACCCCAACTTGTCATGTCAGTGTTCTTAGCTATCATCTCGATGAGAAACATTGGCTTTCTAGAAATGCGTTCTCAAGCAAGCAAAGTCCAAACAACAGACAAAACATGTAGCAATGTCCTCTGTGAGCATACAACTCATGACATTTTGAACACAGCAAACCAGGGCTGTTTAAATTGTCTGATCCTAGCAATATCCAATGAGAAAACAGCATAAATGATAGAGAAAATGAAAGAAAGAAAAAAGTGAATAAAAAAGGATATCCGTGGCAGGCTTAGACATGCTTAGACTTAAAAAAAAAATTCTTCAGAGAACACACACATACCAATGTAACATGTTAATTCAATAAACACATAATCCCATTTGTAAAACACGTACTCCACATGCTCAATTATAATTAGAAATTGCCTAGGGAAACACTGGCATGTTGTATAGTATACAAGCCAAAATACGCTTCCAAACTGCTTTTTATAGAAATTGCAGTGCAGAAAGAGAAAGAACATATGCAGGAAAAAAACATATTCTAACCGCTATTTTTTTATTTATTAATTTTTGTTAAAAAGATTGAACGTTTGAGAAAATGTTGGTTAGCCAGTCCTGAAAATAAGGCATCCCTTTGCAAACACAGGTCAGGCAATTTATTGACATTCATTTTAGATGTTGACATAACGCTTATCTACTTATGTGTCCTTGTGGCTTGAGCTGTGTGTTCACAAAGAGCACTTTGCAATCTATTTATACAATACAGTGTGTACATGCATAGCTTAGAAGGCAACTTTCAATAATTTAAAAAAGTCTGCTCTTACTCTGCAGCCAAAAATTATTCAAGAGAAATAACTGCTGCTAAAGTACATTGTTTGAAATCAGTGTAGTGAAAACAATACGTTTTGTTATACAATCAGTTTTACAATCGGTTTTTCAATATTCAAGTGCTGGTTTTACCTTGAACCAGTAGCAACTCATTTTGATCATGTTAGTATGACTTTTTTCCAAGCAAGCTTAGTTAAAAACATACCTGAAATACTGTTTGGAAACACAGAAACAGAAGTTACTTGTATTACACTAGGCCTTTGGACAAATGCTCTAGAGCCGGGGTAGGCAACCTTCGGCACTCCAGGTGTTTTGGACTACATCCCCCTTAATGCTCTTACACCCATAATGCTGGCAAGGCCTCATGGGAGGTTAAGTCCAAACCATCTGGAGTGCCGAAGGTTGCCTATGCATGATCTATAACATGGGTAGGCAACTTTCGCGATTTCAGATGTCGTGAACTACATCCCCCATAATGCTCTTACAGCCAAAATTCTGGCAAAGCATTATCTAACAGCAAAATTACTTCAGTAAGCTAAAGTTGTTGTGGTGCTTAGAGTATTCTATTAACCCCTTAAGGACCAAACTTCTGGAATAAAAGGGAATCATGACATGTCACACATGTCATGTGTCCTTAAGGGGTTAAAGCTCCACGTGATATTCCTTAAAGGAACACTGCAGCATTACAATATAAATCTGTATTCTAATGATATAGTGTCCCTTTCCTTAACTTATTAGCCGAGGCTCTCTCCCTGGCTAAGATTCCTCCCCAGTGACATCACATTGATTGTGAGACCTAATGTGCATGCCGGCGTTGGCAGCACGTACATTAAAGCGTCCCCATAGGAAAGCATTGAATCAATGCTGTCCTATGTGGAATTTGAAGATGTTAAATGTCTTCATGCAGAGCATGAGAACGTCCAACGTTGTTTCACAGAGTAAAACTCTGGAAGACAGCCACTAGAGGTGGACTTAGAGGGACACTGCAAACCCTAAAGCACGTTAGCTTGCTGAATAGCTTTATATGTGAAGAGTGTGTCCTATTTTTTTATTTTGGAAATAGTGCAGGTTTTAATAGAAATCAACATTTTAATAAATTATACTTGTTACACCCCCTGACTTTTCAAGTAGAAAACAGGTTTTGTTACTTCCTGGTTTGGTTAGCTTATTTGCACTGAATTCAAGAGGCGGCAATTGCCAAGATCACCTGCCTTGCAAAGGTTTCTTATTGTGCTGCATTGGGAAGTCTGTGATTGGACAGCCACAGAAAGTCTGGGTGGGATTAGAAGAGGAGGGCTAAACACTGCAGGGTTAAACAGAGAGGGGTACTGCACACAAACCAATTCAATATGATTAGATGGTCTGGGTGCCTATAGTATCCCAAGCTAAGGGGGTCCACAAAAACAGCAATAATGACAACTGCCTTAATTGATCACTTTGGATTGTATATCTTGTCACTAGTTAAATTAGAAGTAAATTATTGTATGTAGATTATATCTTAACTAAATCATGCCAGCGTGATGTATTCTACTTTAACATAACCATGCTATTTTTATCAATTCTTTTGTACGTATTAAGAAATAAAGCTTTTTTTTGGATTAAGATTCTCGAACAATTTAAACAATACCACCTATCAGGGAACATCTGTGTGACTTCTAACTCTGAATACACGCGGCTTGTATAATACAACGCTGCAAAGTCAAATATAACTCAATCAGAAGCCGCATAATCTTCTTAGAGGCTTTGAAAGCGGCAATATTAAAAAGTCCCACAAACAAGAAATATTGGATTCCTCTGGCCAATTACTTTGCAATATAAGAAAAAATAAGAAATATATATATATATTTGGTTTATTACATTTTTTACAGTGTCAATGTAATATTCAGCACATAAATCAAACTAGGACAACAAAGACTAGTTTATAGATCAATAATGTTCCATAATTTTGTTTTGATTTCCCTTCTTTGGCATCTAAAGTGGACCTATCTCGTCTGGGATTTTGCGACATTGATTTTGCCTTTGAAAGCTGGCTATATTTTGTGCTTTTATTCTTACAACAGAAGACTATATGTTGAGATATTTAAATAATTATTTAGCCACTATTATTACACAAACAAAGCTCCATATTATCAGCTCAATTTACTCAATTAAAGGAACACTATAGGTGTATTTCTAGAGCTCAAGTGTCCTTGTCATTGGGAGGCTAATGCGCATGCGCAGCAAAATGCAGCGCTGCACCAATCAGATGGTCTCTATTAGACCATCTTATTAAAATAGCCAAGTTTTGGCTATTTCGTTAGAAGTGCCTTGAGTGGCTGCCAAAGTGACAGCCTCTAGAGGCATTTTAGACCTGCAATGTAAACACCACTGTTCCCGCAAAACAGCAATGTTTACACTGCAAGGTTAAAGGGGGACATGGCACCCGGACCACTTCATTGAGATGAAGTGGTCTGGATAGGTAAAGTGTTCCTTAAAGGTGAAGACAACATAGATGCTAAATGATTTACTCTTGGGGATCCGTTAAAAGATCTGTGATATTTTCCATAACAGGTTCACAATCTGACTCCTGAACATCACTCAGCAAAGTCAGCATAGTTATTTTCCCGTCATAAGTGCAGGTTTTGCACTACACATGAAAAATAGCTGGCATATGTTCTAATCTTTGGGATCTTTGAGAACACAATATATATTAACAGACATGCCAAAATGTTGAAGTCTTTGTATGTGTCAAGCTCAGTGTGTAAACCAATACCTACAAACCTATAACACAACAAATAGACAAGCCGTAAGCCGATCCTTAGAATGGTCGGGTAAACGGTAGAATAGTCAGTAGGAAAGCCAAGGTCAAGAACAGGAGAGATACGGTTAAACAAGAACCAGCCAAAGTCAAAGTATACCAGAAATCAGAGTAAGTGAGAGAACGGACAAAAAGTCAAAAGCCAGAATATGAGAATCAATGAACGCACTCTTGGGCTGCTAGAACTACAAGAGGGCAACTTGGAGTGGAAGAAGTGAGTATCTCTATGTATAACTTAAAAACTATTGGTCCACGTCATATTTGAGTTAAGTATGATAAGTGGGAGATAGAACCTGTGTTTAGCATGGCACACGTAATTTTTCGAATGTATCACTTTGAGCCGAGCGCAGTTCGGTGAATTTGCCTTTAACTCCCAAACACGGCCGCCCCATAACGCCCAGCGGCGCGCGAGCATGCACTGTCGCAGAGAACGCTGGGGACATGGAGGAGGAAAGGTAAGAGATCCTGGCAATACATGGCTGAGCATTCCTCTGTAGTCTGGAAAGTGAAACTAAAATGTTAAAAGTAATACATGCTGGGGACAGTCACACCTCAGCATGTAATAAGCGAGAGTTGAGCACACGGCAATGTGGTATAATGGAGATTTTATTCAGCCATCAAACGGAATGTGGCAACGTTTCAACATTTTAGACACTACAGCTGGCTGTAGTGATTATGGTGCTTAGAGTGTCCCTTTAAAAACGTATTATAATTCTGAACGGTAACCTCTTCTTCAGTGTGATGGCATTAACAGAATATCTCAATATTTATCCATCTGTAACATTTTACAAATCAATAAAGACAAATTCATTTCTCTGTCCGTCATTATATTCTGAGTGCTCGTTAATCTGTTTTACATTTTATCCAACACTAGACTAATAGTAAAAATGTCAGAATTGATTAATGTAACTCTAATGAATCAATATGGTTTCCCTTACAGTCATTGAACACTTCAAACATTAGAGTATCGCGCAAAAAACATATATCCTGGCGTTTTGTAAGAGAAACGCACAACTGGTAAAAAATAAACATAAACACAGCATAGCTCCACCTTCAGAACACTTTGTTTCAACAAATGCATTGGATGTTATAGGCCCTTTACAGATCCTGGTCAGCTGTACTTTACCCATAGTCCTCCAGCTAGCTTTCTCTAGTCTTGTGTGCTGGACATAAGCTGTTGGGATGTTTTGTTTTTTTTTACACTCTTTGCAATTTTATTTTTAATGCTTACAGCAAAAAAAAGAACAATGGACAAAAATGAGACCACACACACAACACCAGTTGAAAAATATTAAAGAAAGTAATAAAACAAATTTGTGTAGGATTTCTCAAAGCCACGCAGTGACCATATCAAAACAGAAAAGTGGGAAGGAAGAAAGAAAGAAGAGGTAAGAGGAAAGGTGTGTAGAAGAAGGTAAGAGAAGGGAAATATGGGAAAAAGAAGAGACAGCGACATTCTTAGTTTACTTCTAAAGAAATTACAATGACATTGAGCTATTACGAGTCGTCAACGGGGGTCTGTGCCAGTTTCCAGATACTTAGCAGAATGATCTAATAAAGCCGCAGTAAGTTCCTCCGGGGATCTAATATCTTCAAAACATGTTATCCATTACTTAAACATTATAAGCTCATTTATTATAAAATGAAAAGAGAGAACCACTCAAGCAAGTGAGTGAAAACCACCACTGGCTTAAAATCACTTGCACAAGTGCCTCTTATCTATATGAATTAGCTGCCCTAACTGTCAGCATTGTGCACACAAGCACTCTTATGTTTATAACAAATTACTACCATGTGCACGTGTGATGTCGTACGAATGCACAAAAGTATTGATTTACCCGTAGAAATTAAAGGAGATAGGACTGAGATTTAGCAGCTATTTCCTGGTTAAAGTGCACGACAGACAACGTGGATTAAATCACAGGGAAAGACAATACAACAAAACAATTTATGTATGTGTATACTAACAAGAAATTCCACAACACTAAACATAGTAATTAAAAGGTCATTAATAAAACTTGGTTTAAGAGACAGAGACAATCTCAGGTTATGCTTTGGGTTCACTTTAGATGGGCCCTCTAAGCACCATAACAACTACACCCTGCCAGACGTCTGAACAGAACAATTTCGGGAGGGTTGTCAAAGCCAAATGTGTTTCGGCACTGTAACTCTTAGGTCACATCTAAATCAAGAAGAAAATTGATACTGGTATAGAGAAAAGAGAAGTTCCGCTTTAGTGATATCTGTGAAGAAGGAGCAGACCATTGAGTCCCAGGTAAGTGTCAAACCGTTCTAAAATGGTTTTACTCTTAACAGTGGGAACTGATGGCACCATAGCCACCACAGTGTGCTACAGTGGCACCTAATATCTTCAGTACAAAATTCTGTGATAGCTAATGTCTTGCTACTCTGTCCAGTCTGGCAGAGCTCCAATGAAAAAAAGGACAACCATCTATAGAGTTTTCAAGTCATAATGTTAGTGTCAAGTGTACATATGAAGCTTGCATCAAATCTTACACAGTTATACACTAAAGTGTGTAATGCCGGGAATTTAAAGAGAAATGTAACTTTCAGATCAGCTAACAATGGCTACATATTCTACATATGGAAAAAATAGAGAGGTCCAGGCACTCCAGATATCAGTGGAATAGGCAATTTATTGAACTCACAGCAAAAGCAACGTTTCGACCAAACTGCTCTTTATCAAGCTTGATAAAGACCAGTTTGGTCAAAATGTCGCGCTTGATAAAGACCAGTTTGGTCAAAACGTCGTGCTTGATAAAGACCAGTTTGGTCGAAAAGTTGCGCTTGATAAAGACCAGTTTGGTCGAAAAGTTGCGCTTGATAAAGACCAGTTTGGTCAAAACGTTGCCCTTGATAAAGACCAGTTTGGTCAAAACGTTGCGCTTGATAAAGGCCAGTTTGGTCGAAACGTTGCTTTGGCTGTGAGTTCAATAAATTGCCTATTCCACTGGTATCTGGAGTGCCTGGACCTCTCTATTTTTTTCAGGAATTCATCGGTCTCTGATACTGTGGCCGGTCTGGTTGCACCCAGACTCAGACATATTCTACATATAACATATATTTCTACTAGTCCAAAAGTGAAGAAATAATGTTTTCCAACATTCCACTGT
The DNA here is from genome assembly GCA_933207985.1 of Pelobates cultripes. Lineage (NCBI taxonomy): Eukaryota > Metazoa > Chordata > Amphibia > Anura > Pelobatidae > Pelobates > Pelobates cultripes. Next base: position 37,066,716 of record OW240916.1, read on the forward strand.
TGTGGAAACTGTTGTTTACTAAGACAATCAAACCAAATGGATTTAGATGACACTAATTGTCTGTTTTATCGCTGTACTCATTTATGTACAGGTAATTACTTTACCAGTAACTAAACCAGTAATTAGCATTAACAAAGCTTTGCTGGCTTATCTTGAAATCAGTATTTTATGATATAAACAAACAACCTAAGCTACTTCAAGAAGTTAACAGCCAGTTGTTATTCCTCCTCAATCCAGAATGCCAAGATCTGTATTACGATTTTAGGCACAGATCTGCCTTTTATCAAATTTGACTTTATTAGACCAGGCCTTGTGGAAATAAATTCCCTACTCTGTTGTAACAAATCAGGCAACTTCAAAACATTTTAATTACACAGTTTAAGACAAAAAGAAATATTATAAAGGATCACTCCAAGCACCAAAATGTAGTGTTAATTTTGGCGGCAAATTTCAATTTTGTTTTAGTTATCGTCTTTTGACTAAAAAGCCATTTTAGTTTTAGTCGTATTTTAGTCATCTGAATTGTTTTATTTCTGGTCTAGTTTTAGTCAACTAAATCTCAAAAATTTCAGTCGACAAAATGAACACTTCCACAGTGTTGACAGGAAGATATGGATTCTGCCTCTCTGGACTCCCAGAACCCCAAAATCGACTGCTTAGGATGCAATACGTGTGTGGAAGAGTCAATCCATCATCTCCAAAATTAGTTAATAGTGATACAGCTGCATCGTCATGCAAGTGACATTAAAAAGAAAATAAAAAAAATTTTAAATTGATTTTCAAGAAAAAAACAAGTGAGGGGTTACAAAAAAAGAAATGTGAAGGACAGTACAGTATCACAATAAATTTAACATTTCACGTCAATATACATTTTGTTGTACATACAAACCACAGTGTGAAAGCAAAGTCAAAATATATACCATGCCTCGTGTGAGATACAAAATACAACTTAAATAAATGCTAAATTGTCTTGAGGAAACACCATACATATCTCCTAAATAAGCTTGGGAATGTGTTGACTGTATAACTCATATGTATATACATTTTAAGGCCTAGTTCCCAATTTAATGGTGAAATAGGCCTTACATATGACATGTTTATGTCTTAATTGGGGTCTCAGTAATGGGATAGTAACAATACTATACAGTGCTGTAACAGTATCAGCAGATGACTAGGTTAATTGAAGAACTTAAAAAAGGAAAACCATAAGGACAAGTGTGGCATGTGACATAATATACACCACTCTTTACTGCCGTAAAGGAGAAAGTCCGTGTTTGAATTCAGTGCTGCTGGCTGGAGGTCTTTATGGGATTGAACTGTTACAATATGTGAAATGTGAGTTCAGAGATTCTCCAGGTTTAAAGCGGCACTGTCATGCCGAACTTACCTTTACTCAATCTCTTCCTCTTCTCCCCCTCTCTCAGGATCTGTTCTTCTTTTCTTCCTGTCTTCTTTAGTTTTCTTTAAAATCATAAGACAAAGTAGGGACTCTTTGCCTTATGGAGGTTTCCTCCGCTTGACCAGTTTTGACCAGCTTTGACCAGCGGAGGAGCAAAGTGTGCCTCATTTCCGCTGGTCAGAGCAGTTTTGCCATAATTCTTACCTTTCCACTGTGATCTCGCGATGCTTCCTGTCATTTTAGACAAAACTGCAGAATTGCGTTCTAACTGAATGAGAACAGTATGTTTGTTTGTTTTAGAACTCAATTCAGCACTTTGTTCGTATCGGAATTTCATTTGAATGAATGAAACTCTGATGCAATTTGTGCCGCAGCTGCATCTTGCAGCCGCTTAGTAGATAACTCCCTAATTCCCACGGTAAAGATTACTCAGTATTAGTAAATAATATGCCCCTACTCGCTATAACGTGAGTAGGGGCATGTCAAGTAAATGCCTGTGGCTGCTCACTGCTAAAAAAAAAACACATAAAAAACACCATTGTCCCCCCAGGCCCCACCTGTGCTGAGTCCTCCTCCCCCTATTGCCTCCCCCCTGGCCCCCACCCCTGAGCGGCAGCTGGGGGCCCTTAACAGTAAGAGGGGGGGAGACCTATTGCCTATTGAGTGGTGGGTGGGGACCATAAAGATAATGAGGGGGGACCTACTGTCCTCCCCCACTGCCCCTGGGTGGCGGGTGGGGGCCCTAAGACAAATCCCCCCCATCAAAGGTGACTAGGGGTCCCCAAGCTCCTAGTCACCCAACCACCCATCCAAAAAAAAGTTACCCCCTACCTACCCCCCTCACCCTAAAAAATAGTGAGGGGGGAATAAAATAACTAACCTGTAAAGAAAAATTTAATTTACCATTTGACGTCTTCTTTTTTTCTAAAATCTTCATTTTTCAGCACCCAAAAAGGCCAAATGAAAAACCATCATACCCGTCGAACTTAAAATAAAATAGAAAACCCGAGCGCAAAAAAAAAAAACAGATGAAAAAGAAAAAACCTGAGCACAAAAAAAATAATCCATCTTCACCCATGGAGGGTTCCGCGCAGACTGAGCTCCGCAGGGCGGGGAAGGCTTATAAAGCCTTGCCCCGCCCTGCAATTAGGCTAAGAACACTCTGATTGGTTGGTTTAAGCCAATCAGAGTGCTCTTTGTCATTTTACACAGCGTGGGAAAATTCAAAAGAACTTTCCCACGCTGTGTAATGTGACACAGAGCACTGTGATTGGATAGATTTCAGGGGTTTTTTGTTTTTTTTTACAGTGAGCAGCCACAATCTCCCTTATGGTAATATGGGGGTCATATTGAGCCCCATAGACTGAGGGGGACATGGGGGGCTTAGGAAGTGGCGGGGAGCACTGCTCCCTGCCGCTTCTATCTTTACATATTACAAGGAGGGAGCTGCGCTGTGTTTGTTTGTTCGTCTGACAATGCTATTCATTCATTCGTCTTTCTGACGAATGAATGAATAGATGAAATTCCCGTTCGCATGTCCAAGTGTTTCATTGGGCATATGCGGGAATCTCACAGTCTCTTTAGTGTGGGGAGATGATGTGTCCCACATGGACTTCCTCTACCCACACAAAGATGTCGGCGCCCTGAATATAGATCGGGGCAGAAACTAAAGATTCAAAATAGGTAATATGGGAGGTTTAGGGACATTTGGGAGTGACTAGGGGGTCAGTTAGAGGCAGTGGAGGCGGGAGGGGGTTAAAAAAAAAAACGGGATTCAGCCATGACAGTGCCGCTTTAACAGTGGAAGCTCCTATCTCTAAAATCAATATGGCCTAAACTAGTTTGGTATGACTGGAAGCAGTGACAAGAGTTTATTGTTGTTTAGGGTTTATTTTGGAACGTGTGTGGACTTTTTCTAATCTATTGCTCCTGCGGCATTCGTTACAATGTTTCCGAAGCAGTATCATCTCATGCAATATCACTGTAAAGTCAAACTAAGTGGATACTCTTTTTTTTTTTTTTGAGGGAGGAAAAGTTTAGATTTCATTTACACATATTTTTGTGGTTTTCATTTTGCTTTATTAACCATGGTACGATCTGCCTTAGGATGTATGAAAAACTCCCAGTTTTACCGTAAGATTCCTTATCCTTTGGTTTCTTAATCTAACAATTTGGCAAATGCTCCATAAAATTCACTGGCCCGTGGCCATCACCTTTCACATTCCCCTCTAGCTGAGTTATCTAGCTGAGTAATTTGTATAAAAGTACTGTAAATGTAAAAGATCTCAGCTAATAAGCAGATTGCTGTTGTTTTTGTACTACGCTGTGTATTCAGTACACACTGTTTTTCCCCAATTAAATGTGCTGTGGAATATGTTGGAGTTTTATAAATACTAATAAAAATTTAAGGACTCAGTGAACTCCATGCACAATACCGCAAAGCTATTCCAGAGTCTGCAGGTTTTCATTAAAGGAACACTATAGCGTCAGGAATACAAATATGCATTCCTAACGCAATAGCGCCCTAGTCACCTAAACGATGACTAGGGCCCCGTTCTGTGGCAAATAAATGGTTAATTAACCATTTATTTGCTCACCTTAATCCAGCATCGGGCTCCCTCAGCACTGGTGGCCTCTCCTCCTCCATCGAAGTCAGCTCCAGAGTGGAGCCGAATGCGCATGCGCAGCCATAGGAGCACGCGCATTCAAACCCGCCCATAGGAAAGCATTACTCACTGCTTTCATATGGGGGATCTTTTTTGATGCTGGAGGTCCCTGAGGAGGTCCAGCGTCAAATAAGTGTGATTTACTCAGTGTAAATTGTGGAAGCGTCCTCTAGTGGCTGTCAGGGAGACAGCCACTAGAGGCTGGATTAACCCTGCAGTGTAAATATAGCAGTTTCTATGAAACTGCTATGTTTTCAAGTGCAGGGTTAAAACTAGGGGGACCTGGCACCCAGACCACTTTATTGAGCTGAAGTGGTCTGGGTGCCTATAGTGGTCTGGGTGCCTATAGTGGTGACAGCTTGATATAGTTATTCTGCTGTGCATAGTATGCCACTGCAGGCATTTTAATGTAAACACTGCCATTTCAGGGTACCTCCGTCAATCGCTGCTTCCTAGTAATCCTGGCGTACCATAAGCACTGCACCGGACACCATGGCCACTGTAAACTCCACAAACCGCCGTAGCTAGGTTGGGGTCTCGCTGTCCTCCACCCACCCTGGACCCAAGACCGGGATCCAGCTTCCAGGGGGTAGACCTCTCCTAGTCCAGGGAGCAAAGCAGGCTGCTCTTCCAAGAGCAATTGTTGTGATCCAGGGGAATATAGTGATTATAGCAATCCCCGGAGTAAATATAGCTCTCCAATCCCCCAAACATGAGCCTAGACTTCATGAAGGGTAAAAAAATCTGTTTAATGGCAGCCACAACTAGCCTTATTTGCAGGTCCCCATGCAAGGGGCACGCCACCCAGACCCGAGAGTAGACTACAGTAAAAACATACAAACGATTACATTGGCTCTCTGGTCCAGGACACTCCCATATAAAATAGGTCAATCCCTTCCCTGTGCCTGGGAGATGATTGTGTCAGCACTGTATTAAACTCAATTATCTCCAGGCACAGAAAACATACATTTTTACAAAACCCCCAAAATATCTTTAAACACACAAAATCCCCACAAAAGTTACATCCCCTGATAGCCCTGATCTGGGTGATCAACATATCCAAAAGTCACCCAGATCGGTTAAGGGATTCAGGGATTTCCTGGAAGTCGTAATTTGACAGACCACACACATGGCCCCATGCCCCAAAAAAGTTCCAGAGAATCAGGGCTTGCGGTCGGTCTAGTTCAGTAGTTTAAAAGCCGAACAAACTAGCGCTTGTTCCCCTCATCCAAACGAACGATTCCACCGAACAATGCCCTTATAAGTTGTGTAGAACCGAGTGCAGGCGATGATGGATTCCAGCAGTATTCAGGAGTTTCTGTGTCCAATTTTAATTTCAGGAACTCGACGACCAAACACCGCTGCCTGCGTTCATGCGAACAAGATGGCCGCCACCTCGTGGTCGTTCATGTGAACAGCGGCCACCCAAACAGACAATTAGAACACTGCGATTAGAATCGTTACTAAGTGTTAATGGGGCTTAACAAGCTCCTGGGTGGTCTTTGGTTTGCGCGCCTGTTCGGTTCCAGAACCAAATATAAAATCCCACGAACCAAATCTGTTCACATAGTTTTTTAAAGGGCCTATAGTCCTTTAGCAGGAGGCTGGCAAGTAGGCCCCTCTAAGAACCCGTGACGGTCACAGTTGGCATCTTTCCTCTTCTAGCAAGAGGATGTAACATAGTAGAATCAGGCCACTGGGAGTAGTTGTCCTCGAGTGCAGGAGGTTAGGAAGGGTTAGTCTGACCAAAAACTTTCTTAAAATACTGTTTTTTGGTTAGAGTAACCCTGTGAGTTTGAAATTTAAGTTCAAAATAGCTGAACTAGAAGCATAACTGAGTTGGAGAATGTTTCCAGTTGAATATACATTGGCCTTAAATTTTTAAATTCACTATGAATTCCAAACAATTCCTACTTCATTAACCCCTTAAGGACACATGACGTAAATATTCCGTCATGATTCCTTTTTATTCCAGAAGTTGTGTCCTTAAGGGGTTAAGTAACACTGTCTGTTTTGTTTATCCACACAATTGTTAACGCAGGTGCCCTGATACAGATCAAGACTATTTAATAAAACCGGCTAGGAGCCAACAACACTTTAGAGATAATTAATTAAAAAGTGTATTGCACTAGATTGTAACCCAAACTGCAAAACACTGCCTTAAAAAGCCAAGCTGTAAGCATTCCTGATTTTAAGATTGTTTTTAAAAATCCTCTAATTTTATCCTAAATTTCGCAACACGGTTTTCAATTTACTAAACCTCATTATTTAGTGAATTAACCATTTTTTGATTTTGTGTGAATACCACCCCAACAGACACATTTCACACTTCCAGTGTGAGCACTACAAAATTTTCATCAATTTTTTTTTTCTTTTGTGTACTTTATTTTCATCTATGTATATTTCACTGACACGTCTTTAATAATTATTTAATCACTAAAAAATAAACTGCACCCCAAAAATGTGGTTTCTCAATGCAAATTGATTTTTCTGTTTTCTTTCCCTTGTAGTTAATTTATACAACTGTACGTTTTCATTAAAAACCTTTAACGAGAAATAAAAATTAATTATCCTTGCTGTTATATACTATAGTGGGAGCATCAGATGGCTAACAAAGGCTACCTTAACCCCTAAAGGACACATGACGGAAATCCTGGCCTTTTACTTCTGAAGCTGTGTCCTTAAGGAGTTTATTTGGCTTAGCATAATGGCAATTATAATCCACAGCACTTGTCCTGCCAAACATTTCCCCTTGTTTAGTCACTGCATCTTCTTTTCCAAATAAAGCAATTCATTTGGTGCAGGGGGGGCGGGGGGAGGGGGGGGAGGATTCCATATATAACATTAGTATTCTTTATGTTTACTGTGCTAAGCGTTCCTATCAGAACCGAACATCATCATGGAATGATGTCAAGAGCCACGGTGAAAAGCCTGTTTCTTTAAGATGAGAATACCCACAAACACAATGCTTGAAACAGTGACAGATAGTACATGACACAGATTACATAATTCTGTGCTGCAAATAAAGAGCTTATGTTATATAAATAGACAAAGCATAAATCATAGGGGGGGGGGAGTGATATCCTCTGTCATCGGGAAGAGTGTGAAAAATACCCATTTTTCAGTGTAGACAGCTTTACAGGTGTATGGGTTTACACTGCCTGTCCTTGTAGTTAGGTCATCTACCTCAAGTATGGATGTTTACACAGTAACCTGTTCTATTCTATTGTGAAGAGACTTGCATACTTTGTAGGAGGGAAATGTAGAAATGTCTTCGAAATATTTGTTTCTCTTTTTTTTTTTTGTTACTGAATGAATGAGTTCAGGTAAGGGAAAATGATAAAACTACTTTTTCTCAACTTAATGAAAGCAAATCCGTCACTTGTGAAATTTACGCCCAAGCCGACAGCAAACTAAATATAGGTTCTTCTGAATATTTATTTATTTAATGTATTCTCTGTGGAGGCATATGCACTGGGCAATGTTCTGCTGGGAAACCTTGGGTCCTGGCGTTCACATGGATGTTACTTTGACACGCACTACCTACCTAGAGATTGTTGTAGATGACATACACCATTTCATGCAGAGGAGTAACCAGGGGGCCCGGAGCGAAAACTGCATATACCCCCTATCACCCCCCATTAGTCTACCCTTCTCCTCCCGTATGTTGCCCTACAGCACATGCAGACAAACAGATACACATGCAGACACACACATAGACACACACATATACATAGACACACACAGACACACACATAAAGGCACACAAACTTACAGACACAGATATACATACATACATATAAACACACACACACAGACAGACACAAATACATAAAGACACACACACAGACAGACACACACACACACACACACACACACACACAGACAGACATACACACACACAAACATACATGCATACAGACACACATACATACACACATACAGAGAAACATTCATACAGACACACATACACAAACACACACACACATACAAAAAAACAAACACACACATATAAAAAATATTTTAGTCACCCTCCAGTTTCCTACCTTTTAGGTGCGGGAGGGTGACTTTCCCTGGGGTCCAGTGGTGGCTCAGGTTGATGGGAGGCAGAGTTCCCACTCTGACTCCCTCCTCTCCTTCCTCCCGTGCGGCTCCCGATGTAAGCTGGAAGGAGTGACCGGGGCAGTCACTTCCTCCCAGCCTCTGATGTCATCACAGGGGGCCCAGTCGCGTTGTTAAAGCGCCACAGCGTTGACCTGGCCCCCTGGAAATTAATTTCCATAGGGTGGCCCTAAGAGCACGGGCCACCCAATGGGCTTTTTAACGTGCTGACCCAGCGGTTCTACCGCGTGGGCCGGCGCCGCAACATATGGCGGCGGACACGGCGGTCGCAGGGGTCTGCAGGGCAGCCGGGCCCCCTGGAGTAGCGGGCCCGGTCGCAGCTGCGATCCCTGCGACCGGGGTAGTTCCGCCACTGCTTTCATGGTAATGTTGTTCCCTGATGACAGTGGCCTCTTTCACCAGGGTAACAGACCCTTCCACATTGCAAACATTGTTCAGGATTAGCTTAAACTCTTTAGCTCAATCTAATTGAGCATCTGTGGGATGGGCTTGAACAACAAATCCGATCCATGTTGCTTCCATCTTGCAACTTGCAGGACTTAAAGGATCTGCTGCTAATGTCTTGGTGCCAGATACCAGAGGACACATTCAGAGGTCTCGTGGAATCCATGCTTCAATGCATCAGAGCTGTTTTGGCAGCACAAGGGGGACATACACGATATTAGGCAGATGGTTTTAATGTTGTGGCTGATCAGTGTACATGCACCTTGGATCAGACAGTTTTTAAAAATGGACAGTCTCTATGGACTTACCTGCTTCACTCCCATAGAGACTAACTGTTGGTTTTCAAACACTGTCCGACCTAGGTGTATGTATATGGCTGAAGGATAGGGTCATGTACTAAAGGTCGGGATGCGTTTTTCTAATTTTTCTTTTTTTTTTCCTACATTTACTTTATTCAAAAATATTTCTATTTCCGTTCAAAACATAAAGGACCACTATAGTGCCAGGAAAACATACTCGTTTTCCAGGCACTATAGTGCCCTGAGGGTGCCCCCACCCTCAGGGACCCCCTCCCGCCCGGCTCTGGAAGGGGAAAAGGGGTAAAAACGTACCTTTTTCCAGCGCTGAGCGGGGAGCTCTCCTCCTCCTCTCCGCCTCCGATCCGCGGCTAGCTGCGGCGTGCATTCAGCCGTGCATAAAGCATTCGCTTTCCTATGGGCGCTGCTCTCACTGTGAAAATCACGGCGCAAGCGCTAGCGCTGTCAATGAGACAGCCGCTAGAGGCTTTGGGGGAAGGCTTAACCCATTGATAAACATAGCAGTTTCTCTGAAACTGCTATGTTTATAAAACAATGGGTTAATCCTAGAGGGACCTGGCACCCAGACCACTTCATTAAGCTGAAGTGGTCTGGGTGCCTAGAGTGGTCCTTTAATGAAATGATTATTATATTATAAAATAGTTTTGAGGTGACAGTTTCCCTTCAAATGAATCCCTGCAATTGAACCCCTGAGCTAATCACAGGCCGATACACAGTCATTGGCTGTGAGCGCTCAGCTGACTCTCTCAACCAATGAGAATGGCCGCCCTGCTTAGCTCAATGGAGCTAACGAGATTCTCCTTGGAAGCAGGGATGCGGTCAAAGCACCCAGGGGGGCACAGGTAAGTTATGAAACTGCTCTTGAACAGTTTGACAAATTACTCTGTGAGGGCACCAGACAACTCCTGGCACTATAACTACTACAGCAGGCTGTAGTGAATATGATGCGTGGAGTGTTCCTTTAAGAAAAGACTGATTTTATTTTTCCAGTGATCTGTAAATGTGTGCACTACATACATGACCAAATGTATTCATAATTTATGGGAAAAAAGCTACAACATTTTATGTTATAAAAGATAAATGTGATTTTTCGCATTACGTTTCAATTAGCACAGTAGTGGAAGTATATTTGATAGAAGCGTTTTGTAACTATATCCTTAGAGCACGCCTTACTCCCTCCTTTCTGTACTGCTCACCATGACTTTCCACATCTCATTATGTATTTCTCTGTTATTTTTATTGATTTCTCCCCTCTACAGATTTTCTTGGCATTTACATCTGTAAAAAGCTGTGTGAGTCATCGCTGCTTCACCTACGGCACAAAGCTGAACTCCTGAGAAATTTGTCCTAAACTATGAATGTCAGAAGAAATAAAATTGGTATTATCATATAATAGGAACATAGGACCTTTTTACTTTGGCAACAACAAAAATAATGCATACTTCCCAACAACTGTGGACATGGTGGAGAATTGTAATTTGGGGTACGTGCACAACCCCCAGAGGACAGAAGGAAAAAAAATCCAATGTAGCACAAGTTTATCATTAAAGGGACACTCCACTTACAAAAAATAAAACAATCATGATAAGGGAGGGCTTGCAAAGCCTACAGACAAGAGATCTGCAGCGTTTGCAAGCTGTTTAGAAATATGAATCCAATGAAAAAAATGCACAATTAAACTCGTGCATATTTTCATTGGGGGTATAGCTACTAAACTGTGATTTTTCAATTGTTATTTGGGCAGTGGACTATCCTTTTAAATATGCATTCTTTTCATGTGGTGTATATTTAAAAAATGTTTTTATAAAAATATTTTTTTTCTATAAAACCTATAAAAAAAATATGAAATAATTTGATTTATTTTAATATATGCCACCTCTACAAAGGCTCTGCAGTGGCCATCCTAGTCTAAAATAGAAAGCATATTTATTTATTGTTACGAATGCATAAAATGTTTATAGGCCCAATTACTTAAATTACAAATAAAAAAATTTAAAAATAGGAAAAAATAATGTATTTGACTTTCTTCCTAGGAAACCATTTGTGTACTATCCAACAAACACCATACATATCACCATCACAATGCACAGTATTACCCACTGTAATTGAACTGGCAGGCTAGACGAGATTTAAATGTACAATATGTGTTTACAAGAAACGGAGTCTATGCTCTATAGAAAATCTCTGTCTCTGTAATGTCAGAGCAACCTAGTACAGCAGTCTGTCATTCATACTGTGCTAGTGAAATGTCACATCCTGATGCTGGCTTGCTGCACACTGAACAGTGACTCTGAGATTTTTATATAACCTTTGGGACTGCAACTTAAAGGGATACTCCAGGCACCCAGACCACATCTGCCCATTGGAAGGGTCTGGGTGCCAGCTCCCACTACCCTTAACCCTGCAAGTGTAATTATTGCAGTTTTCATAAACTGCAATAATTACCTTGCAGGGTTAAGTCCTTCTCTAGTGGCTGTCTATCAGACAGCCACTAGAGGATTTCTGTGTTCTTAGAACACGAAAAGTGTGTTATACGACGCTGGACATCTTCACGCTATTGAATAATGCTTTCCTATGGGTAGGTCTAATGTGCGTGCGCAGCCATTGCCGCCTATGCGCATTAGGTCTCCCCCCGGCTGACGTCGGCGGGGGAGGAGAGTAGGCGGAGCATGACCCAGCACCAAGGGACATCGGCACTGGACTCCGGTTTTAACCCCTTCAGCAACTTGGGATGGGGGGTGGGAGGGAGAGGAGCACTACAGGGTCCTGCAGTTCCAAGAAAACTAATATGTTTTCCTGGCACTGGAGAATCCCTTTAACATTTGGGGCATAATTAAATATTTCTATGCGTACTAGAGTTGAGGCACAATAAAAGAACATTAACAGATAAATCAAGTTAAAAAAAATAAAATACAACATTTATGTTTACATTTGTATCTGTTACATACATGCCAAGTGTCCCTATTTAGGATAGACAGTCCCCATTTTGGGCCCTTATCCCTCTGTCCCTCTTTTCGATCCTAATGTCCCTCTTTTTTAGAATCTCCATATTCTTAGTGTGTCTGAGTGCAACCGAGTTCCACATAAAAAATAATTCCAGTAATGTGCCTATAAACTACAATAAATGTGTTTAGAAATCACTTTACGTAAATAAGATGCATTGTTGTGGTTATAAATTGCACTTTAGTTGGAAAAATATTTTTTATTAAGCCACCTAAAATTTCTCACAATAGCTATGGGTGCTGATTAGAGCTAAAAAAAAAATGGAGGTAGGCACCAACAGACTCTTTTCACATTAGGGGAACATTACAAGCACCATAACCAAACTACAAGCCCAAATTGTAAGTAAGTAGTCAAACTGTGCCACTCCCTGCTTCCTAGGCAACGGAGAGCTCCTAAGCAGGAGCTTCCATTAGGTCTCTTGAGCTAAGCCATCCAAGGCTAGCTTATTGGCTGAGAGCTTTAGCTGATCGCTCCAAAGGGTTTTGCTCAGAGAGAGAGAGAGAGATTCCAGCTTTTCATTTTTAGTAGTGCCATTTCTGGCACAATAGCCACTACAGTGAGAAGCAGTGGTTATGGTGTTCGGTGTGTTCTTTTAACCACTACACTGAGCTGCATTGTTTATGGTGCAGAAAACAAAGATTTGCTATCGTCAGATTGTAAACGTATCTGATCAATTGTTCCTGTATAAGAAAGTAGTCGTGTTGAATTTTCTTATATGTCTAGTCCACCAAATGAAAAGATTGCGGAATATGTCAGATTTCCATAAATAAAAATAATTATAGAAATAATTCTTAATTATCAATTGTTAGTTTTCACCGTTTTACATTAATAATAAATTGGAGGACACATATTCTGCTACCAGGGAGAAAAATCTACAATGAAATCTATGCTTTATTTACAAATGGGATGACTACAATGGCTTTTATTTCACTCAAATTCAATGGGCGAAGAGTCAGAGCAGGTGTAACCGTCAGTTGACCTTAGGCAGCTGCCTAGGCCCAAGGATTAGACAGGGCTCCAGAACCATGAATTTGCTTGGCCCTATTTACCGTGAAGAATGATGGGGGGGAGTGTCCAAAATGGTAAACTGAATGCGGCCTTGAGGGATGTTACTAATACTTCAACACAATTATCACACCATAGTGTCACATGTTGAGCAGCACTAACTTACAATGGCCTTCAGCATTTGACTTTGATGCCAGAAGTGACATGCGTATTAGGGTGATGCACAGGCAATGTAATGTTCAAGCATCATGTGCATATAGAGCATCAGGGAGGAACACAGGTGACTGAAAAGATGATTGCAAAAACAATGTGCAGTGTGTGACGAATTTATAACTTCAATGACTCCAAATATTTATTTTTATGAAGTTGTTAAACTGCAGACTGTTATATTTGTTACTATTTACCCAAACAGAACACAAACATACCCCGCGAAGTTCTAAAAGGAGCACTAAATGCTCCCAGACCACTTCATCGCAACGTGGCCCTGTAGTTTTTAACGCTGCGTTGTAAAATATTGCCATTTTGTAGAAAAGGTAAAACACATCATTAGTGGCTGTGTGACCAAATGCGGGTCATAGGAAAGGATTGGATGCAATACTTTCCTATGAGACGTGTTTTATCGGACGTACGTGCATTTTGTCCCCATGAGAAGTACTGGAGTGGACGATGGCCAAGGAAGTGATACCTCCACAATGATGCTGCGGGAGGCAAAGTGAGCAGCAGAACAGAGGGAGCAGGAATAAAGTTAAGTTAAATCTTTTATTTCGTACAGGGGGAGGTGGATAAATCTAATTAGGGACTAAGGTACTATAGTGTTAGGAATGCAGGTTTGTATTTCTAACACTATAGTGTTCCTTTAAATATTTATTAGAAAATAGAAAATAGTTTCTGAGTATTGCTGTACTGAGTTAAATGTTTTTCTTGATTTCTGTTATGAAAGTTGTCTGTTTTAATTAATTTCAGAAGAACACAAAATGATTGTGAAAAGCCTGTGGGGGAAACTTACATCACATTTATACAGTAAGTAAGTAAAATACACCGTACGGCTGGAACACATATGCTATAAGATAAGGAAATATATTCAGTGATGGCATGTACCCACTCTGTCTGAGTGAAAACTTTAATCAAATAATAGAGTGGTCATACCTAAACAGGCTGGAAACCCAAACTGATTGAATGGCATTTTCTGTGCAACAGGGCTGCCATCAAAGAAGGGTAAAAGGGCACAAATGGGAGCACATGTTATAAGGTAGACAAAACCAATTCACTTTATGGCAAACAGTAAAACACTGTAACAAAAAATATATGGGCAAAGCAGGTCTCACACAGGGCTGTAATGGCCCATTGGAAAATTGGGAATTCCTGGTGGAAAGTAGCCGTGGAGTAGAGGGGCACCGTTATCTATAAGGACGATTTCATATCCCAGTGGCAGAGACTGTAGCTGGGCATATAGAGAGTGAAAAATACAGGTTGTATCAGCAGACACAGTGCCAGCACAGTCTTGCGCAAGGTCCCTTTCTACGTTAGTTGGTCGCTTGTTGTGTGTCTGCTTAAAACATTGTAGTTTTTATTGTTTATTTTGACGTCCTATGAGTGCCTTTCTTCATGTTGGAAAAATAATTTTCACTTTTATATTATTCCCACCCGTACAATGCTGCAATACATTATAAACCTGGTATAATTGTTTTTCCAATGCTGCTTTTTATTCCCAATTCGGCACCTGATCTCAAAATGATGTTTGGTTGTGGTACAAGTCTGTTATCGCTTTGCTGTAAAAGAAGCATTAAATGTTTTTTATTAGATATAATAGAAAAGAGGGACAGAGGGATTTAGGCCTAAAATCAGGACACTTGAAAGGTATGCACTTATACAATCACACACTGCCATTTTTTATCGTTAGTGATACTTCTGGTTCAATTGTAAAAGGCATTATGCAATTTGTAACATATATAGTTCAGTTGGTAATGATATCATACATCTCAAGTTAGTACATAACTACTATGAAATTATATTTATGTTACATTTTTTTCAAAGGGCTATTTATTCACTTAATGTCCTTCATTGAGATGCAGAACATGACTTGGATGACAAACATTACATAAAATTCTTCCAGTGGTTAAATTCAAAATCCTTATCATATTTATTAGTCTCCTCTCTCTGCTCATTATTTGAGGACTTTAAAGTATTTGTACTTTATTGAAGAGGCATACCGTTTGCAGACGCTGTGTGTACCAAGTATAGGAACTGTTTAAAGAAAATCTACAGGCACCCAGGCCACTTCAGCTTAATGAGGTGGTCTGGGTGCCAGGTCCAGCTAGGGTTAACCCTTTTTTTTTTTAAACATAGCAGTTTCAGAGAAACTGCTATGTTTATAAATGGGTTAATCCAGCCTCCAGTGGCTGTCTCTTGACAGCCGCTAGAGGCGCTTGCGTGCTTCTCACTGTGAAAATCACAGTGAGAAGACGCCAGCGTCCATAGGAAAGCATTGTGAATGCTTTCCTATGGACTGGCTGAATGCGCGGGCGGTTCCTGCCGCGCATGCGCATTCAGCGGATGAGGAGGAGAAGAGGGAGGAGAGGAGGAGGAGAGCTCCCCGCCCGGCGCTGGAGAAAGAGGTAAGTTTTACCCCTTCCTCACCCTAGAGCCCGGCAGGAGTGGGACCCTGAGGGTGGGGGCACTCGAGTATGTTTTCCTGGCACTATAGTGGTCCTTTAACCCTCTTTCTAGGCCTGATTCTGGCTTACATCCAAGTGGAGCATCATTATCTCGTGTTATCTTAGCTCTGGTTTTATCAGCTGTCTGTGGACTTGTTCCTTATGTTTTATTTTGTTTCGTTTTTTTTTTCCACTTGCCTTTGAAAGTGTGGAGTGGTCACTCTATGAACCGTTGAGTTGATAGTTAATTCTTTTATTTATTTTTTAAATGTATTATTCATCCTTCTGTTGAGAAACATGATTCTGCCTAATGAAATAATCTATTAATTCAATTGACTATTTGGTTAGTATCAGAGAGTGTACAGCAGTTGTTACGTTACATACATATATGTATGCAGTATGAAGCTATAAAGAGGACATTACATCTGAATAAATAATAAAATAATAATAATCTGAAATATACATTCTACGACTGAATGTCACTAAATGGATTAGTTTAAAATTGCAGACTATATAAAGTCAGCTGATTGATGTATAAACCTACGCAATGAATGAATGTCGTTGCTAGATAAAGTCATGAATCAGCAAGCTTGACTTGCACTTCACAGGGGTGTGAATGAAGAAGCCTTGTGCATTGGCATACCAGATGTATGCAAATGTATCATTAACAGGAGAGCAGACAAGGCAGCTGCTACCGAGTCTAGGGCCCCCAGGGGCCTTTCCAAGCTTGCACAGCAAACTTCCTGCTTCCCTACCCAAAGTGCTGCTGGGGGGTTGGAAGGGAATAGGCAATCCATTGAGCCCTAAAGCTAACATGTTGTGATTTCATAGAGGGCACCAGCAAATTATGTTCATTGGCTCTGTCATTTCTCATTAGATTTTCTGATTTTTCAGAACCTGACTAGATATGCTTACAGTATGTAATATATATAAAAGAGAGAAAAACCACCGTGGGTCTGCTTATATCAGCTTACGTTTTTGTCTTGCCCTTTTATACTGGCTTGGGTTGATAGATGTTCACAAATGCCAATAATAATAATCATTATGTCTCAACACCACAAGCAATTAATACTGCCATATTTTTTTTCTGTACAACCATTTCTGAGAAAATATATGGAACTCAGTTGAACAATGTGAGTCAGGAATAATTTCTTGGGGCAGGCCAAAATATACAAGAAAGTCAATCAAATGAATGAATAGACACAAGTACACTTGCCCCAATGTAGACACATGCATGTATAAGCACTATTTTTATAACATTCTTGTATGGGTAGATGAATTAACATAGACTATCTGCATAAATGTGAGAATAAATGCAAATAAAATGTAATACATGTTTAGTTAATGACAAAAAACTGTTAAAAAAGATAACTATGTCTTATATTTTGCATTTCTGCATCATAAAGATTACAATATTGTACGCAACGTCTTTAATCTTTTCATCTAAATATTTCAATGCTCATATTTTCTACATTATAACATTTACTTATTAACATAACTTAACATAACTTTTTTACACAACTACTTATATTGGTGTTATCCACAAAAACCAAACCAACACACTAAACTCCTAGTCGTGATATGCTGAGAACACAGACAATCAACTACTGGAGCATCATTCATTAAAAACTGAATTGACAGTGGAACTGCAAATTGATGCCATTTAAAGAGAGTTCAATAACATTCTCTGATTCAACTATTCTTCTAAATGCACTATGCTGGCTTAAATATTACAAATCAGTTGTTGATTCACGATCAATCATTGCTCAGCAAATAAATGGTTAGATACGGAATTTGCTGGCGCTATATAAATAATAAAATAATAATAATAATAAAATAATAATAGTTTGGAACCTTAAAAAGTTCCAATAGATTCATCACTCGTCAGTAGAAAAATACATTTAGAGAGGCATACAGCTATACTGCAAAATACATAATAATTACACATACTTAAAATTATTACTTAAATTGCCATATATAACAGGAATCTAGTAGCTTAAAGCTAGCTACATTTGCATCCTATGTTGCCTGATTACTTACTCAACTACTTCTTGAGACATTATAATTCCTTATTATACCTGTAACATTACCATAATTAGCTGCCCAAGAGAAGTTAACTTAGTACAAGAATGAGGTTTCTGTTTGGGCTCATTATGTTTGGCTTTGTAACGTGCCCCTGACACTGCACTGGGTGAATACATGCTTTAATGAGACAGCGCAGACTGAATGAAAGAGTACAAGATGTAATTCTACGAATCATTGAGTTTTATACAGTTCAGTAGACTCAACCGATCTCGAAACAATGCAACGCTTTGAGTTGCGGAGCCAATATTTTACACACTCTTTTCTTAAGAACATTTATATTAACATATTTCAAAACTGTAATTTTTGCATTACAGCCCCCCTCTAAAGAAGGGTCCCCATCTCACACATATTAATTTGTGAAACTGATACTGTTAACCCCCGTAAGGACACATGACATGTGTGACATGTCATGATTCCCTTTTATTCCAGAAGTCTGGGGTTAAAGCTATTAGGTGAAGCTATCACTGTTAAGAGATCATTTATAACAAATGTCACTTGTAAAATTTCTTTTTTGGATGTTTACAGTTCCCAGAAACCACCTGAGTTTGTTTCCAATCACATACTGTTTTTATTTAAATGTTAACGCTTTTTGCAATATTTTACAAATACTTTTAAATATGTGTGCACTTTTAAGATACGATAGGTGCAATAAGGTCATCGGGGAATATACCAAGCAAACAACAAATACTATATATATACAATGTATATACAATATGTGTGATTTAGAATGTATGCCCAACACACAGATTCAAAAAGTACCTGCGACAACAGCGTACAACTGTCTGCAACTAGTTTGTACAAGTGTGGGTTTCACTTTGTCACAATCAGAAATATGTTAGAATTTCAGCAGTGCAGTCAAGGCTATTGATCATGTCAACATAGACGTGACAATGACTGAATCATTTTAAGGACTAGTGAGAATAATAATACTAAAAAAAGACAAATAAATTACAATTCTCGTGTTCACAAAAATTAGCAAGTTTATTAAATCATAAACTAAAGGGGGATGTTGATGAGACTAAGTCACTGAATTACAATATAATTATTATTATTGATAAAGCGCCAACAGATTCAGCAGCGCTGTACAATGCCATTGGGTTGCATGATTATTTAAATCAATAGGAAGACCTCTGGATATTGAGATATAATATTCATATTTGATTTCAAATATTACTTGCTTTGCAGTTAGATTGATTCTATGGCATAAAATGGATTGTAGGAACATTCCGAGAAGCCCTTTGCCTGTCAATATGTATCAGATCATACAAAGTTTAGTTCTGAAGCTATAAGCTGTAAAAACAAAAGGGAAGTAATGCACCTGCATGCACAGCATTTTAAATAAATAAAAAATGGAAGTAGATGACAATACACCTGCATGTCACAGTGAAGGCTAGCAATGCCCTATGATCTAAGGCAGGCAGATAGATATCCTGTATGTTGTGTCACAGTGTAAGCCAAGCCCCCACACTGATCATCTCCCAGCTGGAAACTTAAGACAACAGAACAAACACAATGTATGAGGCTGTGATTCCACCCAGAGTCATTAAGTAACACATTGCAATGCATGCAGTCTTACCACACCATCTCCTTCTTCCATTTTCCATGTCTGAGCTGTGGCGTTAGCAGCCTGGAGAATGTACAGTGCTTTCCTTTTGTGCTGTGCTTTCTGTTGCCTTTTCTCTCACCCCTCCTACTGCCTTGTCTCTGGCTGTCTGTTCACAGAAGGTCTCCCTCTCACACCCCCCACTCCTCTCCTGTGACCAGTCTTTGTTGTGAGCCGTGGTGGGTGCTGTCTGTTCTCCTCCCCCAGAAGGAATCCGGCTTCCTGAAGAGGAGCAGACCGGTGTGTGCAGCACCGCCTACTGTACTCCGTGTATATACAGCACATGGCTAGAGAGGGCACTGCCTCACATGGCTCATTGTGATAATGTGCCCTCTGCCTATTCCTGGCTCATTGTGATAATGAGTGCTTTGCCTATACCTGGCTCATTGTGATAATGTGCCCTCTGCCTACTCCTGGCTCATTGTTATAATGTGCCCTCTGCCTATTCCTGGCTCATTGTGATAATGAGTGCTTTGCCTATACCTGGCTCATTGTGATAATGTGCCCTCTGCCTATTCCTGGCTCATTGTTATAATGTGCCCTCTGCCTATACCTGGCTCATTGTGATAATGTGCCCTCTGCCTATACCTGGCTCATTGTGATACTGTGTGCTCTGCCTATTCCTGGCTCATTGTGATAATGTGCCCTCTGCCTATACCTGGCTCATTGTGATAATGTGCCCTCTGCCTATACCTGGCTCATTGTGATAATGTGTGCTCTGCCTATTCCTGGCTCATTGTGATAATGTGCCCTCTGCCTATTCCTGGCTCATTGTGATAATGTGCCCTCTGCCTATACCTGGCTCATTGTGATAATGTGTGCTCTGCCTATACCTGGCTCATTGTGATAATGTGTAATCTGCCTATACCTGGCTCATTGTGATAGGGTGCCCTCTGCCTATACCTGGCTCATGGTGATAATGTGCCCTCTGCCAATACCTGGCTCATTGTGATAATGTGCCCTCTGCCTATACCTGGCTCATTGTGATAATGTGCCCTCTGCCTATACCTGGCTCATTGTGATAATGTGCCCCCTGCCTATACCTGGCTCATTGTGATAATTGTGCCCTCTGCCTATCCCTGGCTCATTGTGATAATGTGCCCTCTGCCTATCCCTGGCTCATTGTGATAATGTGTGCTCTGCCTATACCTGGATCATAGACATAAAGCACCTTACATATAACTGGCTCATTCTGTTATCTTTACTACCCATTACACCTGGACCATAGTGTTACAGCACCTTTATTACACCTGGACCATAGTGTTACAGTATCTTACTTACACCTGGCTCATAGACATAAAGCATTGTACCTATACCTGGATCATAGTGTTACAAGACCTTTATTACACCTGTCTCAGTCTTACCTGGATCATAGTGTTACAGCACATTACCTCATAATGCTACTGCCCTTTACCCACACCATGCATAGAATCAGTGCAACTTGTGTAAAGAACAATATTAAAGCAACGTGCTGAATGTGGATCGGTCACCATGGAAACCGATAGAATGCTCCCGCTGATTGCTCCACATTTAGAACGTTGCCCCAGAACGTTCCATCGTGCCCAAGATCTTACGGTACAATCAGCAGGGGAAAGTCCAATGGTTTCCATGGCGACTGAAATACATTTTATACGTTTTACTCCCATATCACTATTTATAAATATGGTTCATTATATCTAAAAACAGGCATTCCTTGGGGCGGGGGGTTGGTTTGACAATCTTAGATGATAACAATCTGACCCACTATTACTTATCAAGTGTATTCATTAACCTCGTTCCTGGCAGGCTATAGGAGCAATGCTTACACCGTCAGCCGGAATATTTAGTCTCCAGGCTGACGTCCATTCAGTGCATGTTGAGACTAGAGGCGACATTTGGCCTTGTCACTGCCCCATTGTGTCTGACATGACAATCTATATATAGCCTATATTATGATCTCTTAATAGATTTCTACAAACTTTATTCCTGTGTCACACTGGCTGCTATTAGAGATGTACAAAGCTCCCTGGCCAAGGCTTTATTAGAGATCAGGAGGCAATTAATAATGCAATATGTTAATTTGCAGCGGGCGGCACTATGACCCAGCGGGACAGAGTTCACCGCCTACTGTATTGGAAATTACCGTCAGCTCCATTCACGGACTGAACCAAACCTCCAACACAGGGGAGGTCAATGGGAGACTGCAATCAATACAGCCATTCCCTCTGCTGGGGGAAACCTCTGCAATTATAAATGTTATTCTGCAGCTTTAAGGCAGGTCTTTCATTTCTTTTTGACTCCAGACAAATCTCTCTCTCTTTTTTATTTTATTTTTTATTAAATCGAAAATCACCCTAAAAGGGATAAGATGGTATTTACCAATCGACATAATTTGTTTCGATTTTATTTTATGTACTCTCAGGGTTGGGGGTTATTGCTGCTGGTGAATCAGGAAGTATTTGGCTCTTTATTTCGCAAATCAAATTTAATCACGTCATAAATTTTTATAGAGCTGCATACCTTCAAAGTGTCCCTATTTAAGAGGGACAGTCCCTATTTTGGGCACAAATCCCTCAAGTCTCTCTTTTCTATCCTAATGTCACTCTTTTCTATGAGCTCAATGTTGTTAAATGAGTGTATAACAGAGCTCCACAGTAATAATACTCACATAATGTGTCTTCAATTACAATAAAATTGTTTGCAAACCAGTCTGTGTCAATAAGAGACATTGTACTTGTTTTAAATTACATTTTAGATGCATAATTTGTTACTAGTAAGTCACTTAAACGCTCAGAACAACACTTTGTTCTTTTCTAAAGGGACACTATAGGCACCCAGACCACTTCATCTCATTGAAGTGGTCTGGGTACTTGTCCCCCTTAGCCCTGCATTGTGAAAGTTGCGATTTAGAGAAACTGCAATGTTTACATTGCACTCCTAAGACTGCCTCTAGTGGATGTCTACCAGACAGCCACTAGAGGCGCTTCCTGGAATTTACCGTTGTTTGAGTCTGTGTAACAACGCTGGACACACTCACACTCACGCTCTAAAGTGTTCCTTTAATTACAATTTAGTTGCATAATTTGTAATTTATAAGTCACCTCAAATTTTTCAGAACAGCCGCGCCCCAAGCCTTACATCCACTCACTCCCCTAAAATTAAAATGTCCCTCTTTGACCATTTGAAATGTTGGTAGGTATGCCATCTGGTGTATATTTGTAACATAATTTCTCCTAATTGTGACATATTTCGATTAGTATTATCTGTTGTGCAGTCATTGTGAACATGAGACCAGTTTCCCGCCCCATGTCGTTCTAATTTAGGAGGCAGGAAGCAGGCTGGTGATAGGTGTGGTAGTTTTAAACCTATTTATACAATGAATCTCCATTTTGCTACCCTAAGGCTCTAGGCTTTTCTGTAATTGCACTGGGGAAGTAGGGAGTGTCAGGTTATTTTTTGTTACATTTTGCTCTTACATTTTGCTCACTGAACTTCATTTGCTCAGAGATCTATGCATTTTCACTACATATGTTGCATGACAACGTGATTTGTTGATTGAAATGGAAAAATCAATCAAGGTATTGATTATTTCTTTGTGTATCTGCCCCTGGCCAAATCAATGAAACAATGCGTGCACGCTCCCTGAAGTAATTCACACCAGACACAGGTTCCAGGTTGTTGAATAACTTGAGGAAAATAGAATGAGGCTATATATCTATAATGGATGAGGAACATAAGCTTCACAACAGTGGCACCCAGATTGTGCATTGGCCACCCATGTGCCCTCCCCCAAGCTTTACGGCCGGTGGAGAGATTACTTCAGCCCATATTACCCCCTGCTCCCACTTCAGCACTTATTACACCTTGTATCCACTACAGCCCCTATGCCCCATGCATCCACTACTGCCTTTATCCCTCTCATAAACTTTCTAAAGTAGCTATAACTCCTGCACCCACTACAGCCCTTATCCCTCCACTGCACCCTCTATCCCTCCCCATCACTAAAAGCCCCTATACACCTGCACCTACTAAAGCTCCTAATACCTATTATACCCACTACAGCCCCTTATACCCCCTATATAATAGAGCCCGTATCCCTCCCATGCACACACTACAAGCCTTATCCCTCCAGTGACCACTACTAATATAATTTAATGGTGACAAATATTATTGCCGCCCAGTTTTGACTGTGGTATCTTTAGTGTCCCCCCTGTGTATTGTACCACCACTGGTGAGGAAGGAGTGAATTTAGATTTGAATTTTCATGCATATTTTTACTGAAAAACAACAAGTTGGCACTGTTCTATATCACGTGTTTTAATATGATGTATGTATTACAGTACATTATTTCAAAAAACCATTCATATTTTCCAATCCATGCTGGGAAAACAGACACATATTTAGCAATTGGCATATCACTAAAAGAAGAACGGCTGTGTTGTCCAGAAGTGTAAATCTCACATATCTCAGACAGACCAAAGCAATCGCAGCCCTAAAATTAAAGGAATACTATAGGTACCAAAACAACTTAGCTTAATGAAGCAAATACAGTGTATACAACAAGCTCCTGCAGTCTCACTGCTCAATAATCTGCTATTTAGGAGTTAAATCACTTTGTTTATACAGCCCTAGTCACCAGGCATGTATTTACCACAAGGCATTTGCCTAGGGCGGCACTTTCAGGGGGGGCGCCAAAAAACGCCGCCTCAAGCTCCCAGACAAATGCCTTGTTTACCTCATGTTCTGGGGCTGTCCACCTTACTGTGAGTGAGTGAGTGTAGCTGTCAGTGTGTGTCTGTGAGTGAGTGAAAATGTGTTTCTTTCAGTGAGAATGGGTCTATCTGTGAGTGTGTGTCAGTGTGTGTATGTCATTTTCTGTGTATCTGAGAGTGTGTGCCTGTCAGTGTGTATGTGTGTTGGTTAAACTGTGTGTGCCAATGACTGTATGTGTGTGCCAATGACTGTGTATCTGTCAGTGAGTGTATATCAGTGCATGTATCAATGAGGGCATGTGTCTGTCAAAAAAGTGGCCTTGACACGAATTGGGGGGGGAAATTAGATTTTGGGGGTGCCTGAATTTAGTTGTGCCTAGGGCAGCACAAGTCCGAAAGTTAGTCACAGCCAGGGGAGGTGCGGCTAGGGCTGCATAAACATAAACACAAGTGATTTAAGTCCTAAATGGCAGAACATTAAGCAGTGAGACTATAGGTACATGATCTACACACCAAAACCACTTCATTAAATGGACAATATTGTCACCCAGACCATATCAGCTCAATGCAGTGGTCTGGGTGCCAGGTCCCTCAGGTTTTAACCCTTTAGATGCAAACATAGCAGTTTCAGAGGTTTAATCCAGCCTCTAGTGGCTGTCTTCCAGACAGCCACTAGAGGCGTATTTGCGACATTGAGAAATGCTTTCCTATGGACTCGTTGAATACGTGCGCGGCACTTGCCGCACATGCGTATTCCGCTCCACTAGGGAGCTGACGTTGGACGGGGAGGAGAGGTCACCAGCGCCGAGGGAGCCCGGTGCTGGATTAAGGTAAGATGCCGAAGGGGTTTTAACCCCTTCATTGCCACTTGAGGGGGACCCTGAGGGTGGGGGCACCCTCAGGGCACTATAGTGTCAGGAAAACCGCTTTGTTTTCCTGACACTATAGTGATCCTTTAAGCTAAAATTGTTTTGATGCCTATAGTATCTCTTTACAGGAACCCTAGCCCTAACTCTATAAAAATAAAATGGTATCTCAGAGTTCCGGGGACACTAATATATGCTGCTGTAAAAACATACATTATCCCACAATATGTATGTGTTAATCAACAAGTATTTAATCTATGTGGAAATAGAAAATTAGAGGCATCTTCACCCATTGTCCTCCTCTTGCAACTCGAAAGAAACTGCCAGGATATCTGTAGGCAAAAGAGGGTACCCGATCTGCTTGATGCTCATTTCTTTTGGATAGGATATGTATACGAGTTTGCTGGCTTTGCAAATATTGTTTGCTAGATGGATGTTGGTGAATGTAGTTCATGAGTGATAAGGGCTGTATGTGTGATTTCAGTCCTGGAGTTTCATGTGGATGCTGGTTCTATTGTAATAGATGAGTGATATATGTGTAAGAGGGATGTGCATCAAATATCATCTGATGTGGGTATCATGGGAGATATATGTAATGTGTGTGACAGGTGCAATATGAGTGCTATATAATTTCTGGCTCCTAGAAACTGTAGGCTTCCAGATACAAATTAACTTCACGATTCCCCTATGTAATACTCAATGGAAGTTTCAGGCAAGTGTAATGATTTCAGTATCCCCTGCGAGTTATTCAGAATGTATCACAGGCCGTCAGTCTGTTTCCTTGTCAAACTTATTTATGATGATGATAATGCTGCTAACGCCAAGCTTTTTCACGTCTAACAAAGAATAACATATATAATAAAAATGAGTTGTTTTTTTAAACAATCAACTACGTCCTAATCTCTTGAGAACAATACCATTGTAGGTAGGGCAATATTCACTTACAATGTCTCATTTCTATTCTCCAGCAGCTAGTAGTCCATAATCTGTCTGCTTTATGCATTGATAACATCACTCTAAAATAATGAGGGATGCTTCAGCGCTGTGTATGTCAGGCTGCAAATGTATGCATTTAGAACTGTAATAGTGTATTCAATATTTCTACTAAATTATGACAACATATGTTACGGCATGAAATTTGTTGTTTTTTGACATTTATTTTTAAAGAGAGTTTATAAAAACACAAAATGTGTTTCTTTTCTTTTACTAGACCAGAAACAAGCCAGACTTATCACAGCGGAACTGATACATTTCTCAATCCCGTCTGGTTTGTTAATGTTATTTTGGTAAACATTTCTCACAAATAGGACTGAGTGCACAAGGTTCTGTGCAGGATAATGCGAGTTTTGGCTGAGGTCCTGTAGCGTTGCGTCCTCGCTCCTGTTAATTAAAAGAACGAAGAACTCACATGGCCTCCTGTCTTTGGGTTTGTCTACACCCCCTCTTTTTATTATATATATATTTATAATATAAACACGCACACATTATTAGGAGCACTTTTTCATTGATGCAAAATCATGCAGGCATGGTCAAAAGGTCCTGTTGTTCGACCCACATGTGAGAACTGGGAAAGAATGTGATCTAATTGACTTTGGACATGGAATACTTGTTGGTGCCAGATGTGGTGGGGTGAGCATCTGTGAAATGTCTGATCTCCTGGGATTTGTATACACAACAATTTCTAGAGTTTGCGAAGAATGATGTGTAAAACAAACACACAAAAAAAAATCCAAAAATGGTAGTTAGTAAGAGAGGTCAGAGGAGAACGTCCAGAATGGTGCAAGCTGAAAGTAGAGCAACAATTACTAAAGTCACCATGTTTTACAACCGTGCTATGACAAAGTAATCAGTTTATCCTCATTTCATAGGAGGAGTAGTTGTGGTATCTGCAAAATATTTGCAAATCTAATTGTAGCCGTATTAATGCGATACAACCATTGAGATTTGTAGCTTGAGCCATTGAGCACAGAAATATGTAATTTTGTTTTGAGTAATGAGTTTATTATTATTTACTCATGAAGTAATAAGCTTTACAGCTAGGAAAGATAGGGTAGTGGTCCTCCAATCAAATGCGTACATAGCTCGGAGGGATGCAGTAAGGTGTTTAGGTACGTTTGTAGGCAATGCTTGCATTTTAGATTCATTGTTGCGATAGAAAAACCTTGTCTAATCCTCCTACCGGTTCTACCAGCTAGTATTTCATCCAATTGTTCATGGAGTATCTGAGGTTTATCCGGAA
This sequence comes from Pelobates cultripes, assembly GCA_933207985.1. Lineage (NCBI taxonomy): Eukaryota > Metazoa > Chordata > Amphibia > Anura > Pelobatidae > Pelobates > Pelobates cultripes. The sequence continues at coordinate 37,093,810 of OW240916.1, forward strand.
AGTATCGAGCCATGCCATATGAAAAATAGAGACCTTTTATTGAAGAAGATACAAGAAACATTGTACATAGGACAATGACGCCTTTGGTAATCTTCAGAGTAGGCACATTGAGAATTCAAACAGTTCTCCCAGCGTCTCTTCCACTGTTCAAAACACTCTGCGAAACCCTTTGTTGTAATCGCCATCAGCTGCCTCGTCGTAGTTGCCTGAGTCTCATCGATGGTCTAAAACCCTCTTCCCTTTCTAAAGCGGTTTCAGTTTTGGGAAAATCCAGAAGTCACAGTCCGCCAAATCGTTCATCAGATGCTTGACCATCTTTGAAGCATTGAAGCCACACTTTTATTTGCGCTGCACTCATTGCATTGTCCCCTGAAGCCTTCTGAATCGTCCAAATAGTTTCCGCAGAGGAATGTTCAAGCTTAATGCAAACTTTGATGCAGATTCGTTGCACTATTCGCTCAGTCATTTTGAATGCGACGGCTGCACAGCACACATGCTCACTCAATGGCGTCTGGTGCCCCCACTGACTAGTAGAGTGAAGTTGTAATTTTTCACGCATACGCATTCCAGTCCACTCTCCGCACCAAGTCACCATGGAGACTGTAAATTGTATATTGACACCTTGCTTGGCAGCACTGCAACAGGGGTGTGCTGATTTCTAACTCTAAGATAAAGGAAGGTGTGACAAATCAGCATAGGTGATATCTCTGTGTAAGAGCAAAAAATGCCTTGTGTACATGTGGGAAATGGATGCAGATGGCCCCACACCAAAATGTGTGTAGGACACATTGGAGAAACTGTACTTATGGTTATTCTAAAAATTGAATGCAAAAAATATACAGTTGTTAGTTGTGTATTATGAGAAATTAATGCCATCTCGGGGCTCTAGAGACATTCATATATCACAAGGATGAAGGTTCCCAGAACCCCAAGATTGCATAAAAGTCGACCAAGAATAATGAGTTGTGTGTTCCAAATCGGATTAGTCCTTCTGGCCTATGTAGTTAAGAATGCATAATAACTACCAAAGGCAATGTAGTTTAATATGGCAGTCTTAGATCATTTTCTTCGTGTTTTTACAAGCTGTGGACTTCAATCGTCTACTCCTTGTGCAAATAAAAGTACTCAGTTTGCTTTAAGTGGAGGTGGCACCTGGCAATCTGAAGCCATCACACAATATCTTAGCCTAATGTTTCAGATTTACTGACTCAGCCCAGCTTTAAATGTTCTGCTTCTTCTGAAGCTGAACCAAAATCAAACTTTGAATAAAAATAATAAGCGAATGGGGAATGACACATTCTTCCCCTCTATTATTCTTCCTCATTATCCTAGTTTGTGAGTTGTGATTCACTCCATTTAACCGATGCAAATGAAACAAAGTGAGTGCCAAAAGTAACTGTGGGCAGTGAAGTGGTTTTGTTGAATAGGACAGCATGATCTAAATTATATACCATGATGCATTACCACTTGGAGACCATTCTGGAAGTTAGCATGGGGTACAAATAAAGAAGTGACGAGTATAGAACAGTAACCTGTAGTTTCTTTCCCTGGGACCAAACAATAAGGGATTTCTATCTCACCTTTCTTTATAAACGCAAGAAATTAAAGGGACACTATAGTCTCAAGAACAACTACAGCTTTATGTGGTTGTTCTAGCGTCTTTAGCCTATCCCTGCAGGCTTTTGAATGTAAACACTGCCTTTTCAGAGAAGAGGCAGTGTTTACATTGCTGGCTAGTAACACCTCTAGTGGCAGTCACTCAGAATGCCACTACAGGTGCTTCCTGTGTCAGTTTAGCATTCAGCATCTCCACGCTCTGCATAGAGGCGCTGAATGTTCCTCATAGAGTTGCACTAATTTAATGCCTCTCTATAAGAAGATGCTGATTGGTGCAGCACAACGTTTTGCTGCACATGTGCAACAGCCTCCAAATGCTTTCCTATTGGATGAGATCATCCAGATTCAGCCTTAGAGGTGGGAACAGGCAATCTAAGGTGGGCCAGGGGCCTAAACAGCCACCCAGGCACTATAGTGTCAGGCAGAGGCGTAATTAGAAACCACAGGGCCCCTGTGCGAAAATTGCTCCCCCCCTCGCAACCCTTGATGTGTGTCATTCTCCCTTTCCCCAGCCACTCCATGTGTCTCTTTCCTTCCACCTAGCACCTCCATGTGTCTTATTTCTCCCCAAGCCCCTCCATGAGTCTCATTTCCCCCAGCCCCTCCATGTCTTCCCCCCACCCCTGCAGCTTTTCCATGCATCTCTCTCCCAACCCCTCCATGTGTCTCCACCGTCCCCTCCCCTGCAGCCCCTCCATGTGTCTCTCTTCCCCCTTCCCTTAAATCTCTCCATGTGGCTCTCTTCCCCTCTCCCCTGCAGCCCCTCCATGTGTCTCCCCCCTCCTCTGCAACCCCTACATGTGTTTCTCCCTCCTCCCCTACAGTCCCTCCATGTGTCTCCCCCCCATCTCCTGCAGCCCCTCCATGTGTTTCTCTCCTCCTCCCCTGCAGCCCCTCCATGTGTCCTCCCCCACCTCCTGTTCTTGTTTGTCGCGGTACCCGCCTCGCAAGAAGTGCTCCCTCCGTGAGAACTTCCTGTCAGACCGCTCGGCCGTGCTACAGAGGCAGGAGGGGAGCAGCACTGCACATCGCTCCTCTCCTGCTGGCCAACCTGCAATCGCAGTCCCCGGGCTGGTGCTGCAGTGAACTGCCCATAAAGGTATGCCGGCGGCCCACAGTCGCAAGGGTTGCAGAGGCGGCTGGGCCCTCTGGAGTGATGAGCCCAGTTGCTGCTGCCACCTAAGCACCATGGTAGTTATGCAACTTAACAGAGGTGGAAAGATCAAAGATAGATCCTGGCTGCAATGATTTGCCCATACCGGAGGCGCTGGAAGCAGCTAAGCAAAGACTGACAGCACCGGCAACCAGACTGAGCAGATACACCAGAGAAGCAGAGGCTAAGAGAATCAATACCCACTTTACCAAAGAACCATCCAAGGTGTATGCACAGCTACAGGTTAATCACCACATCTCCTAGCAAGACCCACCCAGAGCTGAGACTGAACAGTACAGGAAGAATATCTGGGAGCAAGAACACTAAGGCCCAGTGGCTACTAGACCTGAAAGCAGACCACTGCATGCTGCCAGAACAGGAACCAGTCATCATCACAGTCGAAGATATCCAACAGAGAGCAGAACACATGAAGAGCATGAATGATCCACAACTACTGGATAAAGAAGTTAACAGCGCTGCATGAGCACCTAGCAGCACAAATTAACCAGCTACTAGCAACAAGCTCCCACCCTGACTGGCTAACACAAGGCAGAACAATACTGGCCATAAAGGACCCTCACAAGGGAACAGCACCATCCAACTACCAATAATAGCCTTCCAGTTGAAGTGGCAGAGGTTAACACAGTGAAGGAGTTTAAGCATGCGTGGGATAGGCATAAGGCTATCCTAGCTATGAGGTAAGGCTAGGGACTAATGAAAGTATTTAGAAAATTGGGCAGACTAGATGTGCCGAATGGTTCTTATCTGCCGTCACATTCTATGTTTCTATGGTGTCAGGAATACTTGTTTGTATCCGTGACACTATAATGCTCCTTTAAGTGATTCACTATAAACAGGCTAAAACCAGTTAAGGTACACAAGTGTTATAATGATAGAGAGCATAGTTGCCCATGCCGTTTGTTTCTCATCACAAGCTAATTAATAGTTTTTGAGGGAATGCCAAGAATCATATTGCAATAGTAGATGAGCGCTGGCTGGCTTGGCCAATCAGCACCTTCTGATAGAGATGCATTGAATCATTGATAGTTCAGCGTCTCTATGCAGAGTGTGGAGACGCTGAACGGGAGTACTGCACATTGTGCAGCAGTGCCCCAGCAAGAACCTCTAGTAGCCATCTGAGGAGTGCCCACTGGAGATGTCTCTAGGGCTGCAATTTAGACTGGCGGAGAATTTGGGGATTTGCAGTCTATTAGCAGATAGATTCCTTCTATGCCAGCAAATAGGATGATTTAAGAGTTTACTGGCATCCGCTGAAAAGAATCGTTTAGCAACAGCTTTAGCAAATATAAAACATTACTGTATACACTCATAACCTGTTACAACTAAGATATTAATGACTAATTGCGAAAACATGGGAATCTTGCTAGCATTGACATGCCATTCTCTTTTATCCAAGCTCCTGGTTTATCTAAGGTAAAATATGAATGTGCTACTACTGAGAGTGACATAAACAGATATGCAGACTACACTTAGCCTTCGGGCAAGGGATTTCAGGAATAATACATTTTAAGCAATGTGAATAATTATTCAGAATTTTTTTTATAATTTCTTAGAATTTTACTAGTCACGCTTATAAAGACACTTTTTTCCGCTGCTGAACATATAATTGAGATAGCAGGGACTGATATAATAATTTGTAACAATTTCAGGGCAAAGTTCCAAAAGTAGATCAATCAGCAGGTTTCCACTGTGATCACTCAGATATTGTATGTTCAGAAATGCTCATTATACATAACTCACATTCTCACAGCACAATAAAAAAACCTCCATCATTTTATTTTGTTTTCGTATTATTGCAAGGTATTATATCAGACTGTTAAAAACATTATTTTTTTTAAATTCCATTCTTAGGAAGAAAGCCAGATGTCACTGCTAACAGAAAAGTAGGACTGCAGTCGCTAGCTAAGAGCGTCAGCTCTGTAGAGCAAGCCTGTTTTAGCAGAGCAGATGTGGCCCATGTGGTCCAGGTGCCCGGGTCAGTTATCAAAGCATACTTAAATGATTTGACACCTTACCATAGAATGCCACCAGGGCACATCCGGCACCAGAACCACTACATCAGGCTCTATTGGCCATGGTCCTTATCATGTTCCTTTAAAGATCTTACAACGTTCAGCACTTCAAATGATTTGGACTACATCTCCCATAACGCTATTATAGCCGTAATGCTGGCAAAGCATCATGGGAGATGTAGTCACTATGACATTTCACATTTTGGTACTCAGGGCCTGTCTGCCGATAAGGCTGCTTAAATGCTAATGCACTCTACATGCAACAAGCTGATTTACACACATGAAGCACTTTAACAACTCCCAATTCTTGCACCTAATATTGATGGGAAAGAAAAGGAAGATCTTTATCAATATTGAGTGAAAGAAAATCTTAGCTATTTTTAGTCTATCTCTACATTAGCCAGTTGTGTAATTAGGTTGTTTTGGAATACTCAAGAGTATCTTACTTAGACAAATTTATTTCTAAACGTTTTTGCTGTAGTTTAGACTCACATCATTACAGCTGGGAGATCTGTTATGCACTCGCACAAACAATATAAATATTCTTAGCTCCTAACAATCCGTGACACGAATGTAAAAACAGAGATCCCCTGTAGCAAAGAGGAACATTGGGCTATGTTGATGTAACTAAATAGGTCCATTTTACTGATTTAAAACAAAGGCTTATTGCAATATCTACTTCTCATGGCTGCTATTAATTGGCTGAGGCGCACACTGCCTTAGCCAATCCGTAATCAGGCCGCAGTCACTATAAAGTGGTGTTTTTAATATTTTTCCATGGATTCAGTCTTCAGAAAGCTGGGATATAGGACAATTTGGCAAGGCCAGATTGTCACAGCCATTTTGGAGCATTGTACACACAAATAGAGATGGCACTCACTAAACCATCAGGGATAAATTAGATTGAGGTTCATGATGGTCCAGAGCAGCAAACCCCCAGTGTTAAAACAGCTGTATAAAAAAAATATATAAAAAAAATCCGGCACTCATAAAATCCCCAAAACAGCAAATTTATTTGGAAGTTGGAACCCTCGAGCAATGTTTTTTGTATTGCTGTCTTAGCCGTTTTAAGACACCCTCTGGCCTAGATTCAGTGTCTCACATACAAGAATATTTACTGGAGAAAAACATGTTATACTTTGATTCCATTTCTTTTATTCTTAATAAATTGTGACCTTTTTGTGTTTATTAAAGTAAGAAACTTGTCCATTTTTTGTAGAAGTGTGAGACATTTTTAAACAAAGCCACACACCCGCTACGTGTCCTTCTCACCATAAAATCTTTCCAATTGCCATGGGGAACAAACTGTCTGAAAATATTTATCAACCTCCTATTATTATTCTGACGGTACACATAGCTATGATATGCAACGAAAACGTTCACAGAATGTTGTCCATTTACAGCTTAAATATAGTTTGCCCAAAATAAGGTTAGTTTAATACTGAATTATTGTAAAGGTAAGCTACTAAGTCCTGAACATGTATGACGAAATGAAAAGAAGAAAAAAAATAGACAATAATTTATTATTTAACATCCTCTAAATCAGGGCTGCCCAATAGGAAGATCTCCAAATGTGTTAAAACAAAAGCTTCCACAATGCTTTGTCATGCTATAGACATTCTAAAAGCATGCAAAGCGTCATGAGAGTTGTAGTTCTACAATTTCTGGTGATCTACCTTTCCAGCACCCCAACTTCATATTGACCTTCAATAGCACAAATTGGCCAGGATATTCAGGAATGATTGAACAATTTCTAAACTATCTCTTAAAAGAATAAAGTTAGACTACGCTTCATTTTTGGTTTTAGGGGGGTTTTACTCAGGAGCATATTATCTGTTGGTACTAGTTTCCTGCTGTTTTTTATGTTTCATCTGTGCGTTCTCCAAGGAAAAGCAACCCAGGACATATTTAGAAATCTCAATTTGAAAGCCATTTAGCAATTGATACATTTCCGTAATCCTATGCTTTGTATGAGTTCAGACATTTTCAGACTGAGACACATATGGACGTTCTGGACTTAGCTCCATTAGTACCTAATAATTGATTTTAGCAAATGCCCGAATTGCAAATTCTGGTTGCATTTGAAAATTTAGGGCTTAGCTAATTGGCTGAGAGCCAATCACTCTCAACCAATGAGCCAATGGACAGTCTTGCTTAGGAACGTCCTGCTCTATAGTATTAGTGTCATGGTTATGATGCTGGGACTACTGAAACTTACAAAAAAAGTTGCAGGTTATTTGAAAACGTCTTTCAAAATCCATCATTAAATGTCCATCATATGAGTCGTCATGGCAAAAGATTACAAATGAACTACACAATATATACCACCAATCTGTTATATTGAATAGTACTCAGAGATATTTGCTGTTCCATTAAAGTATCAATAAGCTTTGAAAATTCCGCTATCTCTGTGTATACAATCATTAATCTTGGCAAACCTAATTTCATGCTGTGGAAAAGTATCTTTTGCAATTACTCTTCAAATTAGGCCTAATGATGTAGATTATAAAACCGCTCAACAATAAGAAACGGGAAATAACTGACCCGATGAATCACAGCCCTCATCAATCTAACATATAACATCTGCTCCCCATAGGTCAGGATAATCATTTTCTGTCACCAAATGAGACATAAAAAGAAAAGCATGTCGTCGAAGGTGTACAGTAGGCCTTTCAATACCGTAGCAGAGGGAGAATACAGTGCAGGCCTAGAGGCGAAGAAGATGCTGAATGGTCATTTGCAGACATGGGTGAATGTTCTGCTAAATCTGTGAACGTGTCTTCGGGTTTGGAAGACGTTCCAATATTTGTACGTTTCACAAATGTAATGAAGTATTCCTGAGACACTAGATTAGACCTGGTTATCCAGACCTCTTACAGGCCCAAGTGAGATTTAGTTAACCCATTAATTATGTAAATATGTCAGTATAGATGTAGAACATGTTGATCTAAAGGACCACTATAGGTACCTAGACCACTTCAGCTCAATGAAGTGGTCTGGGTGCCAGGTCCCTCTAGTTTTAACCCTGCAGCTGAAAATGTTTCACTAAGGGTTGATCCAGCCTCTAGTGGCTGTCTCACTGACAGCCGCTAGAGGCGCTTCTGCAATTCTCAGTGTGAAAATCACAGTGAGAAGACGCTGGACGTCCATAGGAAAGCATTGACTAATGCTTTCCTATGGGCAGTTTGAATTCATGCGCGGCTCTTGCCGCACATGCGCATTCAGACCTGACGACGGCAGAGGGAGGAGAGTTCCCCAGCACCGAGGGGGTCCAGCGCTGGAGAAAGTTAAGTGGCTGAAGGGGTTTTAATAAAGAATAAATAAAAAAATGTGATGCCTCATGGAACTACTCTTATGCTTTATGAATAATATAAATTCAATAATGACTCAAAAAGTAAACAGATCTGTCTGAAATATACCATACTAATTGAATTTCCTAAATCCAGGCAATAAAACGTCATAGAGCAATTTGTCCATCTGCGGCAGAAATTAATTATGTAGACTCATTTTTAAATAAACATTCCTGTGTCAACATTGCACGGCCATAAAATAAATTGCTAGAGGTATGTTGTTATTAAACTAGCTAGACTAAATGTAAAAATCATATTCAGGGTGCCATCCTGACGGGACATTGCTGTCAATTGGTTCCTTAGGTGAAATTTGACTAATATAACCTTTACTGCCTTTCTGTACACTGTACAGTGTAATCCTAAGGGGACATGTACAGTATACCTAAGGGGAAATGTAGACAAACCTATCTTTTATGAGCAGCATGCTGTGCCCTTGAGCAAAAGTTAAATAAAACGTCCTTTCTAAATTAAATAAGGCTTTTAACTATACATTTCATTAGAAGACCACTACAGGCATCCAGACAACTTCAGCTCAATGAACTGGTCTGGGTGCCAGGCCTCCCTAGTTTTAACCCTGCAGCTTAAAACATAGAAGTTTCAGAGAAACTGCTATGTTTACACTGTAGGGTTCATTCAGCATCTCTAGGCTGTCTCCCTGACAGCCACTAGAGGCGCTTCCGCGATTTACACAGAGTAAAATGCACTTATTTTGACGCTGGACGTCCTCACGGAGTCCAGCGTCAAATGAGGTCACCATAGGAAAGCATCGAGGGAGCCCAGCGCTGGATTAAGGTAAGTGGCGGAAGGGGTTTTAACCCCTTCAGCACCGAGGGAGGGGGCTCCCGAGGAAGGGGGGCTCTCCAAGAGCCTATAGTGCCCTGAAAATGGGTTCCCTTTAAACACCTGCTACCAATTCAGTAATTTGTAATTTGTAACAGCTCATGAAATGTTATTTCCCTTTAAACACCTGCTGCCAATTCAGTAATTTGTAATTTGTAACAGCTCATGAAATGTTATTTACCATCTTACACAGTATGTAGGCCATCTTTGACATTTACTACTTCTGCACTTCTTTTTCTATATTTTGAGAGCATTAAATTTCAACCGTCATATTTACTTGCAACCACTTCTCAGTAGGTTAAGTATTATCTGGATCAAACCAACATTTTCTAAGTTTATATATATATATTGTTCACTCAGAAAACCCATTAATCGGTTGGGTAGGTATCTTGATTTATTTATAAACACCTCTTAGTAGGTTGGGCCTCATTAATCCAGGTAGACCTGCCTTCTTGCATATTCCATCAGGATAATACTTGGTAGACCTTATTTCCTGGTGTTTGGTTCATATCCAACGATAAAAGGTTACGCTTCAATATCTACAACATTTTCTTTGTAACTTTTAGTCATTTAGGAGACCTTAAACCCCTCGGTTTGGTGGTGGATCACATGACTTTCACACTATAAGAATGTTAACGAGTATTTTTTTTTCACAACCGTCATATAACTTTCATTAAACATTTGTTTTGCCGATTCTTAAATCCCTAATCTTTTATGCGTACAACTCATGTCTTGAGTTCAAATTAAACATGTTTCTGAACAAGTGTGTTTTTCAAGTTTGTGAAAGTGTTTTTCTCAACCCAGTCAATAAATTGTAGAGTAGGATGCTAGCATTTGATAAGTGTACATGCAGTCTGAAACCAATTATTTAGATGAAAGCTGGGATATTGCAGAACAATTGGCATCCTCCCCTTAATGACTGCTTACAAATTGTAGCTTTTCTTTTTTTGCAACATGCATAATCCAATTGTTTTGTTTTTTTCCGGAGATTGGAAGTCTAAAGGGAAATAGAATGTTAAAATTGTGATTTGAACAAGTCGTAGCTGGCAGTACAACAAAGATCTATTATCCTATACGTGTGTAGCATATGATAAAGTGACTTTGCAAAGATTTGATGGATTTTTGTTAAACAGGTTCTCTGTATGTTTTTTATAGCATCTTTTGGGAACCACATTCCTAAATTCATATTTTAGGGACGCAGGAATATTTGGTTTTATGACCTCTCAGAGCAGCAGAACTTACAGTTATAATAATGTATCCAGCATGATTCCGCAAGTCTGGGTCTATTTTACTGGACAAGCATGTTTGTTTTGATTCGTGACTCAGAATTCCACCTGGTGAGGATGACCATTAAAGGAGAAAAATGTAGGAGCAGTAAAAATAAATATTTGTGTATACAGTTAACAAATATATAATAAATAAATATAGATTTTTTTAAATTTATTTTTTACTACACGTCCTCTTTTTTCCTCTGATTATTTTTTCTCACTTGATCTGTGAACCAAAGGGCGGGATAATGCGCTTTTCAGTGTACTGCAAAATATATACATAATATTTATATTTTGTATAAATTCTGAAGTACACTGTTTGGCCCATTTTTGCGCCCTGTTGGCTCATCTGATAAGTTGTCCAGAATTTTTTATTAACAAAATGTGGACAAAGTGAACTGCAACCTGGGGAAAATGCAGATGTCCCAACATTTTATCAATTTTTTCAGACGAAGAGATTTACACAAATTTTTTTTTTGCCATACTCAAGTCTAGTTCTGATTACATCCTGTCCGCTGATCTGGACCTTGATAGGAGACATGATTTCGTAATGTCTTTAGCCAGCCTTCAGAACTGATAGCTGGTTATCTTAGAAATGTAAGAGTTTGACACACTGACAGCTCATTCCAAATTTTATGTGACAGATATCCTTTCTTCGGGATGGGAAAATGCTTTTGCCTATTTTCTATTGCAATAAATAATATTTTTATGTTACATTAAATTTAGGGTTTAACTGCCCCTTTCTGATCAGTTTTTCCACCCAGGTCTTTCTAATGAATTTTAAGGACACGTAAGCTACATTTTGCTTGGGACCAAACTGCCATTTTACCAGTATAGAGAAAGTAAATTTCTGTGCAAGCTTTCATGTTTGCTAAGAGTATTGGTGACCTAAATTTAGGTTAATCTCAAACTGGGCAAAATTTCTCATCCTCTTCACATGGGGAAATGAATACTTGACACGTAGACATCTTAAGGAATCTAACTGATTCAGTGACTCACACAAGCCCTGCTTCACTAGGTGGGTCAAACAAAGGAAGAATTCATAGCAAGACAGAATGTCTACTGGTAACATTAATATGTTACTAAAGATTATTTGTAGAATGGTAAAAAAAAAATCTAGGTAATTTAATAAAGGTCTCGAAGATGATTACCAACAATCCAATACCAGTATTTAATCAGTAACATTTTCTGAACTATATATATATATAAATAGTGGGCTAAAATTCAGAGTGAGGTTTGAGGAGTCAATAGCTTCTTTTTTATTAATTATTATTAATTAAAATGTTTTTTTTACTGAATTTCAATGATATTATATACAATGAATGCTTTGTTTAACTAGGTACAGTAGATGACATCTTTTAAATAAGCTCCATTTGCAGTCTTGCAAATTTGGGTTCTTTTGATTGCATTGTTCGTAACATTAGTTAATGTTTGAGGCTTTAGCGCTCAAATTTCTGTCCGATAAGGTCACCTCGCAATATACGGTGCATTTGGTAGTGTGCAATTGGCACTGATAGATTATTATTCATGGGCTTTCTGTACCCCAGAAAAAACGTTTTTGCTTATTAAGCCATTTAAATATCAATGAGCTTCTTCAGACACGGGAAGGTGCGAGGGAGTGGGAATGCAGAGGGCGCTTTAGTGCCAGGAATACACTATATAAAAATATAGTATACCTTTAACAATGGATACTGTATTAAACACACATTTTTTTTTTTTTAACCAAAGCATGGGCTAAGATCCAAAAGGACCAATGGCCAGAAATAAGCAATAGACTTCATTCTTTTGGGTCTCATCAGCATAGTGAAAGTTTCTGGTCTGAAAGTTGGACATACTATATAAAACACACTTACTAAGAGGAAGATTATTTGCTCTGTATTTTTGCCTGGTGACTTCCATAGATACACATGTTTGAAATGCCCATTGTTCACATTTTCACATTGCATCTAGTGGTTCATTTTTTTCAAACACACGCCAACACTTTCACTAACTGGGTCTTTATTGTTGCTCCTGTGGGAGTTTGTTTCTTTTAGAGTGGAATGGTTGTAGCTCTGTTTGCGTAGAATGTGTAGAATATAATACAGACATTCTATTCATCACGCAGCATCGTACAAACACTGGATTGAATATTGTTTGACATGTTGCTGCACTATCTGGCAAGCAGCACAAGGCTGGGATTTGGCAGAAATACGATGGGTTCACAGTTAACATTAATTGGAAATTAATAAACACAGATATACACACCTAATATATTTACATTAAAGTACTAGAGAAAATATGCGATTCGTTTCATGAATGAAGTATGATATGTGTTAATTAGAAAAAATGGCACTTTTTCAGACTTCAACCTGATAGAATTCCAAGCATTTCAGCGATATGAAGTGGTCATGGTGCCTGGAGTTTGTATGCACAGCATTTCACTATGAAAGACTGCTCATACAGCATTTAACCTCTCAGCGTCATTGGGGTGTCATCAGCCAGTCCAGAGATAGTGTTCCGGACTGGCTAATGTCTATTTCAGAGAGCCTCAGTGAATGGATGGTGACGGACGCAGCTTTTGGCTTCTGTGGCTCTAAGCAGGGCCGGATTAATATAGGGGCTGATGGAGCTGCAGCTCCAGGCCCAGGCCCATGAAATAGGCCCATTTAAAAAAATAAAAATAAAAATATATTTTTTTTACTTTTTTTTTTTACACACTACTCTTAGGTTTGCCACCTGACTGGTATTTTACCGGCATAGCCAGTATTTGAGGCTACCTGGCAGTAATACCGGCAATACAAGTGCAGATATTTTTCTCAGTATAAACGGAGATTACTCTGCAATACCAGCACCAGCCAGTAGGGGTCACTGTGTGTGGAGAGAGGCAGGATAGGAAGTTACAGCATATCTCTCCCTGTCTTTCTCTACTCACTGATCTGTGGGGGAGCAGCTACACAGCACAGAGGGTTCAAACAGCAGCTCCCAGCCTGCAGAGACAGCCTATAGCTCAGGTAAGTGAAGGATGGGGGGTAAAGGCTGTAGGGAAACATGGGGACACTGAGACACTAGGGCACACATGGGGACACTGGGAGGCCTGGGAACACTGAGGCACTAGGGGACACTGTGAGACATGGGGACGCTGAGACACATAGGGACACTGTGAGACATAAGGACATTGGGAGACACACTGGGACACAGAGACACTAGGGACAAAGTTTTTCCATGTCTCCCAGTGTCCCCATGTCTCCCAGACAGTGTCCCCATGTCTCCCAGTGTCCACATGTCTCCCAGCCAGTGTCCCTAGTTTCTCAGTGTCCCCATGTCTCTCAGTGTCCCTAGTGTCCCCATGTCTCCCAGTGTCTCCAAATGTCTCAGTGTCCCCATGCCTCCCAGCCAGTGCCCCTAGTGTCTCAGTATCCCCATGTCTCCCAGTGTTCCCTAGTCTCCCAGTGTCTGTGTTCCCATGTCTCTCAGTGTCCCTAGTGTCTTAGTGTCCCCAAATGTCTCAGTATCCCCATGTCTCTATCCACAAGTGCCCCCATGTCTCCCAGTGTCCCCAAGTGTCTCAGTGCCCCCATTTCTCCCAGTGTCCCCAAGTGTCTGTGTCCCTGGGGCTCTCAGTGTCCCTGGGGCTCTCAGTGTCCCCATGTCTCACTGTGTCCCCTAGTATCCTAGTGACACGGGAGATACTGAGACATGGGGACACTGGGAGAAATGAGGACACTGAGACACTGGGAGACTAGGGGACTGGGCGACATAGGGAAACTGGCCTTCCAATTCTTTGGACAGACATGTCCCCTTTTTGGGCATGTTCGCCCCTTTTGGTAGTTCTGGTCACGTGATTCGTGTCAGTGGCCCACCCTTTTACCCCGCCCATTGACTTCCCGCTTCACTGTTATTGGGTATGGATTTACTTGAGAGATGAAAGCATAAATTAGAGAGAGATTAGCATAGAGTATGTGTTTTCTTGTAGCTGCATCCTTTGAGTTTCCCTCCAACACCATCTCCATCAGATACATGACACTTGGGAGGTATGACTGTTTTAGTGTTTTTGATCGATAAGATTCTGTAATTAGGCCCCATCATAATTGTCAGAACCAAGCCCACTGGGCTCTTAAACTGGCCCTGGCTCTAAGGAAGCTAAAAGCTCATCATTGGACTATAAGAGAGCATCTATATCCTTTAATATAAATCCATAAATTACATGTAAAGACTGAAAGAAGCAAAACTTGCGAGCTCTTCTGATCTACCTAACTTTGCCATCTGACACCAAGTACTTTTGCATTTCTCTTGCAAATAGCAAATAACAATAATGATAATAATAACACTGATTTTGAAAAAGGCAAGGCCTGACTGCCATGCCGAATGATCGCATCCTAAGTGAGCTCTGACACATCTCAAACTTTATTACAGTTATTTTACTGATTATTTCCCCTTCAGCAATCCCAGCTACCTTAAAAGAGCTCATAGCACAAACATTGCTATATCTGAGAGGCTTCTGCAGACACGCTGTCGAATTACGCGGATGGCCGCGGCTCCATTTCCCGAACAGGCCCAACCAGAGAGAAGGCAACTAAAGAGAGTAGTATTTTAGAGGGCTGTGTACAGTCCCTCGATGAGCAGCAGTAAGTAGAGGCCATGTTTTAATATTCTTATTCCCGGGGAGCTACAAGTGGGTCTTTGCCAACTTTAGCAGGCATATACTGTCACCACAATGGGATCCACATATGGGCTATCATGCCTGAGACAGATCTTTCCATTGTGGGACTTTGCTCGGCCCATGCAAGGCATCCGTTGAACTGGGTTCTGGGTCCGAAACTCTCCTTGGCATCGTGTCAGTCATCACTTCCTTCCACAATGAAACCTGTTGAGCACCTGTTTTATTTTATTGTTAAACTTGTCATTTAGCCACTGTTTTAATGCCTCTCTTACTGTTTTCTATGCTCCTTATGTGAGGCACTTTCTGACTACTTCAGGAGCCTCCTGGGGGTTTCACTCTTTGTATTGCAGTTGGCCCTCTAATTACACTTACTAATTGTTTAATGTTTACTTCATCACCATATGTCAATCCACACGGCTTACTGTTTACTTATCAGGCACCATCTTACTAACCAAAATGCTCATACCTATTAATGTGCCTACATTTACTCATCAAACATATAATGACATGTTTGTCGTCATTTAAATTACATTATTTAAAAAATGAGTGTCGGTTAAACCCGAACGATTCACTTCTTTTTCACTTGTGTTGATATACTTATGTATTTATATATTGTACTGACTTTTGTACTGACCTTTGCTCGTACTATGTTGTTCCCACTCTCCCACTCAATAAAAACTGATTTACAAAAAAAAAAAAAAGTAAAGTGATATTTGTACAAAACACTTGAAAATAATAATATTAATAATAATAATATAAAATAATATATGCTTTATATTTGCATGATGTCCTTCATTGTTATAAGGTAACTGTATTGCTATAATGCCACCTTGTGGCTCTATCATGAATAATTATTACACGGCAAAAATAAATAAAAACATTCAATAATTTGTTAAAATGTATGTAACTATACCAATGCCTTAAAGCAGGCCTACCCTCTTCTCACAATCCCCTAATTAAGCTATAGAAGCTGTTCTTGAACCATTGGAATAGATAGAAGCTCAACTAACGTCTGTAATACATGGGTTTTAAAAGGCTAGTATTCCTATGGCATGGATGCTGATACTAGCGACTTGTTAGGTTATGTGCTGCCCTATGAATAGCCAAGTTCACCCTACCTGATGTGCTATACAGACATAAGAACCACATGTTGGCCTCCTCAATAAGTCACCTACTCCTTGTATGTTAACTTGAATATATTTTTTCTCAAATTCACAACTTCACAAACATCACCGATTTGTGACCAATCACATCCTTTATGAAAAGTTTAAAGTCGGTCAAATAAACAAACTGTGGGTAGGTGGAGAACAAACCATTAATTTCAAAGCAGAACTCAGAGTTATTGTAAAAAAAATATTATCAGCACTATCAATAGATTGTATAGTAGTAAAAAATAAACTCTTTCTACTCCAAATTACACAATAGAATAAAGCATTCAAAATTGCCTATAATTTGTGTTAACTTTTTTTCCATCGGATGCTCAGATTTATTAAAAATGTAAGTTACAGATTTGGCAAGTGACACAGCAATTGGGTTTAATCCTGGCACAGTCAAGGCACTCAATGGATTGGAACATTAAGAATCATTGTATCTGTTGCGATTTCTCTCTTTAGCTTTCTCTATGCTGAAGATAATTGCAATGACCAGAATTTGCAGTGCAGTGGCGTCTGATTCATAGAGGTATGCCTATCCCCCATTATAGAAGTGCTTTACGTGTGATAAGTGTCCCTTTAGATCATGCAACGCATTGGATTTATCACTTTCTACTACTTTTTTCTCTGTTTTTTTTTTGGCCACTCAAAATGTGGACGGCTTCCTAAATGGATATCCCCACGAAAACTGGCAGAATTTACTACGAAGAAAGCGGTCACTCTTTAGATAACTTTAGAAAACTTCAATAAATATGATTGAAATAATGACTCAATAATGACAGAATTTAATAATCACTCTTCATAACTGTTTGATAAATATTCCCGGATGTGATTCAAAAGGAGTCACAGTTGAACACCATGCCGTGTGAGACTTACAGAGCAATGTTTCAGTGCTTAGAACTCCATCAGATTATAATTAACGTTATCCTTAAAATTCAGTTTAAACCCTAAATACCAAAATCAGCTGAAGAAATCAATTTAGTGTTCATTTGTTCTATAACAAAGTTAATGAATACACAACTTGGTACTTTCTAACCCTATATACATAATATATATTATCTCTGTATAAATGTAATTACAGTACATTTCAATGTATTAAATCATACCATCACTATTAGGCACATATGCCTGTCTAGGTGTCATGGGACATGAATCATTTGATTCCAAAACTGACTAATACTGAGATCGGAGACCACAATATTTTCAGGGACTGGCAGTTTAGTTATCCTTTTGTGAATGTTGGACTTATGCTGACATATATTCCCTCTAATTTTTTTAGGTTGTTTCACATAAATAAGAAAGACAACATGGTTCTTTAAGAAGAGAAAATCACCCATGTGGATTCACACACGTACATGTCTTTGACTTGGAGAACATCCCTGTTCTGGGGTATGTGAAACCGGAACCACTAATAATTGAGTTGCGGTTTCCAAAATTAGAGGTATTTGCTGTATATGTGTCTAGTTTTATGCCTTAGCAAGCTTTCTCGGTTCTAATCTGTCACTTTGGTTTTCTTACTTAACACATGTTGTGGTATAAAATAGTGAGTGCCAGGATATGATGTAACATTGAAGTGAAACTTTTTAAAAAAATATATTTTATTGGAACTACTTGAGAATTCTGTTTTAGTGAAAAGTCCTAAACAGTCTACAAAATTCAAGTTGCTTGTTCAAAGAGGGATGGGGTTCATTCACTAAACAACACAGCAACCAAAAATGACCAAACTGGGATTATAGTTGGGTTAGAGACCCAACTCAAATGAGCTATTTTTCTTGAAATTATGAATTTGGTTTACAGTTCAATAGAATTCACTGTTATCAATTAAGCCCTATATGAATCGACAGTGGAAAATGTTTAAATAGTGGCAATTTTCAGTTTAGTGTTCTTATTTCTACATAAGTATAATGGTATTTGGGTCTTGGAACATTGTCATGGTAAGAAGGATCTGAGCAAGGTGGACCAATAGGATGCTGTATCAACTGTAGACCTTGACAGGGTTATGGAAAAAAGACAATGCTCCCCCAGAACCCCCTTCCACAATCGTATCAACCCCATTGATGGTAGCTACAAGTGGTAGAATCCTATAACTGCTCCTCCATAGTGGTACTTTACAAAGTTCTTCCAAGACCTCACTGAAGAAATGACTTTCTTTCAGTGACATATTTGCCCATAAGATAATAAGGTCGGATCCTATAGCAGACATATTGAGGAAACCTTCCCTTAACCTCTACACAACACTAACAATTAACACAGACAGTACCCTAACACTAACCATTAACCCTGACATTGTCATATCTCCAACTGCCATGAGGCACCTACAGGCTTCAGTGCGAGCCACGCAGCAGACTCGATGTTCAGGTTCCCGCGCCACTCATGTCCAGCTGAGTGCAGTGTGCTTCACCACCTCCAAATTGGAGACTGCATGGCATTCCTCTGCTCCACATGCAGGACGTGTTTTGAACATCAATTATCTTGTGAAGTTGTCAAATCACCATAGCAACTTCACGCAGCCTACAGGAGTCCTTACATACTGACACTGTGTTTTCACCTATCTTGAGCACACGTTAAGTCCGACTTCTCTAAGGTCCAGAATACATATCTCTCTCTTTCTATTACTTCATTCCAATTACCGCTTCCCTATTCTCTGTCTGTAGGGGTTACCCCATCTTGACAGACAGTATCATAACACTAACCATTAATGGCCAAACTTGGTTAATACTTACACTAATCCGAGTCATTTGGAGTGCAGCGCAAATAAATAGGTTTGAAATATATCACTCGCAAAAAATAATACGCATTTGGATTTTTTGCAAACAGTTACAATAATGTTAAAATTTTATATATTCTTCATCATCTTTTTAGCATAATATAATACAATATTTAAGGCAATGTTCTTTTTAAGCACTGGTGAGAGAAAGTATATGTATGCAGGAGATCTGTAGGCTGTGAAATCTCCGGAAATTCATTTATATTCAATGAGATCCACATGGAAACCATTCCTTTTTTCCCTAGAGAAACTTTAACACGGCAATATAAATTCTAGAATTCTAGGCTGACACAGCATTACCTCAGTTCTCGAAAAAGAAATGGAGTACATTTTAAAGGGACATTCCAGTGTGTAGCTATTCTTTTTGTGATTTTAAAAACGTAAAAAGATTCTCACATCTGAGTGCCCCTTGATAGCATCAGTAACCAAAAAAATAGCTCTCACGCACTCCTGCTGCTTATATAAAAACCCAAAGTGGGAATTGTCCAGACTACAGAAAACCATACAATGCATGCTTACATCTACTGGCTTTTCCCCATTCATTAAACAATGAATGAAAGGAACGTATGCAATTGCATAAAGATGACAGGGTTCCTATTCTTTCTCTTTAATGAATTTGCTGTTTCTGCAATTAAGACACTTCTGGACCAACCCTAGGCCTCCCATTAATAGCCCAGGCATAGACTTGTTAGCCAGTTCTCAATCATTAGAAAAAATATAAAGCACTTTGAGAGGGAATGAAAACTAGAATCGTCATAGGAAACCAAAGAAAATAAGGTAGGGCAGAATTTTATAATAATCCCAGCTCTACTTAGGTGCATACATTGAACCATGCAGGTTTCTATAGGCAAAATACTATTTTACCACTAGGGAGTCTATGAGTAAAATAAGATAGTCAACCCTTTTTTTTAATATGGTTTTATTTTAACAGTACACATTGAAAAATATGATCTTAAAAGCTACACTAGACTTTCTGGGTGGATGACGTGAATTCAGCCCCCTTCCCCCCCACAGTTTTTACACCCATCAAAGCTAGCATAGGATATTCATTTTAAATGAAAGAGATAATATATGCAAATGGTTTTAAACTCTCCCTGGTGTACTGTTCCCATCTTAATCTTGGAAAAAAAGACAAAAGTAAACGTAGGTGCTCATAGATGTTGCCTTTTTTTGTGTTTGGGGGGTGGGGGGAAATAGAGTTAAAATTAATAGTTTTACTCTTTGAAACCATGTTTTGCTCCTGTTCTTAAATTTTTTTTTTACATTTTGCAATAAAGAACAGAATGTTTCTCTTTGCCTCAATCTATTGTTGCTTAACGTGCAATAAAGGCTGCCACTGACTCACACCAGCTTGGCAAAGGGATATTCACACTTACTTCATGTCTACATTATAATAAGAAGTTACAACATGGCAAATGTGGCTTACATAATGGTCTTCTTCCTTGGACTTACACAACGATGGCGTCTTCCTAACAATCACACAATGCTTTCACTTTTCTTATACGTCAATTATTTTCATTAAACGGACACTATAGTGTCCCAGTCACACTTTGTCCTGCAATGTAAATCATTGCAGTTTTTGAGAAACTTTTATTACATTGCAGGACTAAGATTGCCTGTAGTGGCTGTCAATCAGACAGCCACTAAAGGCACTTCCTGGTGGCAAACTGACTTTTGGTTGCCTGACGCTGGATGTCCTCATGCTCTGCATAAAGACATCTAGCATCAGTAAAATCCCCATAGGAAAGCACTGAGGCAATACTTTCATATGAGGAGGGCCTAATGTGCTCCAAGTTCTCACCAAGCATTAGCCCCTCCATCCCCGTCAGATGGCGTCAGAGGAGGCAGAGAACTGACCCAGCACTGAGGGAGATTGGCACTGGAATCAGGTAAGTAATAAAAGGTTTTTTCACCCTTTATGAGCCACGGGGAGGGGGTGATCAGAGGGCTCTATTGTATTAGGAATATAACTATATATTATATATAGAATCCCTTTAATAGGGCTCTATGACCATCTGATTTAAACAGCCAGTATGTGAGCCACTAGAGATGAAATGGTCTGGGTGCCTTTAGTGTTCCTAATGAAACATAAGCTTTATGTCAAATCTCTATATAAGACTTGACTAGTGAAAATTAACTTACACCACTTGTGCTTATACCACAACACTCTCTTTCAAACTTTCAACCATGTACCTTTCAGAAGTACTTAAAGGACCACTATAGGCACCCAGACCACTTCAGCTCAATGAAGTGGTCTGGGTGCTAGGACCCCTAGTTTTTAACCCTGCCATAGCAGTTTCCCTGAGGGTTAATCCAGCCTCTAGTGGCTGTCTCCCTGACAGCCGCTAGAGGTGCTTCCGTGATTCTCACTGTGAAAATCACAGTGAGAAGACGCTGGACGTCCATAGGAAAGCATTGAGTAATGCTTTCCTATGGGCGGTTTGAATGCATGCATTTGGCGCTAACGTCGGCAGGAGGAGGAGAGGTCACCAGTGCCGAGGGAGCCCCATCGGAAGGGGGCCCTGAGGTTGGGAGGGACCCAATGACTCTATAGTGCCAGGAAAACAAGCTTGTTTTCCTGGCACTATAGTGGTCCTTTAAGAGGTTAATGTAAAAGGTTAAAAGGAGTGAAGAACATTCTTCAGAGTGTATAACGATGATGCAATATTTATTTAGAAAGATATTCAAACAAGAATATCAGGTAAGCAGTGCATTAGTGTCAATGCTCAATGTTCCTGTTATGTTACTTTTGTTTTGTAAAATAGGCAAAATTTACTAAAAAGAATAAAACATTTTTAAAAATAAAGAACTTTAATTCTAATACTAACGTTTTAACCCATACAATAGCCCACCCAGACACTAACCTTAACCCTAGCCATATGAAAATTATTTACTAACAAACCATGTAAAAAAAATACTTAACACCCCACACACTTAGTTTGAAAAACGGTGCTGTTCACCGATATGTTTAATGTACATAAATAATTTTGTGGAAAAAAGGGTCATTGCTACAAATTGGGGGTTTTATGCCTACGTTTGGATTAACAGCATAAGAAGATTATTTTTAAAGGATGAATTTGAAGGATTTATCTTTTTTCAACCTAAATTACAATATAACTACAGTATATGTATAGTGTGTTTGTGTATATATATATATATATAAATCACAATCTTGATAAAGACCGCTAGACAGTCGAAACGTTGATTTATATGCATTTGATTTAATATATTTTTTTGTTTACTAAATCCAATGAGTGCTCTCAATTTGTTCCATTTATATATATATATATATATATATACACACACACACACAATACAAAATATAAAGAATAATGGCTTGACAAACGATTTTATGGGAAACTATGTCCTGAGTCCGACCAGAGTAGTTAAATATTTTAGGCATTTAAAGAATATAGCCAATTTGGACTAATGCCAATAAGAAAGATCAGTGCTAAATTTCCATGTTAAAAGTTGGAAGCTATGGGATTAGAGTAAATTAATAATGTTCTAGGTCACCCTATAATTAAAGCATCTATATTTATTCTCCTCCAGTATGATAATTAGTCCAGAATACATGGGAATTGTCAAATTGTCACAGGTCGTATCAATTATTAAATCCGTCCTCTGAGACATAAATGTATGTCAGAGCTATTTACTAAAGGAAGAATTTGACGTGAATATCAAATTTGAGGCCAGAGTAGCTTAAATAAGAGCAAAGCTGACTTAGAGAATGTTTCCATTTCTGCTATTTTGACCTGAAATGGGAAATTCACTTTGAATACTTACTTTAGTAAATAATGCTGTCAGTGTGCATGATTTTGCATACATTCATATGTGATTGGCGTTGACATGATGTGGCATTGAAATCACAATTCACAGATATACATAACCGAGGCTGTATTATTATTATTATTTTTTTATAGAGCGTCGACAAATTCAACAGCGCTGTACAATTGGATAATAACACAAGCAGTCACTGGTTATTAACTCAATTGCTTATTGTAGAGAATTAAACATGGATTTGAAAATGTTAAGCCAAAAAAAAAGAACTAGAAAAATTATCAAATTCAGCTGTTTTTCCCATTTCTGCTGTTTCGCTTAAAGGACCACTATAGTGCCAGGAAAACATACTCGTTTTCCTGGCACTATAGTGCCCTGAGGGTGCCCCCACCCTCAGGGACCCCCTCCCGCCCGGCTCTGGAAAGGGGAAAGGGGTTAAAACTTACCTTTTTCCAGCGCTGGGCGGAGAGCTCTCCTCCCAGTCGGCTGAATGCGCACGCGCGGCAAGAGCTGCACGCGCATTCAGCCGGTCACATAGGAAAGCATTCATAATGCTTTCCTATGGACGCTGGCGTGCTCTCACTGTGAAAAATCACAGTGAGAAGCACGCAAGCGCCTCTAGTGGCTGTCAATGAGACAGCCACTAGAGGATTAGGGGGAAGGCTTAACCCATTCATAAACATAGCAGTTTCTCTGAAACTGCTATGTTTATAAAAAAATGGGTTAACCCTAGAAGGACCTGGCACCCAGACCACTTCATTAAGCTGAAGTGGTCTGGGTGCCTAGAGTGGTCCTTTAACTCCCAACAAAATCAGGTATGCAGTTTGAGACAGGTGGGCTGTGGGCACGTCTGAGAGGTGGTGTCCCCACTGAAGGACTGAAGGGAACTGTCTGGCCAGCATCCAGACTGCTCCCAGTCCACTACTGAAGTACCAATGGTGGCAAAAAAAAAAATGAATCTACATGGCACAAGCCGATTAGATTTTCACTACGATCTCTTGATCTTCCGACAAACTGACTCTGTCTCCCGGTGTTGGGGGGAGTAATGGCATGTGCCGAGCAAAGACATGTTTAAATGCACTTATAAATTTTAGGGCATTCAGATTCATAGGTGAGTGCATAAGCAGCGCTCAGCACATCTTTACGGTCAGGGCCGTCTATAATATGAATAGGACCCCGGGCAAAGCCTTTTCTTGGGCCCCTTGGGCCCTCCCTCCCCATTACGCCCAACCCGCAATCACACTGACAGACATACTGACACATACACACACAGACAGACACATTAAAACATTCGCAGATACATACTGACACACACATACACTGACACAAAAATATATACTGGCAAACATTGACACACATTCAGACATACTGATACACACACAGACACATACATACTCACAGACACATACACTGACAGATATATTGACACAGACACACACAGACACATACACTGACAGATGTATTGACATACACAGACAAACTGACATACACACACACACACTGGAACACAGTGAGACATACTGACATCCACACACAGACATACTGACATACAAACACACAGACATACATACAGTATGTCTGTGTGTGTTAGTATGTCTGTGTGGTGTGTTAGTATGTCTGTGTGTGTATGTCAGTATGTCTGTGTATGTCAGCATGTCTGTGTGTGTATGTCAATATGTCTGTGTGTGTTAGTATGGCTGTGTGTGTATCTCAGTATGTTTGTGTGTGTATATGTCTGTGTGTGTGTATGTCAGTATGTGTGTGTATGTCTTTGTGTGTGTATGTCTGTGTGTGTGTATGTGTCAGTATGTATGTGTGTGTGTGTATGTCAGTGTGTCTGTGTGTGTATGTCAGTATGTCTGTCATAGACACACACAGACATACTGACATACATACACAAACAGACATACTGACACAGACATACTAACACACACACATACTAACACACAAACACATACTAACACACTAACACACACACACAGACACAGACATACTAACACACACACATACTAAAACACACACAGACAGACATACTAACACACACACACACATACTAACACACACACACAGACATACTAACACACACACACAGACATACTAACAAACACACACACACAGACATACTAACACACAAACACAGACATACTAACACACACAGACATACTAACACACACACATACTGACATACATTTAGCCACCCTCCAGGTTCTTACCTTTTCATGGAGGGTGGTGTCCCTGGGGTCCAGTGGCAGGCTGAGGCAGATGGGAGTTCTTCTCTGGAACTTCCCTCCTCCCTGCCTTCCTCCTCCCGCGCGGCTATCTCTGGTGGGAGGAAGTGACACGCGGTACTCACTTCCTCCCAGCCGGTACAGGAAGGGGCCCGGTCGCGCTGTTTAAGCGTCACAGCGCCCGACCGGGCCCCTTCTGCCACATGCCCACAGGGTGGCCCTTAGTGCATGGGCCACCCGGGGGCCTCCTTAGTTGGCGGGCCGGTGCGGCTGCACCGCCGGCCTCCAGGTACACGGGGGCTGCTGAAATCGCGGGGCCCACGGCGCAGCTGCTCTGGGGCCCCCCCAGGAGCAACTGGGCCCGGGGCAACTGCCCCGTTTGCCCCGCGCTAAAGACGGCCCTGTTTACGGTTGGCAAGTTGTCCGTGATGCTGACTACAATGTGGACATGTCCACCAACTAGTTTGCCGAAGTTGTCTGTATGTAAACCCCTTTAAGATCAAATGTGAGATTTGTTGTGATTATACTTCCCTTTTCTTTTTCTTTTTTTAGTACATAAATATAGCACAACCAGAGAGCAAGGGTAAAAAAAGGTCACTGGCTTTCCGGGAAGTGCCTTAAAGAAGATATTAAAGGACCACTATAGGCACCCAGACCACTTCAGCTTAATGAAGTGGTCTGGGTGCCAGGTCCAGATAGGATTAACCCTTATTTCTGTAAACATAGCAGTTTCAGAGAAACTGCTATGTTTACCTATGGGTTAATCCAGCCTCTAGTGGCTGTCTCATTGACAGCCGCTAGAGGGCTTCCGCGCTTCTCACTGTGGTTTTCACAGTGAGAAGACGCCAGCGTCCATAGGAAAGCATTGAGAATGCTTTCCTATGGACTGGCTGAATGCGCGCGCAGCTCTTGCCGCGCATGCGCATTCAGCCGAAGAGGAGGAGAGGAGGAGGAGAGCTCCTCGCCCGGCGTAAGGGTGGGGGCACCCTCAGGGCACTATAGTGCCAGGAAAACGAGTATGTTTTCCTGGCACTATAGTGGTCCTTTAAGGAGATATTAAAGGAACACTCCAAGCACCAATACTGCTACAGTTTATTGTATTAGTTATGGTGCAAGTAGGTTTTAGATGTTTTTTTCTCTATTTTCTCTAACTGTCTTTTTGAAGCAAAGGATTCCCTATGTCCAAAAATCAAGCTCACCCCCCTCCCTCCTGATGCCAACACGATGAGGAGGCAATTTCTCTTTTTTAGGCATGTATTTATTTTTATTTGTTTTTTCCTAACTCGGTTATTTTTCTATAAGTTCTACTTTGACATCAATTTCAAATGCCGCTTATCAACTCACTACTTGGGGTGATTCACAAGGTGTTCATTTACTTGTGCCAACCTTTCTATATCCCATTCATAATAAAAATATACTGGGCATCAGGCTTGCTTTAATAAATTACTTATTTTTGTTTGGGTGATTTGTCTTTGGGTACATCATTTTTGTTTCAGCAGGTTAAAATAGCAGTCTAAGCACCATAACCACTACATACTATTGTAGTGACTATGGTACCAGCAGGCTGTGGGCACTGTTCCCATGGTTTGGTTCAAATACTTTTTTTTAGCAATTTGACGAAAACCAGATTTGTTTTCATGGCACCATAGCCCAGACCCACTCTCCAGATTGTAATGGTGAAGTTCCACTTGCATTTTCAATATCAGTTTCCTCCCTATTATATAAACTTGTATCTTTTAATACTGTGGCTTTTCTAATAGAAAACAAGGTTAAAAATAATGTATTTAGAATGGGAATAAAGTTAATTCTGTCTTATGAGAGGTCCACTCTATTTGCATTACTCTTTCTAAATTCAGAATTGATTGGGTTTTAATAACTTTACCAAGGGAAAACAGTGCAGGATAATGCAAAAACAAGGGACAATGCGAACGCAACCAAATGATAAACAAATATAATCGTTTCAAACAGTTTCAAAGGAAAACTTCATGTATGTCCTGTGTAAACATTTCCCAAAATGAGGGTTTCTCATTGTAACAGAAAATTGTTTATCCCTATTGCCTTATGGTTGGCACAATAATAGTTATATTTTGAACACATGCCCAGAGTCTGATCACACTTGGCAGGGGGTAAACTAAATAATACATAAACTAAATAAAGAGGAGGACTGTTGTAGTTTATGCAGAGTGCTTCTACTCCTGAGACCCACAATGGATATAGAAATTAAGATGCTCAGTGCTGTTTAGTAAACTCCTCCTTAGTGGCTATTTTGCCTGAATTAATATTTTCCAAAGTTGGTGCAGAGTCTCTTTGGCAGGTGATGAGTGTCAGTCAAAATAGCATCTATGTGTAAAGATATATATTAGTTTACACTAATATCGAAGTTTGACGTCACATTGAACCTCACCTCCCCAGGCTGACCTTGAGTGGACTTAATGGTTTTACAATACGCTTTTGGTTTGAATACTTCTTTAAAAATTGTACACTCAAGGTTATTAACTAAAGTAAGAATGATCAGAATTTCAAATTTAAGGCCAAAGTAGCTTTACTGGAAACATTTTCTTAGTTCCGCTGCTTTGAGCCCAATTCAGCTATTTTTGCCTTGAATTTGAATTTTACTTTGAATTTACTTTGCATTTCCAACAAATCTAATTTTATTGAATACCCCTGCCTTAATTTGGAATGTGCAGCCATGATGACTATTCATAACACTCAATTGTAAGTCTTGTTACTGTGTGAAGCCTATCTTTGTATGTATCAACTTTTCTGGAATAAAAGCCAAAAAACTGACATTTGACTTGTGTAATACAGACGTAACTTCCTGACAGGTGGTAACCCTGAAGGTGTAGAATGTTGTTGGATGCTGAGGGTTTTTTACTGATGCTGTAAGAAATTAATTTTGACATGTATTAGACACAGTGGACCAGTGGATGTCAATCATCAAGGGCAGTCTACATGCTCTGTGTAGAGCGTGGCGCCTCTCTCCACAGGACAATGACAAATGAAAAATCTAAAGTACACAACAGTTAATTAGTACAGTAAGTGAATTGTGATTTAACCATTGCTTCTATTAAAGAACAAAGCTTACTAAAAGTTTTGATAACAAAAGAAAATCTTTATAAGCACCACAGCCTTTACATTTGCAAAAATATGGCTGGTTGACTCCTCTAGGCTTCCTTGGTCCCATGGCAAATAGTTATGCAGAGAGTCACGTATAGTAGAAGTTACTAATTGATCCCCGTTTCCACACTCCCCAACATTTCAAATGGACAAAGATGGACACTTTCATTTTAACCCCTTAAGGACACATGACATGTGTGACATGTCCTGATTCCCTTTTATTCCAGACGCTTGGTCCTTCAGGGGTTATGGTGTGACTGGGGGTGTGGTCAGGGTCGGGTTGTATTGCTGTGAACTTCTGTTATACACTCAGACCCACCAACACTATGGGGTTCCTACAAAAGAGAGACATAGGATAGAAAAGAGGGACTGCGGGATTTGGGCCCAAAATAGTGACTGTCCCTCCTAAATTGGGACACTTCGGAGGTATAGACTTCTTATATCTACCACCTCCACTATTTCCATAGTTATAAAGGATGAAATCCACAGCTTTTATAGCAATTTCAAACTTCCTTTTTTACAGCCATTATAACGTTTTAACCTTAAGGGGTGTTCGCACAATATTTAACATATTTTATTAATAGGATAGCTTTTCTAAATGTAAACATGTACATATTCGTGCAAATATCTTTTAAGCAGATGTTTTATATTAACCATGCTTGAAGGGACACTTTGCGTACGTTTGATAGGTTTTGGCCTCATAATCATGCGGTACTTCATTCATTTTCATATTTTATTTTCTAAAATCAAAGATCAACCAGTCGATGATCCGTGTGGGCTGAGCTGCTGACCTTCAGCCAATCCTTATCTTTTATGATGAGGCAAAAAATCTCAAGCATTTAAGTTGGGTTGATGCATTTTAGATTCTCCACAAATAACCCTTAAAGATTATGGGGCTTAATCACTAATCAAAGAATTGAAGGGATTAATGAAGAGATTCTCAAATTGTATGACAAAATAGTCTATTTTGGAAAAAAATCTGCAATCGCGCCAATTTTCTCAGTTTTCTCAATTCTATATTCAGTGAATAAACGAAAAATAACAATTAAAATCAGAGATATGATGGTTAATTCACAGCCCAGATAACACATCAAACAGAGAGAGAAGACATGACATCAATCCATGTTGCAAAATATTTTTGTTCTTATAAGTAAATTAATATTTATCAGTGGATAATAACTATCACACTCGCCGGATACTTCCATAATAAAAACCTTTAAATATGTAAATCAAGTCATCTGCCACTTATACTTCAATATTAGTGATATTCTTGAATCCATTGCAATTTTTCTTAAATAATATTTGTAGCTACAGTTGCGAGAAAGCACTCTTATGAAAAATGTTTATATTACTAAAACTTTCTTCAATATAACCCTAAAAATAAGTATTTTTCTAAAATCCCCTCATTAAACCTTTAAAGACGGAAAATTTCCATCATGTGTCCAGTCAGACATTGTATGCCAGAAAATATGAATATTATTTATAACCTCTATCTGGTAACCACAGCTACAAATAATGTCTTCTCATCCAAACTGTGCTTTATCCAGGATATTCATGTATTCATTTTTCTATACATTCCAAAAAGCAAGCCAAAGAGAATCCCTAAACCATTTTGGTACCAGAGTAGTGCTCTAGGCATGAAACGGTTAAAGAATTAATGGAGGAACCATAAGTAAATATGCTAAAATAAGTTTACAGTTACAAGGCCTTGTTGACATCTTACACTTATCACAGATAATTTATTGTTCTATAGAGAGGGCAGTCATGGAATATACATAGTGCAGGGCTGATTTAAATATAATTTAATATAACAAATATCCCTAATTAATAGGAATTTATGGTCGCCCTCTATAAACTCTTTAATTCTGATTCTCTGTCTATATTCACGTTGTGCTTCACTTTTATAGAGTATCTTTAGAATACCTTGGTGCATTCTAAGTAGACAGAAGTATCTAAAATTAACTATAACTAAAAAATCCAAACTTGCATCTAAATCTAAACAGTATTAGAAGTGATCACTGCAAGGAGTTTAGACATTCTTTCTATTTTAGCTGGCATAGTTACACCGGCAAATAAGGCTCTGTTGCCAAAACAGTCAAAAATATTGTAATCACTATTATTTCAAGTGGAAATCCTACGCCTCTGTATATATTCATGCAACATCCAAACTTAATTTCCTTTATATCAATGCGTCAGCAAATATACCCAGTGAGTCATCATGTCTCTAACTGGTTAACACAGTCATTTCAGGACGGACACCCTCTGTAGTCATAGGGAGTATGTTGCAAACAACTAGATTTTGACAAATTTGAGCTAGAAAACTGAAATATCTGTACACATCATCAGATGTTCAAATAAACTTAAAGGACCACTATAGGTACCCAAACCACTTCAGCTCAATGAAGTGGTCTGGGTGCCAGGTCCCCCTAGTTTTAACCATGCAGGTGAAAACATAGCAGTTTCAGAGAGACTGCTATGTTTACACTGCAGGGTTAATCCAGCCTCTAGTGGCTGTCTCCGTCCAGCGTCAAATAAGATCTCCATAGGAAAGCATTGAGTAATGCTTTCCTATGGGCGGGTTTGAATGCAAGCGCGCCTCTGGCTACGCATGCGCATTCGGCTACACTCGGGAGCTGACATCGATGGAGGAGAGGTCACCAGAGCCAAGGGAGCCCGGCGCTGGATTAATGTAAGTGGCTGAAGGGGTTTTAACCCCTTCAGCACTGAGGGAGTGGGGCACTCTAAGAGCCTATAGTGCCAGGAAAATGGGTTTGTTTTCCTGGCACTATAGGATCCCTTTAACTCATTTTATGCAACTAGGGCCTCGAATTAATATAGTTGGCTAAATGTTTCTAATGAGTTTATATTTTTCGATAAACTTTTCTAATGATTTTTCAGCAAATTAAAATATTAAAACATATATCAAATATATATCATATATATATATATATATATATATATATATATATATATATATATATATATAAACTTGTTTTATCAAAAATATTTTTTAAAAAATTTATATTTTTCATAATAAACTATTTTAAGAAATATTGAATAATTTGGAAAACTTATCCAACAACATTAAATCAATAGTTAGCTGATTTACCCAAGCCACTTGTCAAGTCATTTCTAACTTTGTCTAATGAATTAATCCCAATTTTGCTTCATATGAAAATAAACAAACCCAAACATATATAAATTAACATTGCTTTCCCTCAAATCAAATAAAAAAAAGACTCAAATTTCCTAACAAGGTCTAACAACAAACACAACTGCATTACTGGAAGGGTTAATGTATTACTAGATTAAATAATAATAAATATGTAATATATAACACTTTCAGATTGCATATATTCTATCTTGGCTATTTTGGTCTATAATGTGCCATCCTCTTTAGAATTCTCCATTACACTTGGATTAAAGAATTAACCCCATCACAACTAAACATTATTTTCAGCATCACTGAATCCAGATGTTGAGCTGCCAGCCCTCAGCTGCATGAATGGACCCTTTATAAGAGGCTACCCAGTGCAGCTCTGCAGTGAATGCTCCCATTGAGAAGTCACCTACCTTCTCCAGCCTGACAGGGTTGACAGTGGCCACTGTCATGGCGTAGTTAGTGGCCACCAGCTGTCCCTCAGTCCTGCCATCGAAGTCTGTTAACCTTGCTGATTTCTCAGCCACAGCCTCACTGAAAGTTTTTGTCTCTGGGCTTTTTAAAAGGATGGGAGTTTTGATGACTGTGGGTTTACATACTTCCACCTTCCACCAGACCTTATCCTGGTTCATTCCTGATGGATTATCCATTGTAGTCCATCTGCTGGAAACATAACAGAGACAAGGAGCTGGAGAGTTACTGTTACTTGCTGCTACTTTAATTGTGTCTGTGGCTGCAGTCTGTTGGTGATTGTGGTTGCGGCTTGTTTCTTCTTTCAGTTTTCTGCCCATGTCTGATAGGAGGTGCTTGTCATTGGGTTTGTTGAGTGGCACTGCGTGTGCCTGGGCAGCACTGGGACCCCTGTCTGTGCCATTGCTCATTGCTGTGTATTTGGTTGTGCATGACAGTGCAGTCTGAGCAAGACAAGGCTCTGTGTCTGTGTTTGTTTCTAAGTTGCTGTGAGTAGGCTGGCCATCATCTCCCCCAGGAGAAGCAGGAATCTGTCTTTCACATGGTTCTGTTTGTGATTCTGTGTTGCTGTTAGTGTGCTGTGTGTCTACTCTCCCAGTAGAACAAAGTTTCTTTGTGGGATGTGTGCTTGTTTGTACCTTAATGTTCCAAAAGTTAGTCTGTGTGCCCTCTCCTCTTTGAAGATCAGCTGGCCTCTTGGTTCCCCATATCTCTTGTGAGGTCTCTGAGATTATGCAGGAAGGCAACACATATTGTTTCTCAAGAAATGCTGTCCTCTCTTTATTACATGTATCTGCTTGTGGATTTGTGGCACTGCAAGTAGGTGGCCTCTTGTGGCATGTGGCTCCCTGTGCCTTTAAGATGATGTTGGTCAGCTGTGAGTCTTGTGCTCTCCCAGGGTAAAGTGACCTTTCTGTGTCTGTTTGTGTCTTCAAGTCCCTGCAGGTAGCCTGGGTGTCCTCTGTCACACAAGAAGTTGGTGTCTTGTGATAAGTCACTGCTTGTAACTTTGAGTCTTCCTGGGCAGACTGTGAGTCTGCTCTCCCATTAGAGGATGGGCTCTTGCTGGAGTGTGAGCCTGTCAGTGACTGTGAATTGCTGCAAGCAGGCTGTGTGTCTCCTCTTCCAGGAGAATCTGGATTCTTTGTGTCACATGCTTTACTGTTTGTAGCTAAGACATCTCCCAGCTCAGCCAGGCTGCACGCCTTCTGTGTGCGCTCAGCACATTCACTGGGGGACTGCAGCTGGATAAAGAGGAAGGAAGTTTTCATCTGTTTCAGATCTGCCATTTCCTTGGCTTGAACTTGAACAGTTATATGTCCTGTATATGTCCTGTAAGGGAAATAAAGTCAGTCTTTCCCAGCCTGACCATCTCTTCATCTTCAGAATGCTGCATACCTGAAACACAGGGAGCAGAGGGGGAACCTGATTAGTCATATTAGTGGCATCAATTCTGTCAATCATTCTTCATCTGATCAAATACCCCTCTCTGCCTAATTAGAGATTTTACCTTCTAGCGGAAAGCAGCGCGCATAGGACTCTCCTAAGTCGTTTTACCTTGACTTGGCAGGAGAGCTTACACTTTAATGGCCATTGGAGTTATACTAAAAAAAAACTCCAGTTATTTAAATGTGCATAGGGATTTGGGGTAGTGCGCAAGTAATTCTTTTGTACGTTTTATTGTATGTATTGGGGCTGATGTGTACTATAGTCATTGCTGCTGCCCAGGAGCAGTGGGAGTTTGAACACAGGGCTTAATTTTGTATGTTTGGACGTGCTGAATAATAAAATAAAATAACATCCATCATTTGACTGAAACAGAGGAGGTTACAGAAATGCACAATAGATGCATGTATTGGGGGAGAAGACTGTAGACGATTGCTTCACTTTGGGAACTTTGTCCATTTAGAGATTAAAAGCATACAGCGATTAAAAAGACAAAAAGATAGTTGAGCTAATTAAATGGCAACTAACAAACACACAAAAAAGGGGGGTAAGCCCTATATTCCTAATTGCAAAAAGAGGAAAGAGATAGTTTCTTAGTAGTTAAACCAACAAAAAGAATGGGGTTGAAACTTAAATTTTATTAAGATATGCAAATAAAATCTATGCCAGGCCAGCAAGGTGATAGTTAAAACATTTATATAAAAGTATTATTGATTCAGAAAATCCTCGCAGACTACTAGAGTAGTCTTACTAATGGCCTAATATGTAGAATCAAGTATCACTTTAAACAAATTGTGTGTGGATCACAGTTTATCAGAGAAACAGTTGCAATAGCGTTTGCAACAAGTACATTAAGTAACATAAAAGGTAAAAATGTTGCAAATATAATGCTATACATCAGAAGATAGATCATTTGAAGACCCAGGAATGAGCAAACCACATGTGTAAATAAACTATATTATGAACCTGTTGCTAAACTACACATTCACCCTAGGTACTTGCTATTGTGCCTTCGAGGGCACCTGTCTACTAAATGATGAACTAGATAATGAGACTAACAGTCACTAATAAATAACCGGGCCGAGGTAACAAAATCTCCTATATATATATCTTCAATATTATGGAGAAAATAAGTAATATATATATATATAATACACAAGATCCAGCGCACTCACTTATCCACAAAACAGCAACTTCAATGTTGACAGATTTTATTAGTTTTTTTAAAAACACCTAATCTAGGTAAAAATAATGGGGTTTATATATATATAATAGAAAAGAAATATCTTGGGATTCCAAAACTCAACTTAACATAACAAGCGACGTCTAGTAGTATACATATCTTTTACATGCGTTCCTTTCGGAGTTAGGGGCTCACTGTGATTCTGGGAGGAGTTACTGACGCCTAGAAGTGTCAATTCTCCTACCGTCATTAGTGACAGCTGTAGGGAATTGGCTCTGTCTATAGAGGGTCCAACAGTCCTGTGGGATCCTCAATAGACCTGAATGCAGTACTCTTGCACATGTGTGAGAGTAAAGCAGTAACATCGGCTACTGACGCTGAAGCTGGTGGTGTCCGCGAGGGACAGGTTCAGGTAAGCAGAACTCACCTTTACCTACTTTCCACCAGGCCACCATACACCCGGTGGCGATGTCACCATCGGGGGTCTTTGCGAATTCTGCTAATATCACAGACAGTGACAGTGCCCCTTAAATACCTCAATGATAGACTATGTATGTGTAGAGCTTAAAGTGGGCACTATAATTCTTCCCAACCCAATCACATACTGACATGCTGTAAATTAAGCCCTGTTTAGTTTGTGATTTGGCAATGAGAGATACAAAATCATATTGTGACAGCCTGTACACTCTCATTTTGGAGTCACACAATGAAGACTGCTCACACAGTGCTCTGATGATAGCATCATCTTGGGGAATCCCTCTACTGACAGCAGATGGATTAGGGTTGAAGTGGGGGGTAGATGTGACAGCACCTTTTCTGAGTGTGTGTTAAAATATAAACATGTTGAGTCTCTCATGGGTAGTTCTGTAGTTTTTCCCACCACCTTATTGATGGGTGAATATCCTGCTGAGATCTATTCATTTCCCAGATATGTATATATTTTTAAACTTTATTTTTGTCATGACTTAAAGTTGCAGTATATCAGTAAGGCAATGGCTTGTGTAAAAGCCCTTGTAGTTTCAGATAACAAAGATACATTATTACAGAAAGCCAAGGTTGCCATGTTAAATAATGCATGTTGTTAATTAACCATATTTTGCCTGTTTTTGGTCTGTCATGGTTTTTAGTATATCAGTTTATGTTGAAAATAACTTTACATTTAAACTGTAATATATTATAACAATAGGTAATTACCTTGTGAGCTAAATCATTGCATAAGTACTCTACCTTATCTCTGCATTATAGAATGACATGAATGGCGTCTATGTGTCTATTGCTTATTCAGTCGCTGCTTCCCATTCAACTTATATCGGGTTACGCTGTCAGTGTACCGTTTGGGAGGTGGTTTAGTGCTGTTTTTAACCAGGTTGTTGTCTGGTTACCCCCCTTGACACTGGTGGAAGGTTGTGTTCCCTCAGTCTGTGGGCCCTCGGTCTCTCCGACCTGTCTGATTCTATTTATGGGGCTAAGAGTCGTATTGTTCCCATAGGTCCCACACTTTTTGAAAGGTTTGTGTGGTGTTCTGACCTGTGCAGTCAGCCTGTCCATGAGGTAATTGTCTCGTATTTTGTTGACTACCAGAACTGTTGGGGGAGTGTCAGGGTTAGCCCAATTTTGTGCTAGGGCTCTCCTTGCTGCTAGGGAAATCATGTTGAGCAGTTTCTGCTTGTGTCTGTGGAGGCCATCAGTTGGTTTGGAAAGAAGGCACGCCCATGGGTCTTGAAGCATCCACCTGTGGAGGATGTTTGAACACAGGGTCCGCACTCTCTGCCAGAACTCTTGGACCTTGGGCCCACATGTGGATGTAGCTCCCTTTTTGCCCACACAACCACCAGCATGAATCATTAGTGCTCAGTTTCATATGATACTGCTTGACTGGTGTCATGTACCACCTAAATAATGTCTTGTAGGATTGTTCCTTTATTGTGACACATAAGGAAGACTTTGCACTCGCCTCCCATATGTCTTGCCAGTCAGTGCTCTCCAGTTCCTCCCCCAGGTCGACTTCCCACAACTCTGTATATCTAAGCTGTCCCCTCTCTCCTGTGTTGGAGCAGAGGTGTTGGTATAGTAGTGTGATCAGCTTTGTTTGTGATGTTTCAGTGAAGCAAGTTTCTCAAAGAATGTCATTGGTGTCCTGGCAGCTGTCCTACTTGGTGCTCGCATAGTCCCTAACCTGAATATATCAAATGAAGTCTCTATTTGTTAACGGTGCTAGTGATTTTAGTATTAATATAAGTTTGGCAGTTGTAGCCCCCCTCTAGTTCTGGGTAGGTATAAGAGGTTTCGGGATAATCTTGAGCATTTTATCTGCCAGATGAAGGTGTGTATGGCTTTTTGTATGTTGGCTAAATCTCCTCGAATAATTCTTACTGGCAGAGACTGGAAGAGAAACAGCAGCCTGGGCAGGACATTTACTTTTATGGTGTTTGGGTTTGTCTGCCCATTTCTCTAGGTCCTCTGAAATTGCGTGGTACAGTGGAGTGTAGTTCTGGTGGAACAGTCGGGTAGGGTCTGCTGTCAGTTGGATCCCTAAGTAAGTAAAGGCTGTTGTTGATATTTTGGTTTTGTAGGTTTGTCGAATGTGTTGTGTGTCCGTATCCACTAGGTGAAAGGGTATTGCCACTGACTTGGTCAGGTTAACCCTGTATCCCGAGATACCCCCATATCTCTCTAGGAGTGGGGCCAGTGCTGCCATGGATTGCATTAGATCAGTGAGAGGGAGCAGCACATCACTGGCGTAGGCTGTGACCTTAAATTGCCGGTTTGCTATTCTCACTTCCTGTATGTGTTGGTCTGTCCTGATCGCGTGTAGCAATGGTTCTAGTGTGAGAGCAAAAAGTAGTGGGGATAGTGGGCATCCTTGTCATGTGCCGTTGGTAAGGGGAAAGGTGTCCTTGGGGCCCCTGTGATTATTGTTTGTGCACAGACGCAAGGTCTGTGTATAAGGCTTTGGTTGCGGTTATGAAGGCAGCCGGAAACTTAAGATGTTGGAGCAGTCTAAATAAAAATGGCCATTGTACGTGTTTGGTACCCAGGTTTGGAGCTCCTGTCTATTGCAGGGCATGGGACTGAGTTGAAATCCCCGCCTACCAACAGCGCTCATCCCCCTGTATTTAATGCCAGTTTTTCTATGGAGGTCCAGAAGGTCGCGTCTGGTTCGTTGGGGACATACCGTATTTATCGGCGTATAACACGCACCGGCGTATAACACGCACCTCATTTTAAGAAGGAAATTTCAGGGAAAAAAACCTTAAAGGACCACTATAGTGCCAGGAAAACGAGTATGTTTTCCTGGCACTATAGTGGTCCTTTAAGTTTTTTTCCCCTGAAATTTCCTTCTTAAAATGAGGTGCGTGTTATACACCCTCAGGGACCCTCTCCCGCCGGGCTCTGGAGAGAGGAAGGGGTTAAACACTTACCTTTCTCCAGTGCCGGGCAGGGAGCTGTACTCCTCCTCTCCTCCTTGCTCGCGACGTCATCGGCTGAATGCACGCGCGCGGCTCCTGCTTTCCTATGGAATGCAGGAATGCATGAATGCTTTCCTATGGACGCTTGCGTGCTCTCACTGTGATTTTCACAGTGAGAAGCACGCAAGCGCCTCTAGCGGCTGTCAATGAGACAGCCACTAGAGGATCTGGAGGCTGGATTAACCCTCAGTATAAACATAGCAGTTTCTCTGAAACTGCTATGTTTATAAAAAAAAAGGGTTAATCCTAGAGGGACCTGGCACCCAGACCACTTCATTAAGCTGAAGTGGTCTGGGTGCCTAGAGTGGTCCTTTAAATTTCAAATAAAGAACTTCTTACCCCCTTCTTACTCCCCCCTCCCCCTCTTCTTACCCCACTTTCTTACTCCCCCCTCCCCCTCTTCTTACTTCTCCCTCTTACCCCCTTCTTACTCCCCCTCCCCCTCTTCTTACTCCCCTTTCTTACTCCCTCCCTCTTCTTACTTCCTCCCCTTCTTCTTACTTCCTCCCTCTACTCTTCTTACTCCCCCTCCCTCTTACTCACTCTTTCTTACTCCCTCCCTCTTACTTCCCTCTTTCTTACACTGACCATATTTCAGGCGTATAACACGCACCCACAATTTCTCCCCTATTTTCAGGGAGAAAAGGTGCGTGTTATACGCCGATAAATACGGTATATACTTTGGGTTTTGGATTATATAAAGCAATATACATTTACCATTGGCTGGGGAGAATTCTCAAATAAACTGCTGTATTTTGTACTTTCTAAAGTATCACGTGCTGTTTTCAGAGGAGGCCTACTAGCCTGTCAAAGCCTGTCAACGCCTGTCAAAGCTGGGAATGCAGCAGATTTCCTGCTCTTTAAAAGCATTGTATCGTCAGAAACCCTGCTTTCCACTCACTTTGGACTGGTGGGGGTAAACCCGGTCCTCAATGGAGACAAGTCTGTTACTCAAAGAGAAGCAGTGATGACAGCAGCGACTTTCCTCTACTACACTGACATTACCCACAATAGCTGCCATACCTGCTCACAGCGACCACCTCAACATCAGTCCGTGTGTATAGAGGCCTTTACTCAGGCTTTTGATGCACTATGCACCGGATTATGGGCACAGGTAGCCTAGCGTTCCACTGTCTCACCACTGAGACCAGCCTTCAGATCAGGCCACTTCTCTGCAACAGGGCATATTGCAAGCCTAGAAATTGGCAAAATCCAGCAGCTGCTTACCGAGCCTTGGATTGAAGATTCCTGTTACACTGCTCACACCCAAGGAGGACCAGCCCTGTTGGGCAATCCCGGGATGCAGATTTGCGCAACAAGTGTGAACAGGTCCGTGTGCACTGTGTGGTGACACACGCTGTGGTCCGGCGCCAGTGGAGCACACTAACCTCAGTTTTTCTGATGTTTGAGAGTATTCTAGGGCCTGGTCTTGGTGCAGGAAAGAGGGTTTGGGGTTTTTAGAGCACTAGGCCGATTTAGCACGTGGGTACAACCTGTATAGTCATGATGGATTGCACCTAAACGGAAGAGGGTCTGAGGTGCTGGGGGATAGGATGGCTAGAAGGTTGGAGGAGATTTTAAACTAGTAGTGGGGGGGGAGGGCTCAAAGCAATCTAGAAAATGGAGATAGGATAGAAAGGAGATGGGCTTTAGCTCAGTATAAGGGGGGTGGACATGGGGGAAGCTCAGAACAGAGAAGGTATGTAATATTGATAAAACTTCACAAAAAGTACAAATGACTCGATAATATTGAACATATGCTTACTAATACAAGGAGCCTTTCCAACAAAATGGGGGAACTAGAGGCAATAGCATACAATAAACAACATGATATAATAGGCATAACTGAAACATGGTGGGATGAGACACATGACCGGGCAGTTAACGTAAATGGGTACACATTATTTAGGAAACATAGCAAAAACAACAAGGGTGGTAGTATAGATCAGGGTGTTGCAGTGGATGTGATCTACTTGGACTTTGCCAAGTGATTTGATATGGTTACTCACAATAGGTTAATCTTTAAACTAAAAGAAACTGGTATCGATGGATATTCTTGTTCTTGGGTAGAACATTGGCTTAAGGAAAGAGTACAACGAGTTGTCATTAATGGTAAATTTTCAGGCTGGACAAAAGTGGTAAGTGGTTTCCCTCGTTGTTCTGTTTTGGGGCCGCTTCTATTTAACAGATTTATAAATGATCTTGCAATATGCATTGAAAGCCATGTTTCATTGTTTGCAGATGACACAAATCTTTGTAAAGTAATAAAATGTAAGCAGGATATTGCTTTGCTGCAGAGGGATTTAGATAGATTGGGGGACTTGGCACTAAAATGGCAGATTCAATTTAATGTAGAGAAATGCAAAGTTATGCACTGCAGGGTCAAGGATGCACAAGCAACTTACATCCTAAATGGTAGTGAATTATAGAGAAATATTTGGGAATTTTTATAGACAACATATTAGGCAACAATTTGCAATGTCAATCTGCAGTTGCTAAGGCCAGTAAGGTTTTGTCATGTATAGATAGGGCATCAATTCTCTGAATGAAAATATAATTTTGCCTCTTTATAAAATTGCTGGTAAGACCACATCTTGAATATGCTGTGCAATTTTGGGCACCTGTTCTAAAGAAGGATATCATGGCATTAGAAAAAGTGCAGAGACAAGCTACAAAATTGATAAAAGGAATAGCGCATTCTAGTTACGACGAAAGGTTAAAACATGTAAATCTCTTTAGTTTGGAAAAGCGGCACCTCAGAGGGGATATGATAACATTATACAAATATATTCAGGGCCAGTACAAACCATTATCTGGAAATATATTCATAAACAGGGCTATATATAGGCCATGCATTTAGGCTGGAAGAAAGGAGATATAATCTAAGGCAAATAAATGTTTTTTTGTTTTTCTTTACAGTAAGAGCAATAAGGATATTGAGCTATCTGCCTGAAGAGGTGGTTTTATCAGAGTCCATACAGATGTTTAAACAGCAATTGGATAAATATTTGCAAAAACATAACATACAGTGATATAATTTCTAATTAGTGGGGTAATAGCTGCTTGATCCAAAGAGAGATCTGACTGCTATGTTGGGGTCAAGAAGGAATTTTTCCTAGTTTGTTGCAAAATTGGAAGCGCTTCAGACTGGGTTTTTGCCTTTTTTTGGATTAACAGCAAAAACATATGTGAGGAAGGCTGAACTTGATGGGCGCAAGTCTCTTTTCAGCTATGTAACTATGTAACTATATGGTGTGCAGGACACTGGCCAGTGTGGAAGAACATTTCTCACACGTTGGGAACTGGGTAAACTAGGGTTCTTGAGAGCCTGTGTTGACAGCATTTACTTACTAAGACTGCCTTATGTTTTCTTTATTTATGGTTTATATTGATATTTCTTTTATCTTCTGTCTTTTGGCCTGGATTTATGCGGCCGCATAATCTTGCACGTGTACATCTAAGGTTCTGTACGCATTGAACCAATGACTGATGGGAAATAGCGGAAAACACACCAAATTTTTCCAAAGATTGGTAAGATTGACAAGTAGTAGCCTCTACTTTGTCTAATTTCAGTCTTTTGATTGTGCTGGAATTTCAAGAAATTTCAATGTGGTCAAAAAGAGTTTTTCCTAAAAAAAATAAAAAATGATATTTATGAAACGCTTAAAAGGGACAGAGCCACTTTAAAGAATTCCAAATGCCCAAATATTGCTTGCGCTATCAACCTATTTAATAACCTATTTCAACCCTCCCCAATATTAAAAGAGAAAACATCAGGAGATAAAGTAATGTGCCTTTGCTGACATCATGCTGAAAACAAACAAACAAACAAAATCATGCTATAATGATTACACAACTAAGTAATATAAAATGCAAACCTTATAAGTGTATCCACTGAAAGGTTTTAAAGAATACTGTCCAAACGAAACAAAACAAATGTATACACAATCTCTATAATTTGGGGATTTTTATAGTTATAAGGTGTTCTTTTTGAACAGCCTTTTTCATTTTAACTTACAGAATATTAGCATTCAATGCTCAATGTGGACATGTCTTATATATTTAATGTTTTATGTTATCCAAGTATGAGAAATCCAGTCAAATGCCCTGTCTCAGTCTATTTGGTAAACACACAATAATAATAATTAGTGCACTTTTATGTTACAAACAGTTTTCTTCCTGTTTAGATCTATAAATAAATTGTGGGGTCAAATGGGTTGCAAAGCTTATAATGTACTATTTCTATTCAGTGATAATTGTAAAGTCCCAATGTAAACACTGAGATAACACATATTCAAAGTCCAATGCAACACTGGTTTAATTTGCTGCTTGTATAGACAACTTGGATGCAAAATGTGAAGCTAAAACAAATTTCATTTAGACTTGAAGTTCACTTCTGGAGTTCAGTGACGTCACACAACCTTGGCAGGAATAAGCAATGTGTGTTCAATTATACACTCTGCGAAAAATCAATGTAACAGGTTTTGGGCACCCAACCGAGAGTCAACGCTGCCAGGTTCTTCATGATGTGAATGACTGGAGCAGAAATCAGCAGATCACACTATTTGTTTTTCTGAGGCCTATCAAGTTTACTCAAGCTTCAGAAAATTTATCAGAACAAAAATATAAAAACAGGAACTTCAAAGGCTTATTGATGTGTGCAGTAATTATAGAGTGGTAACACACAAAAAGGTAATACAAGAGCTATGGTCACCTCAAAACCATCAAAAATAGCAGTTCAGAATGTAATACGTTATCTACATTTAATTCTTAAATGTAGCTTTGCGAATGCTGTTGTTTGGTTTCAAATTCTCATCTCTGTTAGCCTGTCAGTAAAATTAAAACTTACATAATGTAATAGTTATTGTGAACTCACCTATTACAGCATGTTCTGCCATGTGTCCTGTAGATTTTCTCTGTGGTAAATCCACTGCACTCCACAGACTACAGTCTGTCCTGCCTAGGAACTTTAAAAGTCTTCCCCGGCTCAACCCTGTGTTACACAGGTAAAACAATTCTATCTTAAATTCCTACACAGAGCATTAAAAAGGACCTCTCGCAAAATCGACTTCCTCTTGGCCCCTATTCTGCACACCAGTAAGTATTGTTTTGCAACATAGCCTGGAAACTCCAATTTCTAATTCTGCTACATATGTCTCATTGGTTGTTATTGTTGCTAGCTACTGGGGGCTGTTGTATTTCAGCTATAGTTTTTAAGACACTATTTGTCATGAATTCTAACTTAGCATTATACAAATATAACCGGGGCCAATACAAACCATTGTATGTAAATCTATTCACAAACAGGACCATACATAGGACACAAGGTCATTTGTGTAGACTGGAATAAAGAAGATTTAGACTAAGGCAAGGGAAAAGTTTTTTTTTTTACCATAAGAACAATAAGGATGTGGAATTCTCTGCCTGAAGAAGTGTTTTTTTCAGAGTCTGTACAGATGTTTAAACAGCAACTAGATGCATACTTGCAAAAACAGAATATTCAATTATATAATCTTTCAACTGTAGGGTAATAGCTTCTTGATCCAAGGATAAATCTGACTGCCATTCTGGGGTCAAGAGGGAATTTTTTTTTGAACGTTCTGTCAAACACCATGACTTTTAGTTGTCGCCAGAATAGCCCTCTGGTTTAGGTCATGGGGCAGCTGATGTTTCCTCTAAATACAATCATTGCTTTTTATTCCCTCAAGGCACAACCATTAGAGAAAGTCATAAAGAAGGTCCAAGAAGTGCTTCGTATTCAGAATAGAAGGAGACAATAGTCATAGAATGTTTATCAGTAATACACAGAAAAGCAAGGCTTACAGGCCTGCTGAAGAATAGAACATCAAAATGGAGAAGTGGATAATAATCTGCAAAGTCTTCAAGGAAAAAGGCTTTTTTTCAGATACCAGATGTGTGGGTCAGATCTATAGTATACCCTAGAGTTCTAAGATTCTCTGCCTCCTCCATTTTTTTGAAAGAAAAGGAGCCCTATCTAGCATCTAAAA
Organism: Pelobates cultripes; assembly: GCA_933207985.1. NCBI lineage: Eukaryota > Metazoa > Chordata > Amphibia > Anura > Pelobatidae > Pelobates > Pelobates cultripes. Next base: position 37,137,491 of record OW240916.1, read on the forward strand.
CAATACTGATTGTATGAATATCCTCTCTTCTGCAAACAGTTATCAGAGAAATCCTAGAAGATTAAAATAGAAAAGTAACATGTTGTACAGATTATATTCCCCTCTATTTCTAGTAAAGAAGCTCAAGGGGAAGTAAAGACCTCTTATGGATCTTCACCAGCTCTATTTGTGAGCATTTGCCACTTTTGCATGAAGTCTCTCTATTACACAATTACAGGTTTTCACCTCAGACACTTACTAACCTTAGTAGATTTGATGGATGCCCATTTCCATTTCCATGTGGCACAGAATCAGAGGTTCCTCAGTTTTTGCATTTTCAATCATCGTCATTTCAGTTTTAGGATCTAGGATTTGTATCAGTACAAATGTATTGTACAGTTATTGGTCTCCTAAGAAAAACATTGTGTGGCTGTGTTTCATTGCCTAGCAATATTCTTGTTGTAACTCCAGATGTACAGACCATGTTTCGACATGGGGAAATTGTCCATTAGAACATCAGCCATTTCATTGATCAACTAGAACAAAAGTAAACTTGCCCAGGGATCTGTTTTCATGAATACTACATTCAACACTATGGTTTCCTGTTGAATGTGGAAAGATAAGTTATTTCCTGATCCAGTACTCTTCATCCACTTTAAAGTTACTTCCAAAAAAGATCCAATCTATGAATTCACCCCAGATAACAGATTCTCCAGATTCACTCGTGGTTACAGAGAGACAATCAGAACAAATGTTTTCATAAAGTCTGGAATATCCAAAATGGCAAATACTAGATGCAAGCCCAGTGGCTCCCAAGCCCAGCTGCTTAAATATACATTATTAATTAAAGGTATTTGTTATATCTGGACTGCCATAAGGTCTCAAAGGCAACATAGGGCCAACAAACCAATCCGGCAAATTTCAATGTTCAAAACCTGAAATAGGCAAGATCTTTATTTGAGCCTGTAACTTTCCAAAACTCAATAAAACCTGTACATAGGAATACTGTTGTACTTGTGAGACATTGCTGAACACAAATATGTGTATTTTATTGCTGTAAAAGATAACAGTATTATAACATTCACAGATGAAAAAACATGCAGACGTTGGAAAATACAAACATTTCTTAATTTCTACCACTTTTTTAGATTTTATTCAAATACATCTGTGTTTCATATATAGATATTTGATGTAAAATCAAAGCCATATTTCTCCTGAACAAAATGATAAATAATAAGTGTGTGTGCACTTAAAATAAAAATGGCAAATTATGGTTGAACAAACATATAGCTTAATTTCGAGGTTTTGTCAAAAATTGTACAATTCCATTAGTCATTAAGGGGTAAAAGATGATGGGGTATTTGATAAAAAGGTTAATACAAGTTATAGGTTACTAGCAATCTTTCATTCAATTGTGTAATTTCTAGAGAAGTGACAGTTCCCAGTCAATACAAAAAGAGTATAGAACAAATTAATTAAATTCTTTCCTACCAGATGGGAATGATCAAAATCCCATCAAAAGATGCCATTAATATGTACTGACTGAAATGCAATAAATGTATACTTGAAGCAAATCATATATTAAACTGTTCTTTTTTAGGGGACAACACAAAGCTATAATAATGACCCCAGGCATCTGCATTATCATGAAAGGTTGTAACAGTTTAATAAATGAAAAATAAAATGAATACGGGATTAGTCGTTTTTCAGTCCTAAGCAATTGGTGAATGATCTGAGCTTTCCGATGAGCAAATGCATGGTAATTTCATGCAGCTCATGGATACAAAAATACCTGAATGCAATAGAGTCACTGTTTGTGAGGATGCATAATATTTAAGCCAAGTTCATGATAATATTGTAAATACCAGTCACCATCACTTTTCATACCACATGGCATTGCTCCCCTATTACAGACTAGTGCAGCTAGGGTAATAGGTTTTAACATTATGATCGAACACTCTCATATATAAGGTTTCCAATTACAGATTATATTGGCAATGCAAAACACATAGAATGAACAAGAAGAAAAGCATCCCTAGTAGCAAGACACTGTGGACCACAAGAAGTTCAAAATTATGCCCAAAGACTTGTAAAGCAGTGTACCAACCGAAAAAAAAAGATGTGGTCTCCCATAAGTTTCAAACAAGTGGATGGACGCCCAGCCAAATGGTCTGACACCAATAGTGATGTACCGAACGGTTCGCCGGCGAACAGTTCCTGGCGAACATAGCATGTTCGCGTTCGCCACGGCGGGCGAACATATGCGCGGTTCGAC
>OW240916.1:37139844-37163537 GCA_933207985.1 Pelobates cultripes
CCCCTCTTCTTATTCCCCTCCCCTATTCTTACCCCCTCCCCTGTAGCGTGGCCGAGCTGCACTCCGGTCCGCAGTGGCCGGCCGGAGTGATAGGAAGGTGCACGCTCAGTGTGCACTTCCTGTCAGTCCGGCCGGTTACAGGAAACAGAAACTCAGCGCGGAACAGGAGTTTCTGTTTCCTGTCACCGGCCGGACTGACAGGAAGTGCACACTCAGTGTGCCCCTTCCTATCACTCCGGCCGGCCGGCCGGCCACCGCGGACCAGAGTGCAGCTCGGCCACGCTACAGGGGAGGGGAGGGGAGGGGAGAAGCTGCAGCCGCCTGACCGCTCTTCACAGAGCGCTCAGGCGGCTGCAGTATTTAAAGGGCCCGCCCCAGGTGCCGACGGCCCACCGGGAAATTTCCCGGTATCCCGGTGGGCCAGTCCGGCCCTGCCTGTTACTTCCTGGTGGTTCAGCTCAGTGAGCCAGCCAGAGCCACGCACAGCCAGCCGCAGTGAGACCAGCGTGGATAGTGAGAAAAGGTGTTAAAGCTTTTGATATTGATTAAATATACATAACTATAATTATATATATTTATATATAATATAAAATAAATAAATATGTAAATACGTTAAAAAAAAAAAAAAAAATATGTGTAAATTCGTTCTAACTGTAATAATAATAATATATATATATATACATAAGTATATACATATATATCACTATATATATATACCTTTATATAAATAAAAATCATTTAAAAAAATTATATACATATATATATATAAACAAGTCCCAATGCCTGCACTCCTGTAGAAAAAAATGATAATGTGCCCGGTGCCTGTCCGCCAAAAATACAAAAGTAGGGAAATGATAGCACTCCAAGGACTAACATAGAGTAAAAAATAAAAATTAATTGTTATTCAGGTTGATGGCTGGTAAAAAATTTCGACGTTTCAGTTCAAGGTCCTGAAGAAAGTTCTTTTTTAGTAGCCACTTAGTCACAAACACTGGCCAAAATTGGCGTTCAAATTAGTTTTTTTGCATTTTTCACACACAAACAAATATTAACACTAACTTTGGCCAGTGTTTGTGACCAAGTGGCTACTAAAAAAGACTGGACATACCCCATTTGCAATACCTTGGGTTGTCTACTTTTGCAAATGGTATGCCATCATGGGGGTAATTCTCATTCCTGGGCTACCATACGGTCTCAGAGGCAACATAACCAATGTGGCAAATTTCAATGTGAAAAAACTGAAAAATTTAACATGCAATATATCACCCTGTAACTTCCCAAAACACCATAAAACCTGTACATAGGGGTACTGTTTTACACGTGAGACATCGCTGAATACAAATATGTTTATTTTATTGCAGTAAAAGCAAACAGTATTCTGACAATAACAGTTAAAATGTCACGTAGAACTAAAAGGAAAAATTAATTCTTATTTTCTCCCATTTTTTTTTAAAATTTATTCATATTTAATTATGTTTCATACCTAAATATAAATGAAAGCCCTGTTTCCCCTGAATAAAATGATATATAATAAGTGTGGGTGCACATAATATGAAAGAGGCGAATTACGCCTTGAACAGACATATAGCGCAAATTCAAGTTTTTGTTTACATTTTGTTTTGATCACAACGTGTACATTTGGCTCAGTCCTTAAGGGGTTAAAAACACCTATACCTAAATAGTGAGTTTAACACTACAGTTTCAGAATTACATTTTTTGTTCATGACAGTATAGTGATCATTTAAGGTATTATTTGAATTAGTGGGGGGACAAATTAATCAAACTTAAACTATTTTTTTTTATTTTACACCAAATGTTTCACACCCTGCTATCAACCCCATTTTGAGACTTCTATTATGACCCACCAAATAAATTGAAAAAGAATCATGATTTAATCTGAACTTCACAGAAATGCCAATCAAGTGGATTGTCAATATACAAAGCAAATATAAACAACAAGCAAAAAAATTATGAACAATGTGCATATTAATGTTGCAGTGACAAATAAAATGTCATTTTGGGGGAAACGCCAGCAATTGCATGCAAACAAGCTCTCGGAATCCCCTTTTACCTTCATCGGTGCAAGATTCGACCTTCCATACACATAGCTTACTACTCACTTTGCTAAAAATATCATTGCTAATAATATACTCTAGACAGACTGCCGAGCATTTCACAAAGTGATAGCCCAGGACAGCAGTCCAAGAAAGAAGAGTTTTTTTTCCCTTCTCATGTAGGCTTTTATCAACAATGCCTACTTACAATCTCATTCTTTGGCTACCCAAAAAGTGAGAAATTAACTACTGCGTTAAGACAGATAAGTATTGTGGGCATCACCGCATGAGTAGCTATAACAGGAAACGTTTAAAAAAATACAATATATGGTATGTCAAGATTGTCGCACTTTTTTTGTTTTGTTTTGAAAATAATAAACAAGAGGCAAACAAGATGAGCACTATCTCTAAAGGTAGTAGTAGGTTAAGCTGTAGGTTCTAGTCTGTGTTTATATTTTAAGGCAGATATACAAATCTAGAACTAGCTAAGTAGGATAGACTGGAATAAAGATATCGAACGGAAATTGTACTACAGTACACACTGCAGGAACATAAAATAAGGTAATGATAAAATAAGCTGCTATCTCGATTTAAAGCGGAGACTAACATGCTCATATAGAGTAAATACAACAGTTAATAGTCGATTATAACAAATAATGAATCAAAGAAAAGGATAATATATTTGCTTTGTGTTGGTTATCAACAGGAGTTGAACAGCTAGGAGTCACCCAACTGGCCGGCCACAGTGTGTACGCAGTCTCTTTGCCAAGCACGATGTCTCCTCGGTTTCCTTCAAGTGCTTGAAAGGATAGCTGATTGCCAAGCAGGTAGTTAGGGCACAGTTCACTGCGTTGCTGCCCCACAGCTCCCCAAGCCCAGGCCTTAAGTGCAGACACAAAGAAATATATACCCCCAATCCCTCAAAATAATTTACCTTAATAATTTGCCTGTCTTCCTCTGTCCAAGGATCTCTGTGCGACGAATGGCAGGATCATGGGCCCCCAGAATCTTTGGTACACGGATGGCCCTCGGGGTAGCTTGACAGTGGGTTGGATGACGGTCCGAGTGGGCCCACAGCCCAGAAGAAGAGCCATGTGTGAGAGCTGCAGGCCACATCAGCGGATCAACAACGGCTTTGGAAATTCGGGGCTTGCTTTCAATTCGTAGCCAGAACGCCCAGCAAGTTTTATCAAAGTTGGCTCCAAAGCAAGCTCTCCATGTCTGGACCTGCTAAGTCGCCTGACTGCTGAGATGCTGCTTCATGGTGGCCATTTTAGACCTGTCACTACACAGCTGAAGTAGCGTGAGTAGCATGAGCAGCTTTCCCAGTGGGGACCGGGTTCTCCCCCACCGGTTCAAAGGGGGGGGGGCTAATGGGGCTGAATGTAGATGGGTCCATTAGAGTTGCACTCCCCCAGCTAAGAGATTGGCCACTTCTCCCAGCTTCTAGGTTGGCAACCCGCTAGGCCTCAGTGTCCAGCAGGTATAAATGTAATAAAATTATGCAGTTCGAACCCGCAAGATGTAGTCTGCTCAGGTGAGTATATGACAGTAAAATTAGGCTTCATCTCTCAGGGTTTACAGTGGAATAAGCCAGTAAATAGCACTATCTTGCAGGAGCAGTTAAAAAACACGTCTGGCCATCTTGGGTGTCAGGCACTGTCCCCAAATACCCCATTTTTAAGTAGTCAACCCGATTTGGAGTCTGCTGGGTACCTCTTGCCAGCTCCACTACTTCTTAAGTGAGAGTTGGAAGCCCCTATGCAGGAGTTTCTGTTAGCTCTCCTGAGCTAAGCGCTAACTCATTGGCTGAGAGTGTTTGCTGGGCACTATACACATATATACCGTGTTTCCCCGAAAATAAACCCTACCCCGAAAATAAGCCCTAGTCGGATTTTCGGGGTGGGCTGCAATATAAGCCCTACCCCGAAAATAAGACCTAGGCATTGTACCTTTGCGGCGAGACTTCCTTCTTCTACTGTAGGAGGAGCGTTGCGGGCCGCGGCATTGCGCAACGTGATGACGACATTTCGCAGCGCCGTCAGTCTGCCTTCATGGATCTTCAGCGGAAGGATCCATTTCCAGGCGGTGAGGCTCCCAGTGGTCGGACTCGGCAAGGAAACTTTGAAATGTGAGTACCGCTACATATTTTATGTCTGGGACTGAATTAATTAAAGGGGGCGGGGGGTGAATTAATTAAAGGGGGGGTGAATTAAAGGGTGGGCTGGATTAATTAGAGGGGGGTGAATTAATTAAAGGGGGGGTGAATTAATTAAAGGGTGGGCTGGATTAATTAGAGGGGGTGAATTAATTAAAGGGGTGGTGAATTAATTAAAGGGTGGGCTGGATTAATTAGAGGGGGTGAATTAATTAAAGGGGTGGTGAATTAATTAAAGGGTGGGCTGGATTAATTAGAGGGGGTGAATTAATTAAAGGGGGGTGAATTAATTAAAGGGTGGACTGGATTAATTAGAGGGGGTGAATTAATTAAAGGGTGGTGATTAATTAAGGGGGTGGATTAATTAGGGGTGAATTAATTAAAGGGGTGGTGAATTAATTAAAGGGTGGGCTGGATTAATTAGAGGGGGGTGAATTCATTAAAGGGGGTGAATTAATTAAAGGGGTGGTGAATTAATTAAAGGGTGGGCTGGATTAATTAGAGTGGGTGAATTAATTAAAGGGGTGGTGAATTAATTAAAGGGTGGGCTGGATTAATTAGAGGGGGGTGGATTAATTAGAGGGGGGTGGATTTATTAAAGGGGTGGATTAATTAAAGGGGGGGTTCAATGTACATACCGGTACCGTAAATAAATAAGCCCTACCCTGAAAATAAGCCCTAGTGTGTTTTTTGTGACTAAAATTAATATAAGACCCGGTCTTATTTTCGGAGAAACACGGTATAGAGAGAGAAAGGATAAAGGCATGCAAAATGTGGGAAAATGCCATTGAGGGGTTGTGGAGACATTTTAAAATACAAAATCACTTTTTATTTTATTTTTTATATTTTTCATTTTTGCAGTGCATATGAGAATAACATGCATGCGAGAGGTACCTCAACGGCAATCCTCAAGCATAGGTGATTCATATATATAACAATGGGGACTTCTGAAATACATGCACAATTTTATAATTATATGTTAGGCAAATATAGATGTGAAAATTACAGTTGGAACTTTGCGTGGTATTAATATAGCAGAACTTGTAGCGCTCTATCAATACATGTGGGTACGAGATGAAGTTCATCGTGGGGGACATAGCTGCTACGCAACATTACACTGAGGCTGCACAGTTTGATAAACGTAGAACATAAAATTATTGTTTAACTTGCTTGCATACGCACCAGTCTGAGTATAGTTACTGTTAGCATTTCAACGATTTGACTATGAGTGAGACCCCCCTGTGATCTCCGGACCCCAGGCCCCAGTCCGCTGCTGCTCACCCTGTGGCTTGAGTGTGGTCTCGAGAGGGCGCCCTGCTGGAGCTTAACTTTCGCAGGTGTAGTATTAGGAGGAGGTCCTGCATCCCTCCGCTGGATACCTCGAGGTGAGGTGCGTGGCCCATCGGCAGTCAGTGGTGTGTGCGCCGGAGGCTGTAAGCGAGCCTTCAACTGCTGCCAGAAGGATGTGAAGATTGCATTGAGTTGGAGCTCCGTTTCCAGCCATGCAGTTTGTGGACAGGCCGTGTGGGCGGCATCCGCCATTTTGGAGAGCTTTATGATGGTAAGTTCGGGTCTCGGTATAGTGGTCGCTTTCACTGCTTTGCAGGGGTATCTTGTGGTGGTCCCTCCTGTGCCCGCCATTCTTGTAGGCCTCACCTTCATGTTGGGTGAATGGGGTTTGGTACGTCGCTTATTTGGTGTCCACATGTGCACCCCAATGTCACCGCACTCTGGGTAGCCGTTCTGGCCCAATAAATTGCCGTTTTGGCTTTGAAAGTCAGCGTTTTTGCCATGATCCACAGGAGCTGCTGTGGTTAGCATCTAATCTGTTCCATGGTCAGGCCCCGCCCCGCAAAATCACTTTTATATATTAGTTCTCTGTTTATATCAATTGATTTTTTAATTTCTTATTCAGTTGTGTTCCGCAGCAACTGCTTCCCTGTTATTTCAGCTGCTGTGGAATGAAACAGACTGACAGACACAAACACTCTCATACATACAGACATACACACATAAACACATATACACATACAAATTATCACATGAGTGTACTTTTATTGTCCAGTTTCCAAGTCTCTTTAGTTAAATATTATTCTTCAAATTTGCGTCATTCAGTAAACTTCAACCAGAGGGCAAAACATATATTTTATTTTACGTGAAGGGATGACATGAAATATTGTTGTTGGTTTCCCCTCGAACACGCATCACCATGATTTTTAAACTTCCTTTTTAGATAAAGCGTAGACCACATTGATAGATAGTTTAATACGTTTGCTCTATTTCCAAAATTAGTTGCATAATGAAATCTTTGCAAAAAAAAAAAAAAGAGAAAGAGAGAATCTCATCTTAAATGTATGCTGTAATACAATTACATTATATTTTATATAATTATATAATCTGTTGGACATAACTTCCATAAAAACATCTCTATTGTGTTCCAGAACTAAATTACTATCAGGGTTATTTGCTAAAGTGAGAATTCAAGGTAAATACTAATTAGGGGGGGACCTAATGTCCTCCCCCCTAGCCCCCACCCCTGAGCGGTGGGTGGGGGCCCTAAATACTACTTGGGGGGGGGACCTAATGTCCTGCCCCCTGGCCCCCACCCCTGAGCAGTGGGTGGGGGCCCTAAATACTAATTAGGGGGGAACCTAATGTCCTCCCCCCCGGCCCCCACCCCTGAGCGGTGGGTGGGGGCCCTAAATACTACTTTTTGGGGGACCTTATGTCCTGCCCCCTGTCCCCTACCCCTGAGCGGTGGGTGGGGGCCCTAAATACTAATTAGGAGGGGACCTAATGTCCTCCCCCCTGGCCCCCACCCCTGAGCGTCGTGTGGGGGCCCTAAATAAAAAAAATAACCCCCCCCTCCCGCAGGTGACTAGGGAGGGGAGTCGTTTTTTTTTTGTTTAGTTTTTTACAGTGAGCAGCCACAGGCTCACTGTTTAATAGACATGCCCCTACTCGCGGTATAGCGAGTAGGGGCATAATTTACTAATACTAAGTTATCTTTACTTAGTATTAGTAAATTTGGCTGAAAGACCAATTTAGTTCTTTCAGCCTTTTAGTAGATAACCCCCTAATACCGTGGGAATTAGGGAGTTATCTACTTATTCATACCTGTCATTACATTGACAGGCTGAGTAACTTACATTTTATATGAATGTGTGTTACTTGATTGTTGTAAGTGTTGCAAATGCTTACAGCTGAATCCTGGCTACATTGTATACTTTTTATTTACAATTGTATACAGTGTAACATTCTTCTTCTTCCACTGGGTAAGTAAATTAGTACTTAGGCAAAACTGTGCTTCGGCACTTCGGCACTTCGGAAATTCGGTAATTCGGCACTTCGGACATTCAGAAGTACCCGAATGTCCGAATTGCCCGAAATTCGTCCGAATACATTTTTGGCCCGAAACGAATTGCACGTCTATGGCACAATGCAACGTACTTAAAGAGGAGTAATCACCGTGGAAACCAGTGGATCAAACAGGCACAGTGCATTGGTGACTCCTTAACTTTTACATTTCTGCACCATGTTTCAGAACACAATGCTTTGATGTAATTATTATTACCTAGTTTCATGCCACTAATAGCATAGTAAAATTGTAATCTACATTAAAAAAAGACTCAAGTCTATCAAGTTTAATTGTTCATACATCTGTTTGCACCATTGATCCAAATGAAGGTAAAAAAAAAAAAAGTTTATTTTCCATTTGTGACACAAACAGGGGGAGAAAATCCTCCTTGATTCCAAAATGGTATTAAGATATCTTCTTGCATCAACACCTGTTACCACTTATGTCCATTATGATCTGTAATATTCTGGTTTTCAAAAAAAATATCCAGGTATTTTAAAAGACTCTACATAATCTGATAAAATAACCTCTTTAGACAAATAATTCCACATGCTTATTGTTCTTCTGTAGGCAAAATTTCCTTTCTTCAAGTCTCAAAGGATGACCTCTTGTCCTATGTGCAGTACTGTTAATGAACAGTTTGCTATACCGCTGTTTGCACTGGCTCTGTATATATTTGTACAGTGCTATCATATGCTAACTGAGCCACCTTTTTTTCTAAAGGAATCCATTTTAGTTCTTCTAGCCTTTCTTCATAGCTAAACGTTTGCATTACCCTTATTATGCTTGCACTTGTTCTAATTCCTTAATACCCTTTTTAAAACTTTAAAACTTTTTATTCATTTAAAAAGTGGCAAAATTATAGTTTTACCATGTGAATGTATACCCCTTTTTAATGCAAGACAAAATCTTACTGGCCTTTTCAACTGCTGACTGACATTGCACATTGTTGCCTAGTCTGTTGTCTACAATTATTTCGAAGTCCATCTTATTACATTTTTTTCCCAACTCAACCCCATTGAGGTATAATTTGCCTGTTGGCTCCCTATGCCTATATGCGTAACGTTGTACTTATTTACATTAACTCTCAATCTTGTTCGCTATAAGAGTATCACGCTGGAACATACTAATGTCTCCCAGTACTTAATTTCTATTGCTGATGGACACCATTTGGTTGTAGCCATATTAATATTTCCTAAAATAGGTCTGCCTTAGTCATATACTGCACGTTAAGGAAAAACAAGTAAAAAGGCATTACAACAAAAGCGGTTACAGTGGTGACTCCCGGAAGAAGTTACAACGGTGAACGGGTCATTTTATGAACTGTAAGCCGGCATTTGAATAAGGGACTTGGCATACTGCTTGTGACGGGAGAGTGTTCGACTGAACTTTTTTCTGGTTTCACTGTGCAAAAAATACTGAATGTGGATCGACTGCTTCTGTCATTTTCTGTCCCAAAGTGGATTTGAGTTTGGAGCTATTAGTTGGAGCAGGCTCGTCCACCCTACTGCTGTGAGTTTTACTATTCTACCCATTTGATACTTTAATATATTTTTACAGTTTTTTCTCTGTTTTTATTTCCATGTTTACTGTCACACATGGATGATTCTAAAAATTGAGCATATTGAATTTTTTCCTTATTTAAAGAACATATTTTGTAGAAGTGTATTGGTTTTGCAAATAACACAATTGCACAGTCTTTTGCACTTTAAAGTTTGTATTCCACAACTGCACTTTACAAAATATTTTTGGCACTTTACAAATCGATTTGTCTTAAAGGCACAGCTCACCTTTATTTGATTTCTATAGTTATAAAAGGACAGGATAATTAAGGCAGCTGGTCAGGTAGATGGTTTATACTGTTGGTTATTATGTTCGGTAGGTTTCAAGCTGGTCGTGGCTCAGAACCTGGTGGGTAGGAGTATCCGGGTATACCTCTACCATGGTTTATTAAAATGTTGTTGACATTTTATTTATTTATGGTTTTTAATTGTTGTTCGTGATATTGTTTATGTTTATCGATTACAATTATTGCCTTTTATCACATGTGGGTAATGTTGTGTGGCAATGACTTTATTTATTGTATGATATATATATTTTATTAAAACTGTGGACATATTTGACCCATACATCATTATTGTCTGTGTCTGGTTATGGGTATTGGTAGGGATGTTATGTCCACCAGCCCATATGGAGACGTTGCATCTACCACGTGCACTTGCCAGCCAGTATAAAAAAAAAAACATATAGAAAAAATAGAAATTAAATAATGCTTCTGTTTCTACTCTTCATTTGCAATGTTTGCTCTGGTTTTGCATTGTCTGACCTGGATTATGATGTAGTTTTCTAAATCTTTCAAATAGATTTAATAGAAAATTGAGCATCTCTTAGAAAAAGTTAACAAACATTTGTGTTTTATTTAATTGTGTAAATTTCAGAGAAGTGACAGTTACCTTTTAAAGAGATTATTTTTGTTAGATTATAATTCATCATTATTGTTTTAATCATGCAATTAGCACATTTTTAGTTACGGTTTGATATGTCCTGCATGCGTCCGATGGGTAATTCCACGTGATCCAAGAGGAAATGCTTAATATCAAGGTTGTGCAGTAAATGGGGTTATCAGGAAGGAAATTGACTAATGAGAAATTATACAGGAAGAGTAATTCATTTTAATTTGTCCTGGAGTGACGCAGGGCTTCATTATGCTTCTAGGCTGAAGTATCAAGCATACGGTTTATAAAGAAACAAAATACTGTACATCTGATGGACAGAATAAAATCTATCTCAGTAATACATATGATAAAGAAAATAATTTTTTTATAATTTTTTATTATTTTGGTGATATAATGTGATAAACCATTAAAATGACTTAATGGCAGTGTCAATGGTTCAGTAATAACTTAATTTAATTAGCTTTTGTATGAACAAGTTCATACGTGTATCTAAATGGTATGGGATATGCCTGATATGCTGTAGGATGAACTGTTTTATTTTATTACATTTTTTTAGGTGCACATTACAAAAATATCACAATGCAATACATTTCTTACAGGACCACTATAGGCACTCAATGAAGTGGTCTGGGTGCCAGGTCCCCCTAGTTTCAACCCTGCAGCTGTAAACATAGCAGTTTTAGGGAAACTGCTATGTTTACATTGAGGGTTAATTCAGCCACTAGAAGCTGCTTCCGTGATCCTCAATGGGAAAATCGGATTGAGGACACGCTGACGTCCATAGGAAAGTATTGAGTAATGCTTTCCTATGGGCAGTTTGAATACGCGCACAGCTCTGGCCGGAACTGACGTCGGCAGGGGGAGGAGAGGTCACCAGCGCTAAGGGAGAAGGCGCTGGATTAAGGTAAGTGGCTGAAGGGGTTTTAACCACTTCAGCTCAGCGGAAGGGGGGCCCTGAGGATGGGGGGAACCTAATAACCCTATAGTGCCAGAAAAACAAATTTGTAAAGTAAAACAACGAGGGTGAGTGAGCTTGAACCCTTTTGCTCATCTCATACCCATGAATACATATGCATGTGACTTTTCATACAATGTGGAAAAAGCAAACAAAACAGGTTCACTGATTTACCGTATTAAACCATAAAGGGGTGGGGGAGGGAGGGAGAGAGAGAGAGAGAGAAGAATAAAAGGAAACAACAGAAAACAAAACTGGTGGTGGGGGGTGGGATTAGCTGATTTTTTTTGAACTAGTAATGAGGAATTCCAAGAGACACATCTGAAGTCAAAACAGTGATCTTTTGAGATTTTTTATATATTTTTTTACTAGACAGTGCACTGTGGTGCATTGACAAATCTGCATGTCTTCTTCTGGTCATCAATAATCTAACATGGAAGTAACTAGTCATTTGTCTCTGACAACCATCTCCATCCAGAGTCTGAGCCTTGGACTAATGTCATGCAGCAAACATGACCTTAAAGGGACACTATATTCACCAGTGCAACTACATGTATTCCTGACCCTATAGTGTTAACATGACCATCTAGCCCCCCTGGTCCCCTCATGCCTCCATAAATATAGTAAAAATCTTACTGTATTCAAGCCTGAAGCTGTAGATCTGCATGCTGTTAGACTCAGAAAAACAAGCAGTGTGCTGACATCATCAGAAGTGGTAGCCTGATCCAATCACACTGCTTCCCCATAGAGTTGGCTGAGACTGACAAAGAGGCAGATCAGGGGTAGAACCAGCATGATTCAAACACAGCCCTGGCCAATCAGCATCTCCTCATAGAGATGAATTGAATCAATGAATCTCTATGAGGAAAGTTCAGTGTCTGCATGCAGTGGGAGGAGATAATGAATCACAGGATGCTCGTGCACAGCAGATCTGAGTGGATGGTGGCATATCATGCCTCCATCAACTCAGAAGTCCCTCTGGTTCACTCTGAGTGACTGCAACTGGAGGTGTTCCTAGCTTTCAATGTAAACACTGAATTTTCTGAGAAAATACAGTGTTTACATGAGAGAGGCTGCAGGGAGCTATAGTTCTCACCTGAACAATCTCATTAAGCCAGAGTCTAAACAGAGATACGAAATATGTTTGAGCAGTTTGAAGTTTAATATCTGGTGATGTCATACACCAGTTTGGTGCCTTTTTGGCTGCATTTGAATTTTGAGCAATGTGCTGAAAGTTTGACTAGTACAATGTAGAGGTGACTTTTTCATATAAATTTGGTTTTAAAGATGAGCCTATATTTTGTGGGGACCTATAAAGTCCTGAAGGTATAACGTCTCATTTGGACAACAGGGTCCAACATGTGGGTTGATGCTCTACGCTACAGATATTGCAACCCACCATGGAAGCTGGTTTATGGTGATCAGGGCAAAATGGAATTGAGCCTTTACAGATATTAGGTAACCTTTAAAGAGAGACTTTGGTAGTCCTCTACATCTTTGGTGTTATGAATTTTGGTAATTTGGCAACCATTGTTATTTAGCGTCTGGTGTTTTGGGGCAACGACATTAAGTAGAAGTGGATAGGCTAAGAAACGTCTTTTTGGATCTCATGGTACGTTAACTTTTTGACCTGATCTAGAGAGGCGATAACTGGATTTTTATTTGAACATAAAAGGCTTTCCAGTGCTTATGGGTGACAGGCTATCATGGTGACAGGCTGCTTTAAAGCTATTACACTTGATATTGACCTAATAAATCAAAGGCTAAGAGGGTGAAGTATTGAAAAAAGTAATTCAAGTCATCACTGGTGAAAAATGAAGGCTAGTTATTGAAGTAGAAACCCTTCTTGGTCAACAAAGTTATCCCCAAAGCCATAAGTCAAATTAAATTCAATTTTTATAAGTGTTAAAGAATTGTTAAAAATCTTTACAGAGAGCGATATGTTGGGCATTTTGTAAACATATTTATAAATATATGAAAGTGGTGCATTGATGGAGCTGAGTTTGGAATACAGAAGAACATAGCATTGGTAACATTTGTGCTGCTCAAATGTTAATTTGTTTCTTATTTTTTTTTTGGTTTTCTTCTTTGTTTATTCAATTAATACTGTACTAATAAAATAAAAACAAATCTATTTTTAACTGCAAATGAACTATACAGATTTTTGGCTTTTGTGGCCTGTTCATGAGAGCATCTGAGGACTGTGACATAAGCTAACCCACTGCATCATGTAGAATGATTAATTACTGCAGAATGTTTCATGTTTGAGTATACTTAAGAAAAACAGATGCAAGATTGTTGTTTGGAGACCATGTGAAGCTCGTTTTTTAAGCGTTACAAACTTCTCACTTATAAAAGTTTTATCATATATTTAGATTTAACGGTATTTAATTTCAAAGTTTTTTAAATTAAGATGCCGGTTGCCTAATGATGGATTTCCAAGTGTTGTTAGTCTACTTTTGCAAATGCTGGATATGGATTAGTTGAGAAATCCTTCAGGTACTTCTAGAAACCTGTATTTTAGCCACTCCTGATTAAAATGTGGACGATGTTTTAGTGCGTATAACGCATTAAAGGAACAAAACTGTATTCCTATCTCTATAGTGTTCTTTACCCGCGTCCCCATCACCCTGGTGATTAAAGGGTTAATAAACATTTTAAACACTTACCTGATTCTATCACCGAGGTCCCTCAGTGCTGGATCGCTCTCCTCCCTTAGAGGTGTCAGCCGATGGGGTAACATAATGTGCATGCGCGATGGCCATGCACAAATTGGACCTTGCCTATAGGAAAGCATTGAATCAGTGCTTCCCTATGAATATTTTAAAGATGCTGGATGTTCTCATCCAAGGTGTGAGGATGTCCAACGTAATTTCCCAGATTTAAACTCCATGTAAACACAGGAAGCACCTCGAGTGGTTCTTCGGAAGACAGCCACTAGAAGTTGTCTTAAGCCTGCAATGTAAACATTGCAGTTTCTCTAACTTGCTTCTACAATACCTTTTCCAAAGTTACTACCTTTATTTCAGTAGTACGATTCAGACATCCTTCACTAGTTGGGTTTCCCATTTCTTCATCTCAGTACCCAATCTTCTAACTTCTCCCAGTTTTTTTCTAACCTGTCTGCAGGCAGTTCTGACCCAATTTGCTCCTGATTCCCTATTACCTCCTAATATGCAACCTGGGTCCAGCCCGGAATTTCCCTCCTAGATCCAGCAATTACAGATGCTCTGAGACCGAAAAAGGATTCTAAATTTAAAATATGTTGTTCGTTGGATGTGGGTTTAATATGCACAAAGTGGGCAGGTTACCCTTAAAACAGATGACACTGTACCATCTTATACACTAGTAAATCTTATTTTTCTGCTGTTCCCATAAAGCATGGCACTCTAGGCTTGTTACAAGATTGCATTATTAAAAAACAGACCACACACGTGCTGGCAACATGTTGATTTGTAAGGTGACTTAATGAATCCTTGTTTTTACATTTGGTCCAGGTTAATTCTCAGCTTACTTCAATTTGCCTGCATGATCATGGGACGATGAGCTTCAGTGGTTGTTATGCACAAAGTACAACCGCCAACCACCATTACTACATGCATGTTAATTTTCACTCTCCACAGCACTGTCAAGGGTGCCAACTTTGTTCCTCTTTTCAGAGTCTACTCTGTAATAACTAGGACTGTCATTTTTAAAAATGCAAGATATTTTCTGGGATTGTAAAAGAACATGTAATAAGTAGCATATAAAGATAAGCAAGTTGTCAGTCATGAACACTCTATCATGAAAACATTGGTAATAGCTAAACAGAAAGTGCGAAAGAACTAAAAACACAGGAAAGAAACGGAGTATCAAAAACTGGGTTTTGAAGCTAGGTGGGATTCCAGTTTGACATTGTGATAAACCTAAGAAGACAATTTGCGGTAGTGCACCAGAGAAAAGTTTTAAAAAGCATGGTAGATCTCGATAGTTCACTAGCCAAGGCCAATGGCACTAGATTTTAAGGAATGAGAAACTGGCATTTAGGTTATATGTAATCCTCGCTAGAGAGAAGATATGTTTAGTTTTTAAAAAAAATCAAATGTGATATTGGAGGATTTATGATACATCATTATGCATAATGTGAAGAACTAGCTTCTAAAAATACTTAGTTAAACTGGAGGGTTCTGTAAAGATCTACTCGAGGCTAGTTCGGGTTTAACTGCAACATATCATTCTCCAATGATCTGACAGCAGGCAAGCCACAAATGAATGTAAATGCTCATGTCCTGCATCCTGTAGCAAGATGAAGGTGCTGCCGTTTTTAAGTCGATATGTTTCCATGTCAACATTTTTAAAGTGATTCCCAAGTCAATAGCTTAAAAAAAACAAAAGGAGAACTAGATATTTCTATTTTTTAGATCACAGATAGAATGAATTTTTGTCCTAAAAAAATTCCGTAATTATATTCAATATAGATTGACATGAATGCAGCCTAATTAGAGCATCAATTAACACAATTAATTTTAGATTCACTTTTCTGCAATGTAGGCCAGCATGTGCTTGTCCTATTTAGAATGGGGGTAATAGGTATGCTAATATGCAGATTAAAGAGGTATTAAACTTTAATTTTAATTTCGGTTTCTCTACTTTTTTTGCTGGTCATTGCAACACAAATAATTGTGCTTTGGGTAAGTCAGTGGACATTCGAAACCAATTTTTTGGGAAGTACCCATACAGCAATGGTTGATATGGGGTTATAGTTATATATTGCTGAAATATATTCTGTAAGATTTAGAAATGTAATTTAGTTGCTTTTATATAAGCAAAACATTGGACTTTACTCAAGTAATGTGCAGTTGCTGACGCAAGCAATTAGCATCTATTCAGTATAAGCTATAAAGAATTTTCATAGCAGGAGAAGTGAGCTTGTTTGCAATGTTATAAGCAACCATGCCTTGAAATTGGACCATTCCAGTTTTCTATGGCAGCCTTCTAAACAACAGAGCGTTACTATGTCACCATTTATAACAGATGTACTCAGTGGGGGATATCATTCCATGATAACGTAATCCTGGATTATTTTACTGCTACATTTTTTTCTGACTTTGTTTATATACTTTTATTCTGATGTATTGTGTTAAATATGTGTTCTTTTTCTCTTGGGCTTTTTGGTTTTCACTTAATATGGAATTTCTATCCGCACCACCAGTTCCTTGAATCAGTAAATCTGAACAAAGATTTTACTTAAAACTGTCATGGTATAGACAGGTTGTGCTGGCAGAATTAATTCAATGCTTATAAATCGGAAGAAACCCTATTGAAAAGTAGGAACATTGGTCCCTTCTTCACCTGTCAATCAATTTGTCGGCAAAGAGTATAGGAACAGAGTGACTGAAGTATTGAATACATTGTTATCGCATAATGTGGAGTTATTGCTCTCAAGTGGGGCTATTTAAATCAGAGTGCATTTATACTCTTCCCTTGATAAAGGAATAGAAGCGTGTTGGATGTTTTTCCTGAAAAAAAAGACATGGATGTGAATATCTATAAGTATCGTTAGCCATTAAGTTTGAAATTCACTTTGAATTCTCACTTTTGTAAATAACCATTTATGAGATACCCATCGTACAGCGCTACGGAATTTGCTGGCTCTATATAAATAATAAAATAAGAATAGTAATGAGATGACTGTAGTTCGCACATTCTTGCCAAAAGTCAAAAATTCGGCAGTGTGTATAAAATTAATTGAGAGATGTATTTGTGTATTAAGAGTGTGTGTGTGTGTGTGTGTGTTTGGAATGTGAGTTTGCAATGTATGGGGCGAGGAAATCAAATCAATAATAAAGTTCTGGAAAGATAATCTGTTGCATATTTTTGTTGAAATGACATTTATGGTGTGTGTGTGTAAATGGAGTTGGTCAGATTTACAGTGTCTGACATAATATAACAATCTTTAAATAGTTTCATTTCATTTAATAATAGTTTTTAAAAAATTTTTTGTAAATGTATTTTTATTATCATTTTACGGTCACAGTAAGACTCGCAGGTCTCTTCAAGCATATTGTAACAAGAGCACAAGATGTGCCAGAACATGTATGGAAAACAAGTATTTAGTTATATAATTTTTAAAAGATAGTTACTGCTCAAAAATATTGAAATTCTTTTACATTAGTGGAGAATCATACCTTACTCATCAACTGCAGTGACATCTAGTGGTTAAACGGAATAGAGCAATCACAGACCAAAAGGATTTTGTGATAATGTAGAATAATGCTTCATTTTTAGAAAGTGGAGTTTTAGGTGTTCTTACAACTCAAGCTCACAAGGTGGGCTAGAACTAAGCCCTTAATGACTGAAGCTTTGATAAGATTTAATTTGTTCAAGATTGAGGTCTTTCTGGCACTTTGACTGTGTTTCCTATTAAGTTAACTCATAAATAGGATATACAATACACAAACAGATATGGATTTTATTTGACACCCAATGTGTGGGCATACCACAATTTGATGCATTAATAAAATAAAAATAAAATGAAAATTTTGCTTATAATTTCTATACAACTAAAAGAAACAACGAAACTACAACATCAAAATAGATTGCATCATTGGCCCTAATTGTTAAAATTCCGCATATGTCCGGGATTTCAATTAACCTTTTGAAAGTTATAGGACAGTGAATTATGTTTTTTCAAGTAAGAACATTTTGGAACTTTTTTTACTTTACTTTACCTCATAACTCAAAATCTGCTTTTTAAATATTTTATGTCTTTCACATTTTCCTTAAGAACTTCACAGACCTCCTGATTCCAACTACTGTAAAAACTAGAGATTTGTGAATAGGACCAGCAGTCGCCTAGCATACAACCGTCATTGTGTCTACTTGAAGATCCACCTCATATCCCGTTCGCCTATTTCTTTTAACAAACTATCACCTCTCCAATGTTTCTGGATCTTTCCTATTCCCCTTAAAAAAATATTTTTGGGCCACAAATGCCTCTTGAGAAAATGAGCTGACACCCTATCATTTAAAATATATATTTTAATATTTCTAGCATACTCTTCAACTCTGAAATGTAGTGAACATATTGTCCACAATAATAGAAGCCACAAGAACAGGTGAGTAAATACAGCATGTTTTACTGTGGCACATTATAATTTGTGTTTTGTACCATAAATTGTAAGCTCACGTGAACAGGCCTTTCTCACTGCTTTCACTTATTGTAAAATGCTGTGGAATATATTGGTGCTATGTAAATACTAATGATAAATAAATAAATAATAATGTTAAATATTTTAAACACATTTTTTTCCTGATGTCTTATTTTCTTATGTCCAGGACAGTATCCGCATCTCAAAATACTTGTTGTTTGGTGCCAAATAAGTTACCCCAGAGCCAGACTGAAGGCTCTATTTGAAATAAGAGGTTTACATTTTACGTGGAAGTAATGATTAATTGTGTCCTGCATATTGCAATATATTTATATAAAATCTATTTGATTTGTTTTACATATATTTATGTGGATGAATATCTGGATGTTTTACTTGGTTGAATAATTTACTAAAAATTTTTAACTGAATAGTCATTACTTTAGTGCACATTCTATATATATATATATATCTTTTTTGTTACCTTATTGCGTTTCATGTCTGTTAATGAGATTTAAAAACTAAAATCTTTATTTAATCACGTCCATTCAAACAAACAGGTGAAGAATTACATAACATCTGGGATGAAAGTGTCAATATAATTGCATTCACAGCGTGCAAGAGAGACAAAGCTTCACAGCCATCAACTGGTGGTTTTCGATTTTTCAGAAAATAAAGAGGTTATATCAACCCCAATAAATTAAAAAAAGTGCAGGTGGGTAGCATAAAAAGGGGTCTCCATGGGGCAAAACAGCTGTGTGCGGGTCTCACAATGCCAGCATTTTAATTCCTAATATTCTCTAACTAGATATTCCATACTTTGTGAAATGAAAGGATAGAATTATGGACTATGGCATTTAACTCATCCACTAGTTTATTATCCTTTCATGGAACACTTCAGGTATCATAACACTAGTTGCAGTTCAGTTGTTATGGTGCCAGGAGTCCCTGACACCAGCTTAGGCACTGGCCGCCTATTGAACACTTGAGACTCCAGTCCATACGTGTGAGTTTTCATTTTGGATATATCTACAATTTGGGAAAGGGGAGCATTAATGCCGAGCATGCCTTGGGGGCTGGATAAAAAAATTGGTTATTATTGTGACAAATATGGAGTGACCCAACACACAGAATATTAACACTCTGATAGGTAAAAGGACAAGTCCGTGAACCGGACCTTACCTGAAGGTAAGAATAAAAAGAATAGTCAAAACAGGCCGAAGTCAAAGGAAACCAGAAAACAGCAAATACGAAATATCAGAGCCAAGTCAAGGGAACCAAAAATCAGAATAGTCAGGGTAAAAACCAGATAAACACTAAACCAAATAAAAACGCACTCTTGGGACACTAGCAAGCTAGAAACTACAACAGTGCACTGAAACATTGGTTAAATTAGCTTTTATATGTTTGGGGACGTGATTAATGTATTCACACCTCCAAAACGTAAGAGGGCGTTTATAAATCCTGCCCATAGTACTGCCTTTATTCTGACTTCGGCACGCGTGCACTGCATCATAAAAAGGGGTGTGCGCACAGAGTCCAGTGTCCGGGACACTATCAGATCGGGTAGGAAGGCTGAAGGAGGCGGTCAGCTCGATCGGAGGAACAGCCGATCGACGGACCGCCAAGGTAAGTATAGGATTCCTTACAATTATGTTGCAATTTGGATATTTTGGGGAGATGCTGGGAAGGAGGCTTACTATTCAGCAGAAATGGTTGGAAAGTTAATACTGTGTTTCCCTCCCTCCCACACTATTTTGGAAGTATTGTGGTGTGGTGTCTCTTTGTTGGTTCTTTGTTTTGTCTCTTTGTTTTGTCATTCCTGGACAGCGCAGATAAAAAGGAACAAGAAAAAGAGTCGCTTTGGGGAGTTGACAACCTGAACAGGAGCTGATGGTAAGTGCCGGCTGTTGAGGCTCTTGGTAAAAGTTTGGAGAACTGTCTGTTAGGCAAACGCCCAGCAGCTGATAGCTTTACGGTGTTAGAATTGGAATGTTTAATAAAGCGGTGGCCATTGTCCTTATCAGTGGTGGAGAAGGATATATGTATCAGCGGTCATGTGTACTCATGGAAGTGTCTTGTCCAAAAAGCTCAGAAAAACAAAACCTGGATGATTTATCAATCTAGGAAACCAAGAAAATTATACTTGTGGTTTAGCAGCAGTTTCTATGCTCGGAGATGCCCGAGAGAGAGGTCTCCTCCAAATTTATTCAAATGTTGTTAACAATTACATTCATTCACTAGCATGAATGGGTACAGAGGAGGGTGAAATATAGCGTTACACATTTCTATTTCAAACTGACACTTTATCAAGACTTTTAGCATTTTTTTAAGAGCAACAACTTTTCACCTCCCCATAACAAAATTTGCCATCAACCTCTGCTATTACAAATGGCATTATACACAAATAGGGATGTCCTGAACTGTTTGCCGAACGGTTCGCGAACGGTTCGCGAACGGTTCACCGCGAACGGTTCGCCACGGACTCATCATTGAGTAAACTTTGACCCTGTACCTCACAGTCAGCAGACACATTCCAGCCAATCAGCAGCAGACCCTCCCTCCCAGACCCTCCCACCTCCTGGACAGCATCCATTTTACATTCATTGTGAAGCTGCATTCTTAGTGAGCTGTCCAGGAGGTGGGAGGGTCTGGGAGGGAGGGTCTGCTGCTGATTGGCTGGAATGTGTCTGCTGACTGTGAGGTACAGGGTCAAAGTTTACTCAATGATGAGTCCGTGGCGAACCGTTCGAACCGTTCGGCGAACAGTTCGGGACATCACTATACACAAAATATTCATTATTTTTTCCCAAGAACCATAACCACTACAGCGCACTGTAGACAGTTATGGTGTGAGAAGTGCACTAGTGAACCACCCATTGTAAGAAATCAAACTGTTTTAGAACAGTTTGACTTCTTACCTAGAATTGCCAGGTATAGCTCTACATCTCCTTTACAGCTCAGTAAGAGTCAGAAGCCCCAGTAGCTCTCCTGAGCTAGTGCGTTGGCTGGAAGCGTCAGCTGATTTCTATCAGCCAATGTGATAATCAATGCATTGCTTAGTCCAGTGAAGAGATCTTCTGGCTCTCACTGAGCTTTAGTAGAGGCGCCCGGGGAAACCCAGTAAGAAGTCTGACTCTTTACAATTGGGGGGCAAGTACATTCTGAGCTGATCCTGCGTGGGTGTGAACCTCCCAGGTGCTTTGTAGATCTCAGGTAGATACCGCCCTCTCATTAGACCCCAAGCCCTCACGTTTGGCGCCAGACAGCAAAAGATGCAGGGAATAATGAGATGGGACAGGGTCTACCTGAGTGGTTGACGCTTAGCGCTGAAGACTTCGCCTATCTACAGAGCACCTGGGTAGTCCACCCCCCCAGGATTGGCCCTGAGTACATTCTTGGCATGATGTAGTGTTTATGGTGCATTTGTAAAAGGGCCATCTTACACCTGCCTTGCAAAGACTTCTCATTGCGCTGCATTGGGAAGTCTGTGATTGGACAGTCACATAATGTCTGGGCGGGGTTAGAATGGGAGGGCTTCCAAAGACTGCAACTATCACAAGCTGTTTTTAGATATACCCCAATTTAAAAAAAAAAGCATAATTAAATGCATGTGAGTTTTAATTTTGGATATATCTACTAAACAGTTAAATTTATTTTGTATTTGGCCAGTGGAGTGTCCCTTTCAATTAAAAAAAAATTCCCTTTGAATTCTCTGCTTAGTGAATAACCCTGTAAGTCATACACGTTAATTTTTCTGTTTACAATTTGCTAATAGCCTTAACATAGGACAGAGACACAAGGCCAACTGGGTTTTTACGAACTGGAAAAACAGATGTTTTTTTCTGCAGTCTGTTTATAGATGTTGACCGCAAACTACTCTAACTCAGCTTGAATTTAATTGTTTACACCCATGGGGAGAAGATCACATTAATGTATGATCTCATAGTACTGTAGTGCTGAATTAGCAGTTTGAAAGTGTTTATAAAATGTCTATTGTACAGGAAGTACTAAATATGCAAATGTTAGATTTCAAATTTTTTGAGGTTTTGGAATGTTTAATACATAATTATGGTTTAGGAACTGAAAGGGATGATGTTGTCTGTTATAATTATATTTATGGCATCTTCTGCTTACTTAACCCCTTAAGGACCAAACGTCTGGAATAAAAGGGAATCATGACATGTCACACATGTCATGTTTCCTTAAGGGGTTAAGGGAATGCAATTCTCTGCTTTTTTTTTTGGTACAAGAGACTTCTGTAAAATGTGTAAAAGTTGAGCTATGAAATGAACTGTGGTAGATGAGTAATGACGTAATGTACTCTGGTGCCTAGGACCCTCTGGTCTATGGGGCACCTTCATCACCCCTGGCATCAACCTACCAACCAGGGCTGCCATCAGAAATTTTGGGGCCCCTGACACAGCTCAAGGTCTGGGCCCCCCGGTGCCTGCACCCGAGTCCGTCCGTCCGTCCCCCTCCTGAGTCCGCCCACAGGGATGCAGTGTCTGCAGGGCCGGTGCAAGAATTTTTGCCGCCCTAGGCAAAAGTAAAGTTTGCCGCCCCCCATGTGACATCACAATGCCCCACCCATATGATCTGCCATGTTAACTAACACAGTGCTGCCGTGTTTACAATAAAAGGCCTGCAGGGACAGGCTATAGACACCAGAACCACTATATTAAGTGGTTAACTGCAGTGGTTCTGGGGACTATAGTGTCCCTTTAATGTGAGGTAAATTAGAGATTAGTGCCACGAATAATATACTAGATTGCCTACTTACAACCAGATGAGGATGATGATGGGCTCTAGCTGCCGTCTGGCTCCACTGGTCTGGTGTACAACAGGCTCTCTGGAGGCGGTTTGTAACTGTGGTCACAAAAATCACTGTTCTGGGAGAACGGGAAGCAGCTCCATTTTTTTGAGGGCCCTTTACACAGCTCAAGGTCTGGGTCCCAGGGTCCCCCTTTATGTTCCACCAATGAGTTTGTTCACAGGGGTGTGTGTGTGTGTGGGGGGATGTCCTGATGTGTGTAAGGAATGCATTGTGTGAATCTGTGTTTGTATGTGTAAGGGCTGTAAGGGCTGCAAGGTGAGTTTGTGTATGTATGGGATGCAGTGTGTGCGTCTGTAAGGGATGCACTGAGTGTGTGTAAGGGGTGCATTGTGTGTTGCTGTGTGTAAGGGATGCATTGCTTGTGTATGTGTGTCTGTGTGCATTGTGTGTTTTCTGTGTGCAAGGTGTGCATTGTGTGTGTGTGTGTTGGATGTCAATCTCTCCCCTGTCAATTTCCTTCTCCCCCCCCCTTCAATTTCCTTCTTCTCCCCCTCTCTCCAATTTCCTTCTTCTCCCCCCTCTCCAATTTCCTTCTTCTCCCCCTCCCTCTCATTGCCTTCTCCCCCCCTCCCTCTCATTTCCTTCTTCTCCCCCTCCCTCTCATTTCCTTCTTCTCCCCCTCCCTCTCATTTCCTTCCTTCTCCCCCCCTCCAATTTCCTTCCTCTCCCCCCTCCCTCCAATTTCCTTCCTCTCCCCCCTCCCTCAAATTTCCTTCCTCTCTCCCCCCTCCCTCAAATTTCCTTCCTC
>OW240916.1:37163637-37227794 GCA_933207985.1 Pelobates cultripes
CCTCCCCCCACTCAATTTTCTTCCCTCCCTCTCCCCCACCCCCACTCACTCAAATTTTCTCCCTGACACCCGGCGGGCGCAAGAGGGAGCACTCTCTGTGTGCCTCCTCTTCAGCTCCCTCGCGCGCTGCGTACTGATGCCAGAGCCGGAAGATGTCATCTTCCGGCTCCGGCATCAGTACGCGGCGCGCGAGGGAGCTGAAGAGGAAGCACACAGAGAGTGCTCCCTCGCGCGCTGGCCCTCCCGCCGGGTGTCTGCAGGGCCAGCCTCTGGGGGCCCCCCAGGAGAAGAGGCTGGCCCTGTGGGCACATACCGGGGTCGCAGGGCCCCCTGTGACCCGGTATGTACCCACTGAATGTGGGGCCCGGACGACCTTAGCAGTCCGGGCCCCCCAGGACCGCCGGGTCCATGACAACCGTTGCGGTTGTCATGCCCTGATGGCGGCCCTGCTACCAACCCATAACTTTATTGGAAGCCATTTGGTTAGAGCAGTGGTAACATAAGTTCTAATCCTGGTCAGACCTCACCGGTACACATCCTTGGGCCAGACACCTAATTATATATAAAATACATACAAAACAAATAGGCGGAGCCGCATAGAATCTTGAATAATCTGTAAAACAAAATTGAATATACACAAAATAGAGTAGTATGTCTATTCAATCTGTATAGTAAGAAGAAAAATAATTCCACTCACAAGACCAGAGTCATACCGTCATATGACTCTAAATGTATACTTCTTTGGACCATTAGGGGGTTGTCCAGACCCTTTTGTTCCCGGATTCTCGGTGTTCCCCCTTGTATTTCTTTAACAGGTCTTCCCAAAGAAATACCGGATTCTCCACTTGTCCTTTTTTAAAAAGTGGTTTTATTCCAGTAAAAAATATATATCCCATATACCAGAAACAACTGGTTGGTAAATAACAATAAAAGTCTGTTAAAATCAACGTCCAATAAAATGTCCAATTGATATTAAAGTCCAAATCGCGTTTCGCCTGTAAATTAGGCTTCCTCAGTTGGCTATAAGAGTGTAATCTTCTTTATCTTCTTTTAAATATCCCGCCCGGCTTTTTCTTCCAATCCGGCGGTCACTTCCAGGTTCTCGTGCGTTGGAACACAACGTGCGTTCCAACGCCGGCGTCTACTTCGGGTTTCGCCAGGATGGAACGCACGTGCGTTCCAAAAGTCTCTTTATGCCGGCTACCATCTGGATTCGCCGGAAAATCGCTAAATAGAACATTTATGTATTCTACATATATTCTCCTCTCAAATAGTCTACACAGAGGCCAAGAGAAAAGTTAAAACATATAAAAAGACATTTTGGTTGAAAAAAAAGAAAGAATTAAAAGACAACCCATATAAAAAGACATAATGTGTTTCATTAAAATTAAATTAAAAAAGGTGCTATTATATTTAACAAGTGTAAAGAGCAGTGTAAAATCAGTTGTTGAAGTCCCCTTTCTATATAGTGTAAGGTTAATCGATATAAACATTGGTATATATAAAAAAAAAAAAACTAGTTCATAAAATGATATAGTTCAAAATCATTGTTTAGACCGTTTGGTGTCATAGTATTAAAATCTAATATGAATTTCATCTCTTCTTTCCCTATCTTATTCGTGTAATCACCTCCTCTCCAAACTTTTTTTACTTGTTTTATTGCACACAAAAAACATTCCTTCTGGGTTATGATTATGTACCGAACCATTTTAAAAAGGTACATAATCAGAACCCAGAAGGAATGTTTTTTTTCAAGGAGCCTGTATATAGAAACACTGGCTCCGTATCAAGGCTTGTGTGCTTATTATATAACTGCCTACTTCAAATTCTCATAGATTGTAAGGGTCTTCTTCACTTCTAAATATCCCCTTTCAATAATTGCAAAGTGCTGCGGAATATGTTGGTACTATAAAAATAGATATAAGTAGCCAAATCTATAGATAAGTTGTTACTACAGAAAAGGAAACTCTGCTACATGCTACATCTTAAAGGGATACTATAGTGCCAGGAATACAAAGCTATATTCTTGGCAATATCGCTCCCCCTGCCTGAGTGCCCTCCTCCCTGGTAAATAAAGGGTTAAAACCCATTTATTTACTTACCTTATGCCAGTGCCTATGTCCCTTTGTGCTCTAAAGCGCATGCGTGGCAAATGTCATGCGCGCATTAGACCTCCCCATAGACCTCCGCTATGGAGAAAAATCTGATGCTGGAGGTCCTCATGGTCCTTTTCAAATCAGGAAGCCCTCTAGTGGCTGTCTGGTAGACAGGCACTAGAGGCTTACTTAGCTTACTTAGTGCTGCAATGTGAACATTGCAGTTTATATGGAATTGCAATGTTTAACATTAATGTTCACTAAGGACAAAGGACCACTTAAATTAACTGAAGTGGTCTGGGTGCCTACAGTGTCCCTCGAAAGCCTGCTTGGAACTGAAACAAATATCTGATTGTAGAAAGCAGACCTAAAACAGGTGATCCAAAAGAAAGAGAATCTATGCTGCACCTTCTCTAGCTAACTGCAATAACGTCAGGCATTCTCATTTATGCAAAGAGGGCTGATCGTGCCATTTACAAAACGGCCAATGGAAACCTGTCTTTTTTTGACAAGAAACCAGTGGCTGGACTTCTTGTTGTAGAGAATTCCAGATAATACA
Source organism: Pelobates cultripes (assembly GCA_933207985.1). Taxonomy (NCBI): domain Eukaryota; kingdom Metazoa; phylum Chordata; class Amphibia; order Anura; family Pelobatidae; genus Pelobates; species Pelobates cultripes. Next base: position 37,166,293 of record OW240916.1, read on the forward strand.
AGTGTCTCTTTCAAATGGTTTAAAAACCTGTTTTCCCTTAGCTGATTTATAGACCCGCTATCTCAGTCAATGTCTTAATAATTAAAATCTTCAATAATTAAACCCAGATGGGCAATGATTTTCAGATTGTGAATATTATATTCCTCATCATTATTAGTATCTGAGGGTTTGTTACATATTCATGCAAATAATGTATTGTCATTCTTATCTCCTATACAGGCTTCTACCCATGAGGATTCTGCTTGTTTACCTGTACCATCATATACCAATTAGTTAACTAGTTCTAAATAACAGATTAGGTAACAACGGGCAATGTTAGGCAGCAGTTGCAAAGACCAGTTAGGTATTGTCATGCATAAAAAGAAGTATTAATTCACGTTCTGAAAGTATATTTTTACCTCTCTATAATGCAGATCAAGAACTCACCTTGAGTACCAATACTGAGCAACTGGAACTAGAAAACGTGCAGAGACAGGGCACAAAAAAGGGGAATGGAAGATATTAGTAATAAAGAATGTCTAGAAAAATTTAACTTGTTTTCATTATGCTTTTTTTTTTCTTTCTGCATGTGTGAGTGTAGAGTAAGTGTTCTGTGTTGTATGGCTCATTATACAAATGGGAATAGCCCACTGATTAAAGAAGCTGTGGCAGTCGAATGATGCCCAATGCAGCCAGCTTTAAAGTTGTGCAATGTGTGCGACTGCACATACCACGAGGGAACACATTTAAAGATATGTTATCATCCTAATAGGATGCCATAAACCAGAATTTATTGCCCACAGAACTCTTGCTCATCGGACGTTTTCTTTATTACACCAATTCCCATAAATGCTAACGATTACAGTAAATCCCAAGGGATCAACTGTCTTTGAAATAAAAGCTCAAATCCATCGGACATTAACACTGATACCAGAAGCAGAGTCATTTACAAGACCTTGTACATGTAACTAGAAGACCTTCAGAATAACTATGGACTGGAGAAAGTCAGAAGGAACTTTTGTAAATCAGCTGTACCAAACCATCACCATTATAGCTGAAATTCTTATAAACAAAGGTAGTGTTCCACAAATGTTGTTTTTTATAGAATGTTCACTTTATTTTAGAATGTCAAGTAAAGACTGAAATTTAGGTTGGCATATTTTCGAAGTTGATATCCTTCTAGATGTGGTCTGGAAGGTCACGTGTTTGTAATGGAATGCGATGTAGTGTTTGGATGTGCTTCAATATGAAATGTACTACATGGCAAGAACCTTTATTCTCAATGAATTTCCTGAAGTGTTCTCGCCAGTATGGGTTTTCAATACAGTAAGCCTGACCAAGTTAAAAGCTTCAGCTAAGGTTTCCTTCAGCTAAGAAAACTGAGATGGAGTTTCCATTTCTATGCATGGTGTTATTTAAACATAAAGACCCATTGATGCCCTTTACACATCTGGAGTGTGAAAGAATGCCTTTGATGTCAGTATATTTAATCATTTTCTTGTCAAGAATCCCCCAAAACACCATGTATGTCTGATCACCCTGTCTGGGTTTTTTTTTCTCTAGGTGTAGGTAAAAATGAATTAATGATGATGTGTAGGCAAGATTATGACTATGTGCCAGTGCCAGGAGCAATAGAAAACAGTGACTAAGAACGGGTTTAAAGAATTAGAAATCTCCATATGTAAGTGAAGCTTTGCATTTTTGCTTTTCTTGTTCCATGTAGTCTCGAATAACTACATCTTGACATGGTGTTCATGGACTCTTGTGGTGTTATTTACAAGAGTCCGAATACAATGTAATTTAGCATAATTTGTTGAAAGTTTTTTTTTTTTTTATTACTTCAGATTTGCAAACTTGATATTTATGTAAGATAAAAATTTTTTTAAAAAAAACACGATTTTTGCCCAAGGTGCTCATCTCATTTGAAAAAAATCCAATGTCTGGTTAAAAAAAAATCAGCAATTCCTTGTTTTGAATCCCATACAAACTAAATATATATATTTTTTTAGCAATTCATCAAATTTACCAAATTTACTGTGATCTGTTCTAGCAGAATGCACATTTCAAAATAGATTCACCACCTTTCTTCAGGAGAAGGCACATACATCATCAGTATTTATCCTCTAGGAGAGCAAGTAGTGCTCATTCAAGTTTCAAACAGCCTGGCAGCAACGTCGGCAGAAGATTTGTTGGAAACGTGTGAAATTGAATTTCATGACAAGAAAAATGCCAACTGCCAGCTGTACTGATGTTAAGCTATTAGTGGACAGGTAAAATAAAAAACAGAAAAATATAAAAATACAGAAAAATAAGTATGTTAATGCCTGAAGGTCTGAGAAAGTGTTGTAGATGTGCAAATCCTTCTTACAAAAGCCTTACAGCAAACAGGTGATTGGTTAACATAGGATTAAGTGCAACAAATTACATCACGTTCATGTAAAGCTCCAAAACCAGATGGTATTCACCCACATGTGTAAGAGAGCTTAGTGTAGAGATATCGCTTCCACTGTTTTTAATTTTTCAGGATTTTTATCTCTAAGGAATTGTACCACAGGATTGGATAAATAAATTTAAAAAGGGTTCAGAAGCTCAACCTGGAAACTACAGATCCATGAGCTTACATCTGTGGTTGGAAAATTATTTGAAGGACTTTTAAGAGATAATATTCAAGAATTCATTTGAAACAAAAATATCATTAGCAAGCTTCAACAAGGTTTTATGAAAGACAGGTAATTCCAAACTAACTTAAATGGGTTCTATGAAGAAGTTAGTAGAAATATAAATCAGGGTGATCCAGTAGATGTGATCTATTTGGACTTTGCCAAGGCATATAAACTTTTACACACAAAAGGTTACTAGCAAAACTGAAATCAGTTGCTTTAGACAAAAAAAAACAAACAACAAAAAACAATTCTTGTATAGAACCCGAGTAGTTCTAAATGGAACATTTTCAAATTGGACAAAAGTGGTAAGTGGAGTGCCTCGTGGTTTTCTCCTGGGTCTATGTCTCATTAATCTGTGTATAAATGATCTTTGGTATAAATTGGCATTGGAAGTCATTTGTCAGTTTGCAGATGACACCAAAATAGGTAAGAAAATACAGTTTGAACATGATATAACTTCACTACAGAGGGAATTGGATAAATTAGGAGACTGGACAGGCAAGTGGCAGATGAGATTCAACACAAACTCATGGATTTTGGAATAAGAAATCCACAAGTCACCTATACATTAAATGGGGTTGAGTTATAGATAACATTAAATGAAAAGGACTTGGGAACAATTATAGAATACATACCAGGCAACAGTCTTTCGTGTATAAAAAGAGGTTTGGATTCATGGGATCCAAATATAATTTTGTTTCTTTACAAATCAATGGTAATCTTAAATAATTTTGGGCTTCACTTTTAAAGAAGGATATTGCAAAACTTGAAAAAGTGTAGAGGCGAGCTAAAAAACTAGTAAGGAGGATGGAAAACATTAGTTATGAGGAAAGGCTAAAACAACTGCATTTGTTTCCTTAAAAAAAAAAAAAAAAAGACACCTCAGAGGGGATATGAAAACAATATACAAATATTTACAGCTTAAGCACAAAACCGCTATGTGCTAACCTGGTAATTAGCAAGAAAATACAAGAAACAAGAGGTCACCCATTGAGACTGAAAGAAAGGCGTTTTATCTTACAACAGAGGAAAGGGTTCTTTACAGTAAGAGCAGTAAATATGAGGAATTCTCTGCCTAAAGAGGTTGTGTTATCAGATTATATAGATCATTTAAAAAAGGCTTGGATGCTTTTTTGCATAAACAGAATATTTAAAGATATAAATGATATGTATGTAAACAGGTTGTTGATCCAAGGAGAAATGTGATTGCCATAATGGAGTCAATAAATATTCCCCCCTTCCCCCTTTTAATGGCATAATTGGAAATGGCTACAATTCGATTTGTTTGCTTTCTTTTGGATCAATAGCATAAAAGAATGGACTTCGGGGTTGAACTTGATGAACTTTAGTCTTTTTTCAACCTAGACAACTATGTGACATAATATTTATATAATGTATCGAATTTTGCACTACACTACATTTTGGTTTGTCTGATCCATTTTCCGAATCTATTTTTAATTACTGAAATATGGATGAGCTGAACCACCTTATGGCTGAAATTTAGCCATCCCAGTTTTTTTTTTAATGAAAATAAAGTATCTGCATTGGAAAAGAACTGGGGTTGCATACATTGTGAACTGTCCATGTGCGTTGAGGACTGGGTTAGAAACGACTGCTCTCGTGTGTATCCAACGTAATGGCAACAGTTTGAGGAAGACCCTGTCACCCTTTTTTATCAGGATAGTGGACTCATACATATACTAATTAGACCAGACTAAACTGAGCCCCAAACTTTTCCTCTATTGTACAATTCTGGGATGTACAGGGCTGACGCTACCATAACATGGTGCATGCAAAGGCCTTAGGGTGCCGTGGTGGAGGGTTGGCTCGAATTTAAAAAATGTAATTCACCCATTGCCTGCTCCCCGTTCCCCAAGCCCCAATATGGCAGCAGAAATGGACAGGCCCTCTGTGACCCTTATAGGTATTTGCTACAAGTAATATAGTCGCTGTTATAATACTGAAATGTACTGTTGGTCTCTTCTGAATTGGATTTGTGCTTGCCTACTCTTATAACATATGTCAGAAGAAATATAAATAAGTAAAAAATACATAACTTGTTCAGTTCTGATGGAGACTGATAACATTAAAAGTAAAAGTTCAAGTTGATATAACTATCACAGCTACATGGATGCTGACAGGCCCACTTTAAATTACTTCTTATGACCATCTTTTTTATCATCTTCATCATGACAGGTTCACTTTAACATATAACAGCTCCCAAGGCAGTACAAATATATCATTAATTATATATTTGCTTGCTTTGAGAGCCGTTGTAATCTTAGTTGACTGCTATCTCTTGTTTAAGTGATACTATTCTTGGTGGGAATATGGGAGTTATACTATTGTAACACCCCCCATACGTTGTTGTCCTCTGTCTGTTGTGATTGGTCCTGCTTGGGAACACTTCCGGAAACCAGGCAATCATCTCTGGTGATATGGTCATGTTGGTTTCACTGCCAAAACATCGGCATCAGTGCATTCCATACTTCCCCAGAAAACACATGTAGGGAGTAACACTGTTATAGGGAACAAGAGAACTGCGTGGGGAGAGCATGTTTGCTCTCTTTGTTACTCAATCCACTGGATTAGGTCTGTTTACCGGAAGCACACAGGTTCAACGCCATGGATGGTCTGACAGGACAGAGGGGCGGACATTTTAAAGAACTGTAAATTACAATCTATACATTTGCTAGTATTTCTTCTACCCCAATGCATAGGTTGACTTTAAGGTTCTTTAAAATGGTTCTTCTAAGTAGTGTGTACCATGACAGGTACTCTTTAAAGGAAGGACAATTATATCATTTGCATAAATTGGAAGAATGTGGGTGCCAGCATCAGGTAAATATATTCATGCCTACAGGGCTCGAGTCCTGCAGGAACGCATGGGAACGGCGTTCCTGCACTTTTTCCAAAGCAGGAACGCCGTTCCCGTTACCTGTCCTGCAGGACCGGCCCTGCTACCTGCACAGAGGGGCCAGCACACGCTGTGTTCCCTCTCCAGCTATAACTCTCGCGAGACCCACGGCTGTTACCATGGCAATGCTCCGCACAGGCGAGTCTCGCGAGAGTTAGAGCTGGAGAAGGAACATAGCGTGTGATGGCCCCTCTGTGCAGCGGCTGGCTCCCTCCACCGGACCACCAGGCGATCTCCCCCCTCCCTGATCCAGCACACATCATCCAGCACACATCATCCAGCACACACACACCCATCATCCAGCACACACACACACCATCCATCATCCAGCACACACACACCCATCATCCAGCACTCACACACACATCATCCTGCACTCACACACACACATCATCCTGCACTCACACACACCCATCATCCAGCACTCACACACACACACATCATCCAGCACTCACACACATCATCCTGCACTCACACACACGTCATCCAGCGCACTCACACACATCATCCAGCGCACATGCATTCATTATACACACTCTTCACTCACTACAAACACTCTACATTCACTATACACTCACTACAAACACACTACATTCACTATACACGCTCTGCATTCACTATACACCCTCTGCATTCACTATACACACTCTGCATTCATTGTACACATTCTGCACTCACTACACACTACATTCACTATACACACTCTGCATTCACTACAAACACACTACATACACTGCATTCATTGTACACACTCTGCACTCACTACAACACACTAAATTCATTATACACAATTTGCACTTACTACAAACACACTACATTCATTATACACACTCTGCACTCACTACAAAAACACTACATTCACTATACACACTGCACTCACTACAAACACACTACATTTATTATACACACTGCACTCACTACAAATACACTACATTTATTATACACACTGCATTCACTACAAATACACTACATTCATTATACACACTCTGCACTCACTAAAAACACACTGCATTCATTGTACACACTCTGCACTCACTACAAATACACTACAATTATTATTCATACTCTGCACTCACTACAAACACACTACATTCATTATACACACCCTGCACTGCACAATAAGCATAGGAGTGTAATTTTTTTTTTAAGGGGGGGGGGGGAGTGGGAATCTTGGGTGAGTTCCCACACTTTTTCCCCCAGGACTTGACCCCTGCATGCCTAATACAGTTTTTCATACATATATTTTTTTCTCAGAATACTTTATTCATATCTTACAAATCTTGATATTTAAACTAGAGTTTGTTGATTTAAATGCAAAATTTCTTATTGCGTCTTGTCTTCAGAACTTAGAGGAACACTGTAGGCCCCATAACTACTTCAATTGATTGAAGTGGTTGTGTTGCCTGAAGTCTGTGGGTGTATAGCTTCTTGGTCCTCAAGCTCCAATGATGATATGGCAGAGCGGGAGCTATTCTCCGCTTCACACCTTACTAGGGGTAAGCAGGCAGCTATATATTTAAGCTGAGCACTCTTAGCCAATCACTGTCCCAACCCCCTGCATAAATTAGTCCGCCTCTGCTATTTCATCATTGGAGGCTGGGTTGTAGACTGCCAAAGATCTCTAGTAAACTGTGAGTAAACTGTTTAGTTATAATGTGGAACACAGTGTGCATAGTCTCCAGGCACCATAATCCCTTAAATTGAGTGAAGTGCTTATGGTCCTTAAAGGCTTCCTTAAATAATTTAAAAAGTAGGAGATAGCACTAAAACCTCTTTTGAGTACCTGTACAGTATGGTTATATGGGCATACATTGAAATAAGTCTGTCCATCCATTTGTCTATATTAAAGAGACACCATAATCACCAGGACAACTAAAGCTTAATGTAGTTGTTCTGGTGAGTATATCAAGTCCCTACAGGCCTTTTGCTGTAAACACTGCCTTTTCAGAGAATTACAGCCTAGGGACATATCAAGTGGCCACTCCTCAGATGGCTGCTAGAGGTGCTTCCTGGATCAGTGCTGCACAATGTGCAGCACTGATGTTCAGAGTCTCCACGCTCTGCTTGGAGACGCTAAACTTTCCCCATATAGATGCATTGATTCAATGTACCTCTATGACGAGATGCTGATTAGCCAGGGTGGTGTTTGGCTTTGCCCCCTGCCCCGCCTCCTTGGCTGAGATCATCAGAATTGGCAATCTCAGCCAATCCAATGCTTTCCTATGGTAAAAAATTGTGATAGGCTGTGATAATCAATTCTGATGAAGTCAGCCAAGGAGGCAGTTCAGGGTGGAGCGAGCACCAGCGGACCCACGGGGCGCTGGAAAAAAATTGAGTTTTTACTATATTTATGGGGTCAAGGTGGGTCAGGGGGGCTAAGACTATAGGGTCACGAATATATATTTGTGTTCAACTGTTCATCAGTTTATCTTTGCCAAATTGACCTTAACATATTGTTTGTACTCTACATTGATCACTGAGTAAATAGTAACCTTCCTGTATAATTACATATTGAGACAGAGAGGCAGAATGCAAGAGAGGCGAAGGATGGTATCAGGTTTGCATTTTATAAGCCAATTCAGCCTATTAAATATTATGTAATACTCCGTGGATTACTTTACATATATTGTGGTTATTTGGTAGCGCACAAAAATGTAATAGGATAGAGCATTATAAATATTAAACGTCCTGACAACAATTCAAACAAACACGTCTTATTCTAAACTGCTGCTTTGGCCAGGGCTAATGCAGAACAAATATGGTTCAAAACAGACCATCCACTCTGTTACATAACATAAGATGTAATATAACACATGATTTAAATACTTGTATCTTAATATTTTTTTTCATTCATCTTACTTTATTTAATGAATGCAAAGACAAATATAAATGTTTAATTCTAAATATTGCAACACTATTTAGCATTGGAGATTACACTCGATGTTATTATATCATATAAACAGGGTGCAAACCCAAGTGCATACTCCCCTGGGTTTCAAAAACAAATGTCTAATAACAAACCAGGACGCACACAAAAACTACTGCAAGAACAACTGTAACTTTATTTACATAATAATATGACAGACATACAAAAAAAAAAAAACAAGAAGTGAAAAGACTAGAATCTATATGTACAAAATCAACATTGGCATCAATAGCCTACCAGAGCAGGAGACAAGTCACACAAAAAAATACAATGTTTCGGCATGCAAAAAGGTGCCTTTCTCAAGGGAAACCTTCTTTAACTAATGCAAGGATAGATGTAAATGTTTAAATGGAAATATTGTGCACAAAAAACAAGATCTAGCAATCACAGCAGCAACGAGTAAAATATGCACATTGTGGCAAATATACAAGGATAACTTGACTTGTACAGACCTCTTTCTTGATTGAGATCTCTTTGAATAATAATAGTATATAATTTTAACCCGTTACAAACAGCGGCATTTCACCATATCATTATAACCTGTTCCTGAAAAACAGGCTGTTAGTAAAACTCCTGCTCATTTAGCAACAGAAGCACGATCCGGCCCTGCTTATAAATAAATAGAAAACTCCATATTAATTAAGTTCCTATAAAGACTTTATTAACGTGACGGAATTATTCTGCAACTTTTCCTTGTGGTATAGAAAGTTATGGGTAAGAAGCAAGTTTGAAATTTGGAACAATCAAACCATAATAATTTTTTTGATAATTGCTCCACTTTTTAGAACTTTTCCCCAGAATTCCTCAACTTCTGGAAAATAAGAAAATGTATGCATTGAATTTTTTTTTTCTTTTAAATTGTGTGCAGAAAACAAAAAAGTATGTAAGCATTATATATGTTCTATCTACGTGTAGCAAATCAACAAACGAAAGGACATTTTTGTTCTTAGCAAAGTGACAGTGAAACACAAACAGAATGTCTCCTTAGAACGTACAGACAGCCTTACATTATTTTCGACTAAATTCTTAACAGAAAACATCTGGAAAACTAGCAAAAACACATGAAAACCCCCCTCGGTTAAAGAAAAAAAAATTCTGGTCTACTTCCTGAGGCATAGTTTAAACATTCACAGAGCAATAACCAATATAAAATGTAAAATAAAATAGCAATATTTTTAAAAACAAAATATTCGCACACTTACCCCCAGTACAGAAGCATCTGCCACATTTCAGCGTCGTGTCCTGACTATAGATGAAGCGTAGCTTTCTGAGCAAAAATTCCTTTCACACATTTTTACAATGAATGAGAAAACTCAATAGAGAGCTACCAAGAAAGGAATAAGACGAAGCCCGAGGTACAGATCAAGCAAGGAAAAGAAAACTGAATGAAGAGTGGGTGGGTTCTACCGAAACACTTAACATTTCAATACGTCCCAAAAAAAAAAAAAATGTCTATCGCTTGGCTGTGTGGTAAATATTAAAATGAACGCCATTCCTGGATTCAATTAGCCCTCGTGCAAACTGAGAGTGAGAAAGGGTTAATTTGCATTAGAAATTGTAACCATTTTTAATTCGACAATTAGGGGGAAAAAAAAGATAGATTTTACTAACGTTATTTAAATCAAATATATTTTTCTAATTAAAGAAAAATGTAGTATAATAAATGATGTAAAAAATATATAAAATTATACACTCACACTGTAGAATGTTTACACTAACCAACATAAATATGTGACTTCCTGTCTACAGTGATCTTATGTTTCCAATTAGATCATTTAATAGAACGTAATTACTTACTAATTTGCCGTTTCTCAATTCCCCGTTAAAGTTAAAAGTTCGTTATTAGTGTAAGCTTTTTATTGTACACAGCTTGTTGGAACTCGTTTTAGACTCTAGGTTATTATTTGTTGTGTAATTGTATAGACATAATCTTTCATGCATTTAAGCATGAAGAATCCCAAAATAATTTTGCTGTACGCACTATGCCTGCTTTGATTGGTTAGCTGATTAATTTAAAAAAAAAAAAAAGGCTATTTATTCTATCAGAATACTTTAGATAAATAACTTGGGAGAGGGGGACAGACTTTACACAAAAAACATTTCTGCAATCCTTAAAAAACTGAATTAATGCAACCGATTTGTTCTAAATGCATGAAAGTGTATGGGTTACTGTTAAGATGAAATGCGTATTAGCTTTGCCTTATGATGCTGAAATCTGCGTGCTCACAGAAACTTCACAGAAAATAATTCAGAAACTGAATTATTTTATTCAACATTCATTCAAAAATAATATATAAATATATAAAAACACAGCTTTTTGTCCCTGAGGAAGTCCCTTGCTAGGACGAAAACGCATAGGGCTGGTGGACTGGTAATTTTACGACCACATTTGTTGTTTTTACCTTATATGTAAGTGATTAAAATTATCTTTGCACTTTATACGTATCTGCACTATATTTTTGCAATTTCTTTTCCCAACATCTATGGTCCAATGCTATTGAGGTTATCCAGAAACAGGAGAAATCTATTGATATCATCAAATATATTACGAAGACTTGAAATTGGCATTTAAAGTGAGAGTGGCCAATTGTATCTAACCTTATATTTAAAATCAACACAGTTAAGCACTATGTTGTGCCTTTCTTCTTATTTTCCCTAGCAGGTTCACCCCTATTGTTTTTATATATTTATGTTGAAGATCGAGGAAGTCTTTTTTTTAACTTTTATCTGCACAGTTCCACTGCTTAAGGATTGTGATTGCCAACTTGTATATTTCTAGATTAAAAAAAATAATAAACTGTTAAAAAGTTCTTTCAAACCAAGGAATCAGCTGAGTTTAAAATGGTGCATACTAGGAATATAGAGTTTATAATAACAGAGCAAATCTACAAGACAATAGCACAGATTAAAATATTTACCTTAGCCTCTGTTTAACTTTTGAATTATTTGAATTTCTGTAAAATGGAAACCTTGGAGGGCATCCCAAGATGGATGCCAGTTTAATATGTGCTATTTATCTTACAGTGCATCCAAGGATGTATTTACCCCAAGGCAAACAAGACATTTGCCTAGGGCGGCACTTTCATGGGGGGGTGGGAGGGCAAGAAACGCCATAACAAGCTCCCAGACAAATGCCTTGTTTGCCTCGTGTTCTGGGGCTAACTACCTTACTGTGAGTAAGTGTAGCTGTCAGTGTGTAGCGGAGATGCAATATTCCCCAGGTTGTCTCCGCTTATAATCCAAGTGAGGCTCAGGAACAAGTAAATAATAAATCCATAGGCAAAGTTTCCAGCAGGTAAAATAACAGCAACCTCCCCACAGCAATCCCAATAACTGGACGACACACAGTTTCAGGAGCAGAACTGACAAGCCTTTAATCACAGTCTCCTTATAAAGCATGCTCCCATGCAAGGGAGGGATTACAGTAATTATTACAGTAGCCAATCCTGTCCTGGTAACCTCCCACACATCTCCTCCCCTCAGCCAGCATCATAATCCCCTTATCCAGTACACCAATTCCCCCCGTTTCTGGATGTACCCCTAAACGTAGGGGTACCTCTTTAAATCCTACATCCCCTGGTAGCCCTGATCTGGGTGAACAACATATCCAAAAACCACCCAGATCAGACCAGTGGTTCGGGAAAAGTATGGAGGGAATAAAATGACCAACCGCACGAACTGAGATAGCCGAATTCGGTTCCATGTGAATGGGCCCTGCGGTCGGTCCTGGCATAAGGGAATAAAATACACGAAAACCTCTAGCTATAGAGGCTAGGGAGGGTTCGCCTGAATCCCCTCGTTCGGTATTCTCTATCTACCGAACGAGGGGCCGTTCGGTAGTTTGGAACCGAACGGACCAGGGCTGTGGAGGTCTCAGCGGTGTTCGCCTACTCGAGTGTCCGATTTTAGTTCCAGACACTCGACGGCAAAACACCGCTGTTCGGGAGTTTTAAAATGGCCGCCGCCACGTGTTCGTTTGTCGAATGGCGGCCACCCCCGAGAACAAAGGACGGCTACTTACTGTTCAATTACCCGTTCGCAACAATGTTGCAACGGGTAATTGAGGACACACTTCACACAGGGGAGGTCTGGTTGTTCGGTAGTTTCATTCGAATAAACTAAGGGAACGAAACTACCGAACAATCACAAGAATACAAGGCTTTAGAACACATAGGAAACTAACAGATCACACGAATGCATTTATTTCACAGACATTTGCAGGACAGCCCAGTGCCATCCGCTACACTGCTCCCCCTTGCCCACAAGCCGGCATACACAGTCTGATCCAACACGGATCGGCTTGGGGATGTCCGGGGACTCACGGATCATTTCTCCAGGTCAGTTTGTCTTGACAACCCGTCGGCATTCCCATTCTGTTTACCCGGGCGGTACTGAATATTAAAGTCAAAAGGCTGCAGCGCCAAACTCCAGCGCAGCAGCCTGGCATTGTCCCCAGCCACCCGGTTTAGCCAGACCAACGGGTTGTGATCCGTGAGTAACGAAAAAGGCTGTCCATATAGATACGGCTGTAGTTTCTTTAAGGCCCACACCACAGCCAGGCATTCCTTCTCGATGGCGGCGTAGCTTACTTCTCTGGGTAACAGCTTGCGACTGATGTAAGCCACGGGGTGTTCTCCGCCATCGGCTCCGACTTGGCTCAGTACTGCTCCCAATCCAAACATAGAAGCGTCTGTGTGAACAAGAAAACGTTTAGTTGGATTGGGAGCTGCCAAGACAGGAGCGTTTATCAGTGCATTTTTCAGATGTTGGAATGCCTGCTCACACTCCGGGGTCCAGGTCACCTGGCGGGGCAAATTCTTCCGAGTAAGGTCAGTGAGAGGTTTGGCGAGGGCGCTATAGTTAGGGACAAACTTCCTGTAATACCCAGCGGTCCCTAGAAAGGCTAACACCTGGGTTTTAGTCCTAGGAGTGGGCCACTGGGCCACGGCTTCTACCTTGGCTGGTTCAGGCTTCTGTTTGCCGCAACCCACTCTATGTCCGAGGTACTGCACCTCGGCCATCCCTATGCTGCACTTGGCCGGTTTCAATGTCAAACCAGCTTCCTTAATCCTGTCTAGAACCGCTCCTATATGGGCCAAGTGCTCCTGCCACGTATTGCTAAAAATGGCAATATCGTCCAGGTAGGCACAGGTGTAGTCTTGGAACCCATCCAGGAGTCGGTCTACCATCCGCTGGAAAGTAGCTGGGGTGTTTTTCATCCCAAATGGCATGACCTTAAACTGGTACAAGCCAAATGGGGTGACAAAGGCCGATTTCGGGATGGCCTCTGGGGCCAGGGGGATTTGCCAATACCCCTTACATAAGTCAATGGTAGTGAGGTATTGACCCCTGGCCATTCTGTCCAGTAGCTCATCTATCCGTGGCATAGGGTATGCATCGGACACCGTTTTCTCGTTTAATCTCCGGTAGTCTACGCAGAAGCGGGTCGTACCGTCCCGCTTCGGTACGAGTACTACCGGAGAAGCCCAGGGACTATCTGAGGGCTCAATTACCCCCAGTTGGAGCATCTCATCGATCTCCTTGCGCATGTTTTCCCTTACCGCTTCGGGGATGCGGTAGGGGGTCTGACGCATCGGTAATTGCCCTGGGGTCTCTACCCGGTGAGTGGCCAGAGGGGTGTACCCAGGTACGTTAGAGAACGTGTCTCGTTTCTCTTCCAACAGCTGCCGTACCTCGATGCGCTCCTGTGGGCTCAGCCGGTCTCCCAGTGTGACTTCCCCTAAATCCCCAGACAGCTGCCCATCTTCCAGCAGATCTGGGAGTGGTAAGCTGTCAGACTCATCTGAATTGGGCGCGCATATGGCGGTTACCTCCTCGGAGCGTGCTTGGTAGGGCTTCATCATGTTCACATGGAGCATGCGTCGCCCTCCCGTCCCTGTACAGGAGCCAATTATATAGGTGGTGTCACATCTCTGTTCCACCACCCTATAAGGTCCCTGCCAGGCGGCCTGTAGCTTGTCATGTCGGACAGGCTTTAAAATCAGCACTTTCTGCCCGACCTGAAAGCTACGGTCCCTGGCTCCCCGGTCATACCATGTGCGCTGGCGAGTCTGTGCCGCCTGAAGGTTTTCCCTTACCGTCCTGGTTAAGGCTTCCAGGCGGTCTCGGAGAGCCAACACATAAGGTATGATGGGGGTGCCATCTGCGCTCCGGTCTCCCTCCCAATGCTCTCTTATAAGATCTAAGGGGCCTCTGACCCTCCTCCCAAACAGCAGTTCAAACGGGGAGAACCCCGTGGATTCCTGCGGCACCTCCCGGTAAGCGAATAGGAGATGCGGCAGGAACCGCTCCCAGTCCTTGTGGGTCTCTGCGAAGGTTCGGAGCATTTGTTTCAATGTGCCATTGAACCGTTCGCAGAGCCCATTAGTCTGGGGGTGGTAAGGGGCACTGATAATAGGCTTAATGCCACAGATCCTCCAGAGGTGTTGGGTGAATTCTGCGGTAAATTGGGTACCCTGATCCGAGATAATCTCCCTGGGTAATCCCAACCGGGAGAATATCTGCATGACACAGTGTGTGTCTGTGAGTGAGTGAAAGTGTGTGTCTTTCAGTGAGAATGGGTGTGCCTGTGAGTGTGTGTCAGTATGTGTATGTCATTTTATGTGTATCTGAGAGTGTGTGCCTGTCAGTGTGTGTCTGTCAGTGAAAGTGTGTGTTGGTTAAACAGTGTGTGCCAATGGCTGTATCTGTCAGTGAGTGTATATCAGTGCATGTATCAATGAGGGCATGTGTCAGTCAAAAAAGCGACCTTGACACAAATTGGGGGGACAAATTTAGATTTAGGGGGTGCCTGAATTTAGTCATGCCTAGGGCAGCACAAATCCAAAATACACCACTGAGTGCATCCCAAGATAGATGTCGGCTTTCTAACTCCTAGTGCAGATGGATGCCATCTGCAGGACTACCATCATATAGATTTGAAACACACCAATTGTGTACTTAACACAAAAGGGTTTGTGTATTTGTTTGTGAGGAAGTTGTTACAGGTGTATGTGCACATGCTTGTGAACATTTGTAAGTGTGTAAACGTTTGTATATATGATGTTTAAGAATGTACGCATGAATCTGTGTATGCGTGTGATCAAGAGGGTAGTGTGAGTGTGTGATTAAGGACCCATTCAAATTTGTAAGAATTCTATGCATTGCAAGTCCAAACCCCCCCCAGGTCAGCTGGATAGTGATGAATTTGGGAAACCGATCCCTCTATCCAAGGTGCTTTCCTCATGTGACCTAATTCTGAGGTTTATGGTCACCAAAATGGCAAGCCCTCTTTACGGGAATATGGTTCCAGTGTTCTTCTATATTTTGCTTTGGCTTGGATGCATTTTCTAAGAAGCTCCTTAAAAGGGCTTCCATCAGAACACTTGGGGCCCAACACACCACCAACCCACCCGCGTATACTTATACATATGCACCCTAACACATAAATACCACTCACACACACATATACATTGCCGACACACTCACAGATACACACACATACCAGATACAAACAGCTAGCCAGACATACATACAGGGATACTCAATGCCAGATACCAATACACACTTCCATATGAACACATACTGACAAACATACACACACACATGCTGGCAGCCATGCACAAACAAACAAACAAACACAAACCACCAGACACACAGGTAGACACACACACACACACACAAATTTAAGATGTTTTAGCTATTGTTGTCTTTGCCTACCTTCTGCCAGGAGTATGGCTTCCCTGTGGTCCTCGCTCCCACACAGTTTTCTTTGAGTGCTGGGAGATAGTGAAATGACATTATTTTCTCCCAGTGCTGTCATGCTTAAGATGAATGGGGAAAGGTTGTACTTGTAAGGGGCGGCCTGTGCAGTCACAGATCCGAAATACCATTTGGTCCCCAACTAGAGCACATGGAGTTACAGGGCCCTTGTGGGACCAGGAGCATGGCCGGGCCCTTATAAGTGTAAGGGTTTTACCCCCCTGACGGGGCCTGAAATCTGTCTAAGCACAGAGAGGTCAAGACATGGACCTCTCTGTGATTAGAAGAGTATCAACTAAACTTCACAGACGAGGTCCAAACAATAACAAAATTATCATAATGGGTTTTTATACTGCATCTCTAATAAAGAGGATGATTGCTGGTATTTGGGGGTATTTTGGTTCTGGAGTGCCCTCTGAGAAGATTGTCTGAAGGTGCAAGCTAGGTGTGGTTTGGCCAGTTCTCAGTTTCCTCATAGATTCTGTATAGAATCCCAACAAAATTACTGTAAATTCTCCACAATTCCACTTTTTGTTTGGGAATGCATTAAAATAAAAATCTTAATTAGAAACAAAACATTTGGTTCACATTTGCGTGTGGGAGCTATTCATTTGTGCTCTATGCATGCACATGCTTTATTTTCCAAAATTATAGAGTAGTCAATAGCACCATGTAATCATCAGTTAATTGTTTTCATTTGCCAATAAAAATACATTCTGCTATTGTATATTGCATCCTACTAGTCTTCACGGTGTTAATTTGAAATATTTTACATAAAATTATAAAGAAGTTAGAAAAATGGTCTGGCTGGTTGGTTGTTAAAAAGAGCCATTTATTTGTAGCAGCCCCCCTTCACAGAGACAAAAATCCCCTGCTGTGTATTCCTGTCTCATTGCAATTTACTGCTCAAGAATCAGTGGGAAGCATTGTATGAGTGCCGGTATTGATTATGGGTAATATCTTCTCTTTGGTGCAAGATTTATTTGAACATTGAATTCTCACAGCCCTACAGGTACCCTCTTCATGGGTATTAAGAAATATAAATCAGTAAGCCTCACTATTTTTAAGTCGTCATCACAGCAAACACAACTGGACACAAGAGTCACTTCTCTAATGTTAGACACCCATTTTGGAGATTGGAAAAAGTTAATAACAATGTAATGGAAATAAGCTCATTCTGGTAATTGTACAGCCTCCCTACTTTCCCAAATACGGAGGGTCAGTGCCAATTTCAAGGTCCTGGCCCTCTTGGGTTGGTTTTTTCCCTACTATCTCACTTTTGCGACTCTGTGGAACTGTCTTCTGAAAATGTGTTGTGAGCACATCATTAGATGTACTTTTTCTAAGCTACGGGCACTAGAGCCATGTAGAAAGCCCTGGAACTGTATGTGGTCTACCCTTAATGGTGTCAGCCAATGTGATGTTACACTGGAAATGGGGTGGGGTGGGCAGTCCACCTCTTAGGGCAATGTCAGTGATGCAGTTTGCATTGCTGGTTTGCCCTATTTTAACCTGCCCACCGGCATCCTGTTTTGCAGGACAAAAATGTTGGGATTGAATGTAATTCTGAGCTAAAAGTGGGCAAACGTTGATTTATTTTGCATTTTATGTATTAATTGCCAATAAGGCTGCCAATTAACTTTGTTAGATGATGTTGTAAAGGTCTACTTAAACATGCAAGAAATAATGCAAGGATCGATAAAATATCACTAACCTTTTTAACTGCAGTTGTGTCTGCTCCCATTTTTCTGTTGTAGTACTCTGGGTCCTACATAGAGGTAGGATTTGCACACACAAGCCAATAAAAGAAATATAATGTAAGAGAACACATTCAGGAATCTGAATGACTCCGTATTATCACCTGTATTGGCATAAACTATGCCAAAGAGAATTATATTAAATGTGATAATTTTCTATCATTTCAAACTATAATATCAATTCTATATGTAAATATACATTCAGAGCACTTTTCCCCGATGTCTATTGGATACTTACTATTGCGTTACCAAGCATAGCTCATTGTGTCCAATGGGACTACTTAATCCACTAAACGTAGATTTACTAATCCACGAATGATATTAACTAGGAATTCTGCTAAATGAATCATGATGGCAGTAAATAAGCATAATTGGATTAATATGACAGTTTGTATTTAAAGAGTTTTATAGAGAAGCTACCTGGGTCAGGGGAACAGATGATGACGTCTGCTTTTTTACATTTCCTTGTACATACACATATAAATCTGCATTACTTGTAAACCCAACATAACTGCTGCGTAATGAGTAACAGACTATCACGCTAGACATCACACTACAATATAACTAATCAAACACACAATCTGTTAATACAATCAACACAAAAGTAACCCAGTGTTTTATTTAATTTATTTATTTTAAAACACACATCACAGCCGTTTGCTAACATTATATTATGTTATCTTAAATTTCTTAAAAAATAAATAAAAATAAATAAACTTTAATTTTTTTTAAGTGATTTATTTGCAATTCACTTTTAAAGGAGTCATTTCACAATTTAACGACAGTAGGAATAACTGTAGAACAAATATGTCAATGGTTCAGTCCTCAACAGTAAGTATTATGACGATATTGGCTTAGTTTACAATTTTTATAGTCATGGTTGAGCCAAGGGTGTCTCCTTGGTGTAAGTTACTTTTGATGATCTTGTAGGTGTGGTTTAATTAACCATTTTCCTTTATACATGTCGCCTATGTGACAGGCGGAGGTGTATAAAAGTGGAAGGTGAGGAGGTAACAGAGTTGGGGATATACAGTGAATTCAGAAAGTATTCAGACTACTTAATATTTTGCATTGCGTATGGCCTTATGCTACAATTGTTTAAATTATATTTTTTCCCATCAATCTACACTCAATACCTTATAATGACAAAGCAAAATACAGATTTGTGAAAATTTAGCAAATTTATTAAAAATGACAATCAATTTTCCTTACACTGCAGGTCCCCTCTCCCTCCCACCCCCCAATCCCTGGTTGCTGAAGGGGCAAAGGTCCCCTCTCCCTCCGCCGTCGCTCCTCCCAGTGATTACGTCGGCCGGTGGGCGAGACTGATCCCACGAACCGGCCGGGGAGACCTAACGCGCATGCGCGACAATGTCGCGCATGCGCATTAGAGCTCCCCATAGGAAAGCATTGAAAATGCTTTTCAATGGTGAAATGAGCGACGCTGGAGGTCCTCACACAGCGTGAGGACGTCCAGTGACGCTCTAGCACAGGTTTTCTGTGTTATGATGCAGGAAGTGCCCTCTAGTGGCTGTCTAGACAGCCACTAGAGTTGGAGTTAACCCTGCAAGGTAATTATTGCAGTTTATAAAAAAAACTGCAATAATTACCTTGCAGGTTTAAGAGTAGTGGCAGATGGCACCCAGACCACTCCAATGGGCAGAAGTGGTCTGGGTGCCTGGAGTATCCCTTTAAATATCATATTGATATAAGTATTCAGACTCGTTGCTATGATACTCGAGAAATAGTGAAGATACATCCCATTTCTCTGGGTCACCATTTCTACCTTTTGATTGGAGTTGACTGTGTCATGTTCAATTGATTGGACATGATGTGTCTATATACGATCTCACAGCTGTAACTGCATATCAGGGCGAAAACCAAGCCATGAGGTGAAAGGAACAGCTTGTTGAACTCAGAAGCATGATTGTGTCAAGCACAGATCTGAGAAAGGCTACAAAAAAAATCTGTTGCATTGAAGGTTTCCGAGAGCACAGTGGCCTCCATAATTTTTAAATTGAAGAGGTTTGGAACAACCAAGAATCTTCATAGAGCTGGCTGCCCATCCAGCCTGAGCAACTGAGGGAGAAGGGCATTTGATAAGACAGGTGACCAAGAGCCATGTGGTCATTCTGGGTAAGCTTCAGAAATCATGAACAGAGATAGGAGAAACTTGTGTTATGACAACCATCACTGTGTTAGGACAACCATCAGATTAGTGTTTACATTGCCCCTAGGGACACTTCCATGTGGCTACTCCTCAGAGAGCCACTAGAGGTGCTTCCTGGGGCAGTGTTGCACAGTAGACAGCACTGTCATTCAGCGTCTCCACGCACTGCAGGGGGATGCTAAATTTTCCTCACAGAGATGCATTGATTCAATGCATCTCTATGAGAAGGTGCTGATTGGCCAAAACTGTGCTTGGCCCTGCCGCTTGCCGATTTTAGCCAATCCAATGCTTTCCCCATGGGCACTGGAAATAAGGTGAGTTTTAATTTCTTTTAAGGAGGGCTAAGTGGGGCAAGCCACCTCAGAGGGGGGGTTTGCACTGTAGGGTCAGGAATACATGGTTGTGTTCCTGACCCTATAGTGTTCCTTCTAGAGCCCATTGGGTCTGGTGATGACAATTACGATGGGCATAATTACAGAATCTTTTGAAAGAAAACACTAAAACAGTTATACCTCCCAAGCGTCATGTATCTGATGGAGGTGGTGCTGGAGGAAAACTCAGAGGATGCAGCTATAAGAAAACACATACCCTTGCAAGGTCAACCTGGCATGTCAGTGTGTGCTAAGCAGACAGCGCCCTGAGCATGGCACACAAACGTCTAATGATGAGCTCGCTCTACTCTTTCTGGGGACTGTCCCCTAGCACTCACTTGCTCCCTCCTCTCCTTGCCTTCTTACTAGCAGGCAGAAGCTCCAGATTTGTAGTCTGGGTGAAAAACTGGATGTAGTGAGTGTAGTAGAAAGGGAACATCCCACAGTGTTAAAGAGACAGAAGCAGCAAGAGCATTTTCACAGTGTGCAAAGTCAGCTTTTACTGCGTTCTAAAGCCCTGCCATATATATAACCCCTGTCCTCTACAACAAACACACAAAATGGCCTTATCCTCCCAAATACACTCACTGGAGCCCCTATCCTCCCCAACACACACACACACACTACAGCCCCTTCTTCACAAACAACCACTATTTACATGCCAATGCATACTGCACCTCAAACATCCACATACACAAACCTGCAACCACACAAGCAGCTTATCCCACATACACAACCCCACAAGCAGTATCCCCACAAACAGCATCCCCACAAACACACACACACACAAAACCGCACAAGCAGCATCCCAAAACATGCAACTCCAGAAGCAGCATTTCAACAAACCTCGCATTAATGCATCCAAACAAATACCCCAAACATTTGCCCATATGTACGCATAACAAGGAGGGAGGGCATCGCCGAAACAGAGGTGGGAGAGTATAGTAGGACGGGATTGTGGGGAGGAGGAGCCCCCAGCTGATCACCGCTCCTACCTTCAGAGGATTGGTGCCCTCCATGAAGAGATACACTAAATTAAGGCGGATCTCGATCATTCTTACCCTCTCCCCTGACGAAGGTGCATCATTAGGTGCAGTAGACTTTTGGGTTACTTAGCACCATGCCTGTATAGAGTCACAGAACATTATTATTATTATTATTTTATTATTTATATAGCGCCAACAAATTCCGTAGCGCTGTACAATGGGTGGACTAACAGACACATAATTGAGATCAGACCACTGACGTACAGGAACAGAGGGGGTTGAGGGCCCTGCTCGATGAGCTTACATGCTAGAGGGAGTGGGTATAGTGACACAAAGGGTTAAAGTAGGGGAATTAAATAGTTTGTTACAGAAGGGTTTATTGAGTGCTTGGTAGGTCATTTTTGACAGGTGAAGGAACGGAGTCATGGGGTGGGGGATGAGAAACCTGCTGACAGTTTAATTGATACGCTTTAATAAAGAAGTGAGTTTTCAAAGATTTTTTGAAGGAATGGAGGCTGGGTGAAAGTCTGATTGAGGAGGGAAGGGAGTTCCACAGAATACTGCACTTTGGACTATCTGAGACATTTAATATGATGTCCATGCTGAGTCTATGCTCTACAAGCTATTTGGGCCATTCAAGATAAAGATTGTGCTGAGTTTAATTTGATAATGCACTTTTGGGTACACATCAGTTGATCTGATCTTGTTTTACATCATTAGATGTTTTTTTCAATCATGTGTCAGTTTGGTTTACTATATATCAAGGTATGAAGGTGTATTAAGTTCAATATCAATACAGTATCAATATCGTACTGGCTTTGTACAAGTGGTTTATCCGATAAATTGGTTCATTATGTGTGGTTACTCTACATAGCCGCACTAACCCTCGTAATTCCATTGGATATTTTTGTACTTAAACTTAAGTAACATTCATCCCATACCAACTGCAATGAATGGGAGTTTGTAGCCTTTGCCTGTATCAATAAATCCAATACTGGAGACCATATCTCCAGAAGGATATTGATACCTTAGAGAGAGTTCAGAGAAGGGCTACTAAACTGGTTCACAGATTGCAGGATAAAACTTACCAGGAAAGGTTAAAGAATCTTAACATGTATAGCTTGGAGGAAAGATGAGACAGGGGGGATATGATAGAAACATTTAAATACATAAAAGGAATCAACACAGTAAAGGCGGAGACTATATTTAAAAGAAGAAAAACTACCACAACAAGAGGACATAGTTTTAAATTAGAGGGACAAAGGTTTAAAAATAATATCAGGAAGTATTACTTTACTGAGAGGGTAGTGGATGCATGGAATAGCCTTCCAGCTGAAGTGGTAGAGGTTAACACAGTAAAGGAGTGTAAGCATGCGTGGGATAGGCATAAGGCTATCCTAACTATAAGATAAGGCCAGGGACTAATGAAAGTATTTAGAAAATTGGGCAGACTAGATGGGCCGAATAGTTCTTATCTGCCGTCACATTCTATATTGGGCTCCTCCTCGTGGTTGCATTGCTGAAATATAGTTTTCCTTATGTATTAGAGATAGGAGTTGAAGTGTTTTCATACATACCAGTTAGTCACTTGGGTTTTTGTTTAGTTATTCCTTCAATCAATCATCTATTACAAATACCCAGACAACAGACTCCCACATTCTTTGAGAGAGTGCATCTTGTTTTTTGATTATATATATTGTGACAGGGTCTATGGGAGGGTAATAGAAGGAAGGTATTTAGGACCCAGGATCCTCCATAGCCTGTACTCATTCACCTGCCCAATTAGCAACTGCTGAGGCTTTAATTAGCAGGTCTCAGAGCAGAAAGGGGGAGATACAATCTGACCTGCAGAGAGCAGGTCTGTGCAGAGCAGCACCAGACAAAGTGTTAACCCCTTAAGACCGGAGGGCGTACAATTACGCCCTATTTTAGGCGGCTCCAAACGTCGCCAGGCGTAATTGTACGCCCTCTGTTTTTTGTTTACTTACCCATGGAGCCCCCCTGTGGCAGATCCTCCTCTGGTGCCCCCCGGCCATGTGAGAGTGAAGTCCTTGCGGGGACCTCACAATCACATGGCTGGGATAGCTGGCTTCTGTATTGCCAGCAGGGGGGCTGCCTGTAATTACTGGAAATAAAATTAAAATAAAATTAATAAGTGTAAAAAAAAAAAAATTATACTTAGATCATATACATACACACACATACACTGTCTAGGTGTATTTTACTATTAACATATATATATAATTATATATATGTTAATATCAAATTACACGTAGACTGATACTGATTAAATATATATAAAATTATTGTTATATATATATTTATATATAATATAAAAAAATTAAATATGTAAATACGGTAAAAAAAATAAATTAAAAAATATATAGATGTGTGTTATTTCGTTCTAACTGTATTGTGATATTAATATATATATATATTTATATCAAAATACATGTAGAACGAAATATATATATATCTACATATCTTATATATATACGTATATATCACTATATATATACCTATATATAAATAAAAATATTTAAAATAAATTATATATATATATATATATACACACATATAGATTCACATACGTATATATATGTACATATATTAATTCTACATATATATTTATGTAATATTTTTACATAATTAGGTATCTTAATTAATTACAATTAGCGGGACCTGCCTGACAACCCATGCCGAAAGTAAAGGGAACTTAATTTGCTAGCACTATATTTAAGTATTTATAAGTTTTTTTTCATGATGAAGCCTATTGTGGCGAAACGCGTATAGGAACTTTTTATATAATCTAAGTGTTAATAAAGGAATATTTGGCTATTATACATTTGGTTGCCACATTCCTCTTTCCACCTTAGAATTATATTACTTTCTTTTAGTATAATTTTATTATTTTACTATTTGCAAGTTTATTTTATTCAGACCTGACTACTACTACCTTTTTGTCCATATTGGAGTACCAAGAATCCTAAGGTGGGGATTATACCACCCATACGCCATCCACCGAGCAGTACGTCTGCTCTATATACCGTGAGTATATTTTATTCTGTTTTTACATTTTATCAACTATACAGTGAGCACTATATTTTATTCTTTTACCTCGAGCTGGACTACTCCACCAAAGTACTCTGCTAAAGAACAAAAGAGGAGCACCGTATATCCTTGAGTGGGGATTATTCCACTACGTGCCATTTACACCAGAGCTGGATTTAAGCTCTGAATATTGTGAGTAGTTCTACTATTCTATATACAATATTATTTTACCGTTCATACTATACCATTGGAGTTTCCCTTGTCTTCTGTTTTCTTCACATATCCATTTTGAAGCTGTGGATATACATCTGGGACTTCACATACCATTTTATGTAGCACTAGGACTACCTCCTGCATATGTGGATTATTTATATTCGGACTTTCTAGGTATCGCTGCTTGGACTCTCTGATATATATTTTTATACATTCATTCTACTTGTCTTAGGCGCACCCTTATTTGTGCTTTTCTCTCCACTATATTTAACCCTATAACTTTCCAAGACACCATAAAACCTGTACATGGGGGGTACTGTTCTACTCGGGAGACTTCGCTGAACACAAATATTAGTGTTTCAAAACAGTAAAATATATTACAACGATGATATCGCCAGTAAAAGTGAAGTTTTTTGCATTTTTCACGCACAAACAGCACTTACACGGACGATATTATTGCTGTGATACTTTTTGCTGTTTTGAAACACAAATATTTGTGTTCAGCGAAGTCTCCCGAGTACAACAGTACCCCTCATGTACAGGTTTTATGGTGTTTTCAAAAGTTATAGCGTCAAATATAAGGCTTGGTTTCATTTTTTTCACATTAAAATTCGCCAGATTGGTTACGTTGCCTTTGAGACCCTATGGTAGCCCAAGAATGAAAATTACCCCTATGATGGCATACCATTTGCAATAGTAGACAACCCAAGGTATTGCAAACGGGGTATGTCCAGTCTTTTTTAGTAGCCACTTAGTCACAAACACTGGCCAAAATTTGCGTTTTTGCATTTTTCACACAAACAAATACTAACACTAACTTTGGCCAGTGTTTGTGACCAAATGGCTACTAAAAAAGACTGGACATACCCCATTTGCAATACCTTGGGTTGTCTACTATTGCAAATGGTATGCCATTATGGGTGTAAATTTTATTCCTGGGCTACTATAAAGTCCCAAAGGCAACGTAACCAATCTGGCGAATTTCAATTTCAAATGTAATGTGCTATATTTGACCCTGTAACTTCCCAAAACACCATAAAACCTATACATAGGGGGTACTGTTTTACACGTGGGACTTTGCTGAATACAAATATGTGTATTTTATTGCAGTAAAAGCAAACAGTATTATGATATTGACAGTTAAAATGTCATGTAGAACTAAAAAAATTAAAAAAATCTTATTTTCTCCAATTTGTTTCATATTAAATTATGTTTCATAGCTAAATATTTGATATTAAATGAAAGCCCTGTTTCCCCTGAATAAAATGATATATAATAAGGGTGGGTGTATTTAATATGAAAGAGGTGAATTACAGTTGGACAGACATGTAGCGCAAACGCCAGGTTTTGTTTACATTTTGTTTCATTCACAACGTGTACATTTGGCTCAGTCCTTAAGGGGTTAAAAGTTGGTGAAACCAATGTTTATTTTCTTGACTTGTTTAGATTATTACCCTGGTTTAGTAAGGGACATTGCTTTATGTTTAGTAAGTGCTCGAATTTGAGCTAGGATTTTGTTTGTAGAGTTTCCTTTCTGTTTTGCTGCAGTTTTGAACAAACTGATTGCTGCATGGATTTTTGTGCACGATGTAAATAAACCACACCTTTTTTGCATAAGAGACTGTTGTTCTATACCTGTTACACTAGAGGACTGTGTCGCTTTGCCCATAAAGGTCACAATATATATAAAACTATGTTTGGGATTAAGCCCTGGGACACCCCATGTTGTGTCCCTCTGTTGCACTGAATGTGCCGTTTTTGGCACGATTCAGTTATTTCTTCTTTTTTTGTTTATACTTACAGTCACCACAGTCATTCCCCACACACACCTCACTAGTTTGGCAGTTTTACAATTTCCATGGGTCCCCCAGACACATCACACCTGGTCTTCGCCTACAGAAGACGCTGGATGTCTTCATAGAGCTAAATCATGTCTTGCAAGGAGAAACTGGAAGCAGGTGCAGCAGGTGTATAAGCCATTGGGGCCCAGTAAATTTGTTAAATTGTTCCAAAACAGTATGATAGTCTACACTAAGACGACCCATAACGTCTACAGTGGGCTGTTGTAGTTATGGTATTTGGAATGTTCCTTTAATAAATATTCAACTTTTTATAAAATTTTAAAAATAACATAGCCAGAATTCCTGGGTGTACACCCTAATGAAAATTTCTGTGCATGCCAAATGTTCCACCATGCACAAGTATGATTATTTGTATTTATTTTACCACTATATCTTTGATGTTGAAGCCAATAGGACGGGACTAGAGGGAACGGTCACCTTTATGGAATGTTACAGAATTGAATCAAACATTGACAAATCACTTATAACTATGTGTGAACCTTTTTCAATAGATGCTCATTTTTTACAAATTTTATTAAACATATAACAAACTAAATCATAAAAAACCCAAAACAAAGGTAAGGCAAACATTGCAAGCAAAGAGGATAATTAGACACATTGTTTCATTTCTCATTTTCTCCAGTTGCAAAGGACAGAACTTAAATTATGGGACATCGACACAATTCTAATCTTTTTGGCTCTATACACCACCACAATGGATTTGAAATGAAATGAACAAGATGTGCTTTAACTGCAAACTTTCAGCTTTAATTTGAGGGTATTTACATCCAAATCAGGTGAAGTTTGTATTTGTGCCTCCCACTTTTCAAGGGACCAAAAGTAATGGGACAATTGGCTACTCAGCTGTTCCATGGCCAGGTGTGTGTTATTTCCTCATTATCCCATTTACAAGGAGCAGATAAAAGGTCCAGAGTTAATTTCAAGTGTGCTATTTGCATTTGGAATCTGTTGCTGTCAACTCTCAATATGAGATCCAAAGAGCTGTCACTATCAGTGAAGCAAGCCATCATTAGGCTGAAAAAAACAAAACAAACCCATCAGAGAGATAGCAAAAACATTAGGTGTGGCCAATCTACTGTTTGGAACATCCTTAAAAAGAAAGAACGCACCGGTGAGCTCAGCAACACCAAAAGACCCGGAAGACCACGGAAAACAACTGTGGTGGATGACCGAATAATTCTTTCCCTGGTGAAGAAAACACCCTTCACAACAGTTGGCCAGATCAAGAACACTCTTCAGGAGGTAGGTGTATGTGTGTCAAAGTCAACAATCAAGAGAAGACTTCACCAAAGTGAATACAGAGGGTTCACCACAAGATGTAAACCATTGGTGAGCCTCAAAAACAGGAAGGCCAGATTAGAGTTTGCCAAACAACATCTAAAAAAGCCTTCACAGTTCTGGAACAACATCCTATGGACAGATGAGACTAAGATCAACTTGTACCAGAGTGATGGGAAGAGAAGAGTATGGAGGAGGAAAGGAACTGCTCATGATCCAAAGCATCCCACCTTATCAGTGAAGCATGGTGGTGGTAGTGTCATGGCGTGGGGATGTATGGCTGCCAATGGAACTGGTTCTCTTGTATTTATTGATGATGTGACTGCTGACAAAAGCAGCAGGATGAATTCTGAAGTGTTTCGGGCAATATTATTTGCTCATATTCAGCCAAATGCTTCAGAACTCATTGGACGGCGCTTCACAGTGCAGATGGACAATGAACCAAAGCATACTACAAAAGCAACCAAAGAGTTTTTTAAGGGAAAGAAGTGGAATGTTATGCAATGGCCAAGTCAATCACCTGACCTGAATCCGATTGAGCATGCATTTCACTTGATGAAGACAAAACTGGAAGGAAAATGCCCCAAGAACAAGCAGGAACTGAAGACAGTTGCAGTAGAGGCCTGGCAGAGCATCACCAGGGATGAAACCCAGCATCTGGTGATGTCTATGCGTTCCAGACTTCAGGCTGTAATTGACTGCAAAGGATTTGCAATCATGTATTAAAAAGTGAAAGTTTGATTTATGACAGTTAATGTGTCCCATTATTTTTGGTCCCTTAAAAAGTGGGAGGCACATATACAAACTGTTGTAATTCCTACACCGTTCACCTGATTTGGATGTAAATACTCTCAAATTAAAGCTGAAAGTCTGCAGTTAAAGCACATCTTGTTTGTTTCATTTCAAACCCATTGTGTTGGTGTATAGAGCCAAAAAAATTTGAATTGTGTCGATGTCCCAATATTTATGGTCCTGACTGTATAACACTGATTGACAGAGATCTGGGATGAATGAGCCCAGTTGCAATATAAAGATGGGATGGCCCTACATTTTTTTTTCTCACACCTCACAAATACACATTTGTTAATTAAGAATGGAGGGGAACGATCAGCGCTTAGGCTATCAAACTAGAGAGAGTGTAGAGATGGCAGCTAACCCCAAAAAGTATGGATCCCTCTTATCCTACTAATGGAGGTAAAACACAGAAAAAAAGAAAACTAGGGGTAGCGCCACAATATAGATAAATACAATGAAGTATATAGTATGCAAACAAATTAACTAAAGTCCCAAGTGGAGCAAAAAAAGTCCTAATAGTAGAAAGTCCAAGTTAGTGGTGTGGAAACACACTTGCCAAGAGTACTGGTCAACATAAGTGTCTCCGGAATTCCTCAATGGAAGTACCAGGATAGCTTCAGCAGTGGAGTCCGTATGAAACAACAGAAAAGGAATAATAGGGTAGTAAGTTCTTACAGGGGGCAACTAAAAGGAATAAGATATAGTCCTACTCATGTTTTATGGAGCTGTAACTAGCTCCAGTGGGAATGGCGTGCAGTGGTATAATCCCCACTTGCAAGGATACGTGAGCATAGTGTCTTTGTAGTATATAGACCATAAAATATAAAAAGAAACAACAATAGTGCTCACTGAATAAAAAAACAGGAGTAGATTATATATAAAAATATACTCACATTAACCAGAGCAGGTGAACTGCTCTATGGATAGTGCGTGAGTGGTATAATCCCCACCAGGGTAGTACTCACTGGTGTTAAAGAAAACAGGTGCCAGGCAGCAGCAAGTAAAAACAATAAAATAGGACCAGTAAATGTAGAAAAAAAAATATAAGATGGCACACTTTGGTAAACATGTATAATATTGATTTATCCTTACAATAAAAAACAGTATAACACAGCATAGGAAGTTACCACAACGCGTTTTGCCTCTGGGGCTTTTTCAAGTGGAGATAAAAAGAATGACCTGGCGTATTAGGGTTTATATAGGGAAATAAAGGTTTGGCAATTTGAAAATGGAGCCAAAATGACATCATAATTTTGATTAGTAATAACGTGTATATGCTTAGAAAACTAACACTGTTTATTAGTTATGGGTCAGTTTGTATTTAAATTATAGTTGTATATTAAAATGAAGCTTATTTAGTGGTTAGAACAAGTTCTACAAATTAGTCATGTGATTGGGCGCCATTCTAATAGTATGTTCGGACGTCACTGACTAAGCTTTATAACTTGTTCTAACCTTTCTGGTGACAGCTACTATTTAAGTAGTTGTGAAAAAAAAACATTTATCATACAAAAAAAGTCAGGATGCATTTAGCATTGTTTTATCAGGTTAATTCCTACAATATAGGTGCCTATAATGTTACTTTAGCAAAAGAAAACTGATGCTTTCTCAAAACAGCCCAGTCACTTGATTCAATTATGAAGTTGCTAAGGCCAGTAAGGTTTTGTCATGTATAAATAGGGGCATAAATTCTCGGGATGAAAATATATTTAGCATCTTTATAAATCGCTGGTAAGACCAAACCTTGAATATGCTGTGCAATTTTGGGCACCTGTTCTAAAGAAGGATATCATGGCACTGGAGGGGGTCCAGAGACGAGCTACAAAATTGATAAAAGGAATGGAGCATTTTAGTTATGAAGAAAGGTTAAAAAAATTAAATCTGTTTAGTTTGGAAAAACGGCGCCTGAGAGGGGATATGATAACTTTATACAAATATATTCGGGGCCAGTACAAACCTTTATCTGGAAATCTATTCATAAACAGGGCTATCCATAAGACACAAGGTCACATATTTAGGCTGGAAGAAAGGAGATTTCATCTAAGGCAAAGAAAAGGGTTTTTTTACAGTAAGAACTATAAGGATATGGAATTCTCTGCCTTAAGAGGTGGTTTTATCAGAGTCCATACAGATGTTTAAACTGAAATTGGATAAATACTTGCAAAAACATAACATACAGGGATATAATTTCTAATTAGTGGGGTAATAGCAGCGTGGTCCAAGGAGACATCTGACTGTTATTTTGGAGTCAAGAAGGATTTTTTCCTAGTTTGTTGCAAAATTGGAAGAGCTTCAGACTAGGTTTTTTGCCCTCTTTTGGATCAACAGCAAAAACATATGTGAGGAAGGCTGAACTTAATGGATGCAAGTCTCTTTTCAGCTATGTAACTAGTTAATTATGATGCATATATATGACCTACATTCACAAACAGATACCTCCCTGTATTAACAAATCAACCTATACAGTATCCAAATAAACTCATGCATACACACCGAGCGTACACACAAATGCAGCATACATTACATGTGTATATTGTATATACAAAAAAAAAAAAAGCATGCATTCACACTGACCATACATAAAACTGCAATTAACCCTGGGATGATGTAGTACAGGGATAGGCAACCTTTGACACTCCAGATGTTTTAGACTACATCTCTCACTTACAACCATAATGCTGGCAAAGCACCATGGGAGGTGTAGACTGCAACACTTGGAGTGCAGAAGGTTGCCTGTCTCTGATGTAGTAGATGATTCTTCCTGGCACTCGACAACACAGAGTATACCCTCATATTTGTTTGCATCTATCACACTACAATATAGTCAGTTACAACCATCTAAACGTTTGATATTACTAAACTTTTTTTGTTGTCCAACAGGTTGCCACATTAGCAGTCCTACAATACGTGCAAACAATTTAACTATATCACCACCAGTCCCATGTTAACACAGGGGTTGCCACTCTAGCTCTACAGTGACAATAAGAAAACACTAGCTTAGATATATGTAACAGTGCAACCTAACGCTACACTAAAACCACTAAGGTTTTGTGGCATTGTGATACCTTGCCCAACCCTCAAGCAATATCAGAAAATATAAATTCTGCAAAGAATGTTACATACCCAGGACATACTTGAAAATGAGAGAAATCTCATTGTATCTTT
Organism: Pelobates cultripes; assembly: GCA_933207985.1. Taxonomy (NCBI): domain Eukaryota; kingdom Metazoa; phylum Chordata; class Amphibia; order Anura; family Pelobatidae; genus Pelobates; species Pelobates cultripes. The sequence continues at coordinate 37,198,187 of OW240916.1, forward strand.
CCTGGTAAAATATTTTATAAATGGTAAAAATATTTTTTTTTAAAATCAGTTTTTTTTCTTACCAATGCTTGAAGAAATTAGTCCACGGACCAAATAGTTCCTTTGTGTCTCCACTAGGTGGCATCGGAGTTTAATGTGTTACGACATCCTCTGTACAGCAGTAGTTCCTTATTCATAGTTTTGAATTAATATTTTTAGGCTGTCAATCCTGAAGAATGTCATATTTTAAAGCTACTCTTAATATACAAAAAGACGTCGTGAGGGGAACTTCTTTAAAGATTAAATTTCACTCTGCCTCTTAATAAGCAGTCCAGTGTAGAATGTTCCACAGTGAAAGCTTGCAAATACAGTACTCAGAGCTGGAACTGTCACATTGATTATTTATGGTCTGGCAATTTATTTTACCCTGCTTTCATAGGATGCACATAAATTAAACACATGATGATACAGTAACAAAAGTTTGTTGACACAGACAGGACAAACAGAGATGATCACATTGGTGTGCTAAACAGTGCTAATTGCAATCATAGACTTTGCACGATTTTACTGGGACATAACACTCTAGTATTACAAATGGAACGTTACCATTTAAGTAAAAAAAACTATAAACAAAGGTATCAAGAAAGCAAATAGAACATTCAATAACGACAGTAAAAACAAATACAAAACATGAAATTTCACAATGGTATTAAAAATCTGTTTACTTTTTATTTTGTTTATTTATATTTATCCATGCAGTGTGCAGCTTAGGTAATGGGTAACGGGAGCCACAGTCCAGATAAAGAACAAGTACTGATATTTTTCGACATCAAACAAGTTGGGATGATTAGAGTTACTATGAAGGAGTTAAACGGTTTTTCCAAAGCCATGATGAAAATGTTTGTCTGAAGAAATGGTGGGAGCGTGCATGGTATCATTTGAATAATTTCTGGCCTTCATTTGTGATTGTAATTATTCCTCTATACGCTCACCCAGTGGTGGAACTAGTGCAAAGAGGGCCCTGATGCTGGGAATTTTTTATCCCCCCTCTCCACCCGAAGCATAAGAGTGGCCAAAAGGTAGATCCTCAACTATTGTAAAATCTCACAATGCTTTGCAAGATGGGGTCTACCATTTGCCCATCCTCGCAGCATGTATTTGTGACCAGTGTCTGTGTGTTTGAATGTTTTTGTATGGAGTATGTGCATGAATGTAGCTGTGTATTTGTGTGTAGTGTTGGCGTTTGAATGCAAGGGTATGCTGGCATTTGAACGCATGGCTGTGTTTGTGGATGATATTGCTGTTTGATTGCAGAGGTGTGCTTGGGTGTATTGTTGGTGTTTGAATGCCGGGGTGTATTTATTTTTATAGTGATGGAGTTTCAAAGCTCAAATGTATGCACATATATAAATTAATTGCCAAATACACACAATTACACATACACACAAAACAACATACTGCCACGCACACTGCTGTGCAAATACAGACACACTCCCACACAAACACTGATACACACACTGACATACAGATACACACGTACACTGCCACACGAACACAGATACATACACACAGATACAACAGAAGGAGCTAACTTCTGTTAGCTCTCCTGAACTAAGCACAGTCAAATGATAAAAAAATATGAGACCAAATACTAAAATTCTGACAGGATGAGCTGAATCACTGACTTGATGTAATTTGGTTGACCGAGCTACATTTTTCTGCCATGCACTAATCTAATTTCTTTTTAAGCGTCTTGTGCACAACTTTGTGCAAGAGTTATTGAATATTAATGACGCTTTCTCAACTCATTGAGTGGTCACTGAATATTTAGTCCATGTATGTATGAACTAGTGAGATACATTGTATATTACATGTGACATCATGAAAGGGGAGGAGCCATTATCATGGTACTCATACATATGGAACATGTCATCTAGTAATCACACACATGCCGAAATAAATTATGCATATTACATAATTAAAGGAAATACATCATCCTAATTATTAAAACCGTATAAACAGTACTGTTTCCATAGCTTTTGGGTGCTGGAGAATGGCTTCCCTGGGGTCCACTGGCTAAAGGAGGTAATGGCTGAGGTTGATGGGAGTCTGTATTCAGGCTCTCTCCATGTTGTCATTTTTGTCCCCCTGTCTCTGCGTCCTGTGCAACACTGTGTACACTGGAAGGAAGTGACCTCACTTTTTCTCAGGACCGAACTGCAGATTAATCAGTGGCCCAGTCCAGTGTGCTATTAAAGGGTCAAGGCTTACGATGGGGTTGCTCATCAGAGAACCTCATCGGATGGATCAAAGTGTGAGGTCCACCCAATGGGCTGTACCTGCAGTAGCTCCACCATTGAACTCACGTTAGTGGCTGCATTATTACTCAAAGTGATTTTTCTGTTCCTCATAGGTAGACTGTATTTGTTTTACCATATTGTTTTAGTGTCAGTTCTATAGCAAACTGTATAAAAATCCAATTAGTTTTAATGGTTATTACTCCAGTTTAGCACTTTGAGTTTAATACCTTGAACTTTAGCTTAATAAAACTTAAAGGAACACTCCCACCTAACCTAACTTCAGCCTGGTGGTGGTTGGTGAAGTTTAAATATTGTGGTGTAGTGCTCCCCCCTGACTTCTTGGTCTCTACCCATTTAACCCCATGACATGCCATGCTCTATTCAGCGGTTGGGTCTACTGATTAGCAGGTGTCCCCCAGCTCCCACCCATGAGCAGCTGTGTGAGGTTATTGATTAAATAAATGGGGTAATCTAGTGTCCCTTCCAACCCTCACCTATAAATGGTAGGTGGGAGCTATTGGATATAGTGGTGTGGACATGCCCTTTGTGGCCAAGTATCCCGCCTCAGGGTGGATAGGGGTGATGAGCTCTTAGCCACATCTCGACAATGAAAGTTATACCTACCCCCTCACCCTTATAAAATTTAGGTGGGTTCAATAATTCTAAAACCCTATTAAAAAAAAAATCATGCTTACCTTTAGATGTCCTTTTTTTCCCCTTCTGTTCTTCAGTCCCACAAAAGGCCAAATAAAAAATGATAATAACCAACAAATCTATTAAAAATAAAGACCCGAATTACAACGCAAAAAAACCCCAAAAACAACAAAATCCATCTTCACCCTGTGAGGGCATAGATCAGAATGGGCATTCATTCTGAAAATGAATGTTCGTTTTGAAAGCTTAGTCAGAGCGCATGGATTGGTTGGCTTCTAATATTCCAACTCCCCATCGTTAGGAGTCAAACTGTTTTACAACAATTTGATTTCTTACCTGGTGTCAGTCATACACCGCTCCCCACCTCCACTACTTCCAACACAGAGCCAGAAGATCCCAAGCAGGAACTGTTAGCTCCCCTTAACTAAGCCAAGTCTAAAGGCTAAAAATACGCCACCAAATATAAAAATTCTGACAGGAATTAGATTCAATAAAAGGGTGTGAAAATGTTTCTCATTATACAGTAATATCTATATTTATATATATTTTGGAGCACAGTGGTAGGCTCATTTTCTGCATCCTTTTTGTTCACCTGAATAATTGATCCTGAATTTTTGCATGGGCAACATTCGGATGAGCTGAATCACTGACTTGATGAAATTCAGTTAAATTTTTCTGCCGTGCACAAGTCTAATTTCTTTTAAAGCATCTTGTACACAACTTTGTGCAAGGGTCATTGAATATTGAATAACTCGTTGAGTGGTCATTGAATATTTAGTCCACGTATGTATAAACTAGTGAGATACATTGTATATTACATGTGACATCGTGAAAGGGGAGGATCCATTATCATAGTACTCATACATATGGAACATGCCATCCAGTAATCTAACACATGCCGAAATAAATGATGCATGTGACATAATTAAAGGAAATACATCATCCTAATTATGTAATTAAAAACAGTCAGGTGTTTGTATTTCCTCAAAGTCATCAACAATCTACTTTCTCTAAAGGAATATAGAATCATTTTTCTCTAATAGGTTTATCCTCTAACTAAAGTAAGAATCCAAAGTGAATTTCAAACTTAAGGTTAAAATAGCTAAACTGGAAAAATTCTCCAAGTCAGCTAAGCTTTCCGTTAAGTTAGGTGACCAAAAGTCGCTTAACGGCGCAGAGGAGTTAACCCATAAAGGTAATTATTGCAGTAAATTAACTGTAATAATTACCTTTGCTGGTTTAAGGGACGTAGGAATATGCACCCAGACCACTTCAATGATCTGAAGTGGCCTGGTTGCCTATAGTGTTCCTTTAATATTTGCTTGTATATAACAAATGTCAGCTTTACCCACCCCTTAACTCAGCAGTAGCTGCCCACCCTGATTCATTTTTTTCTTTATAACAAACTTCTTCAGCTGCCTGAGATCTCACCCAATTACCTCCTAATTATCTGTTCATGTTACCACCGGCTGCAATTATCCTTTAATTCTCTGTGGCCATAACTTCCATGTCCCCCCTGGTACCTCTTGTCTGATCTCCCCATTTTTACCATCAGATTGTCAGCTCTTTAGTTCTCTAGCTAAGCACTTTGAATAAGAGTGGCTAGATTTCAGCTCACAAGCAAAGCGCTCCTTAACTTTTGTATTGGTCTGTGTATATTGTACTTTCTTTTTGCCCTGTTGTACAGCGCTGCAGACTATGTTGGAACCATAAATCTCAGCAATAATAAAGGTTGAACGATAAAAAAAAAAAAATTACATTTTTTTTTTCCAATATACCAGAACAGTTTTCTTTTATCAGAATTGTTACTATGTCCTAATTGTATGTGCATGTAATAAATGTTAGGCTTAATTATTTTTTATTAAAAAAAATCACAGCCATATAATCTTTAAAGATATTTGTGAGGTCTAAACATTTCCATATTTTTATACACGCATAAACTCCTTTTATAAAGGCTTTTGTAAAGCGAAGGAAATTGCTGCTGAGATCCCCAGACTGCGATTATAGAATAAAAATATTTTTTTTTAAAAATCACCAATTGAATTTATTTTACAATAAGCATGTTACTAGTGCCAAGTTTTTAATGGCAATACAAAGGGCATACAGTAGGTGGCGCTTGTGATCAACAATGTTAAAGAACAAAAGTGAAGTATTGTTGTTGAAGCACAGTCTGATTTAAAGGTGGAGACTCGCAAATCATTTTCATTCCAGCCCTGCTCAAACAAACTAGTAACACGACTGACTGTACTTCCTTCAGAGCAGTGGTTGAGCAGTTACTTGTAACAACCGTTTTATTCATTCTCCAGAAAAAGACAAAAAAAAGAAGTTCAGATCTTGGTAAGTGTAACTGTTTTTCTTTTTTTCAACTTTTCCTGCTCAGTTATGTTTGCACAGTGTTTGTAAATGGCTGGTTCTTTTAAGATTTTAACTCCTTGAAGATCAGAGGTGTTTGATATCTTGATATGCCATTGGTCGTTAAGAGGTTAACTGTGTGTGGGCTACCTCTCTCAAGGTCATGCTAAAAAAATACATAATGTCCTGATTTAATATATATATATATGTGTGTGTGTGTGTATGTTTTTTATTATTATTTGGGGAAAGTGAGTCGTGAAAAAATACCTACCAAGTTCCTTGATCTTCTGGAGACAGTCCCTAGCTGTGATAAACCCTTGTAGAATTATTTTACAGAGGATTTTAAACCACCACCACCGTGCCCCCCCACCCCCTTGTTATATGTAGATGGTGGTTAGCAATCTTATAAAGGGAATGTTAGTTTAAAGATCTTCTCAGCATTGCTTTAATGATAATAGCCACGTTGTGATGTTGCTGCCTGTAAAAATGGTTTCTATACAGTTTTATTTTTGTCTGCTTAGTCCAAACCTGTTGTTTCGGATAATTATACATCATTTAAAGCCTGTGTGTGGGTTAGCTTTGCTGCACAATGATCATCATTGAAGACTGCTGCAGAGACAGCTATATGTAATTACTAAAGAGGGATATTGCCGTATAGCAGGGTTTTTATGAGGCATTATCATATTTTTGTTTTATGACATGGTTTGGATATTGTGGAACACTCATACGATATGCATCTAGTGTGACCTGTTCTCACCCTATTTTCCATAGATGCATGTGGATACACTGCATGGCACTCATGTGCAAATCACTGACTCCTACAGGTGGAATGGTTAATAAATATCTTTTAAAAGATGGGATATATTGTCACTGCATCTTCGTGTATTGGGATAAATTCTCCAGGAGGAACAATTTATTTATGGTGGTCTAATTTTTGAAATTTGTGTGTGTGTGTGTGTATATATTTTTTTTTTTTTTTTTTTTTTTTTTTTTTTTTTTTTTTTTTTTTTTACCTTAATTCACTATTCAGTAAATGTTTTGCTCATTCACACTGAAACATTTGATCAGATGAGAACCCCTGATTGGGAACAACTATTCAGGTTTCTCTCCCTTGAGTGTTCCTCAGATTAGAGTAAAATCTGACGATGTATGCCTTGGCAGTCTCGTTGCTTACATAATGTGGATTTGCCCTTCACCAGCAGAGGGAATAGCCCTAATTTATCAGAAGACGATCGAAAATAACAACAAACATTGTTATTTTGGGACCGTAGGTTCTGCTATTGTGATCTGATCATTGTCCACTCCACTCTTGCCCAGTAAAATGTATGATCGATAAACTCAACTCACCTTGTTTCCAGCGCCGAGACTTTTCCGCTGCAGCCTCCAGATCCACCTCCATCGATGTCAGCATCCAAGCTGATATCTTGCGATATCGTCCAATCCGTTGCATAGGGAATTACCTCACCTCTCCGCCTCCCACGACATCACGGAGGAGGCAAGGCCTTCTCCGTGAAGGTCCAATACAGTGCTCATGGGGATCCGCGGGGGGCACTTGCCACCCCCATGGATTTTTCAGCTTGTGCTGCTATTTTTCGTTTGTGTGATAAACTGCAATGCCGGCGCTGTGAATGGAGAAAGGCAGGGATAGGAAGCTACAGCTTATCCCTGCTTCTCTCTCCTAACTGCATCCGTAGGGGAGCAGCACAGAGCGCAGCCTACAGATCAGGTAAGTGAGGGATGAGGGGGAGACAGCCTACAGAAAGGTAAAGTAGAAGGAGCAGAAAGGTTCCGCAAGGGACAGGAGGGTTCAGCAAAGAATAGGAAGAGTGGAAGGGCCAGCAAGGAGCAGAAAGGGATCAGAAAGAGAAAGGAGTAGAAGGGCACAAAATAAGCAGAAAGGTAAAGGAGCAGAAGGAGCCAAGGAGGAGAGAAGACAATGTCAGAAGAAAAAGAAGACTGTTTCAAATGGAGAAGAAACTGAGATTGGAGCAGGAAGGACAAGTGAAGTGATCCCTCCGCTTCATTCTGGACACCACATCATAAGTACCTGGGCCTGGCCGGAAACTTTGGACCTTCTCATCTCCCCAGGTAAAAAACAGATCAGTGTTAATGTGTTCACTTTGATTTAATGAGTGTCAGGAAACCCAGAGGGCCGCCAGGTAGGGGTGCCGCTGAATGGCTACAACGGTCAGCTGGCACTCTAAGCCAATCAGTAGCTCCCCATTCACAAAAACGTAAAAAAATGTATGAATCGGGAACTAGCGTTTGGCTTAGAGCGTCAACTGTCCACTCTAGCCAATCAGCGGCACCCATGCCTGACGTCAATCTGCACTTTCTGACACTCCATTTCAGAAGCCGAATACCACTGAGCCATCTGGAGCTGGAGGAAGCCTTTTGGGGGTTAAACCATTTGAGAGCATTTAACCCCATAAAGGAAAGAGAGAACCCAGGGCCTCCTGGCATCATAGCATTTTCATTTAGATTAAGTTGTTATGGTGACCAGAATGTTCCTTTAACTTGCTTAAAGGAACACTATAGTGTCAGGAATACAAACATGTATTCCTGACAACATAGTTGTGAAAATGCTGTTCATCCTGGCTTTATGTGATAATGACTATGCTCCTCCCCTTCATGACACTGTCAAAAAGGGGCCAAGCATGGATGTCATTACAATTATGCCCCACCTGGAAAAATTCCTGCGGACGCCCATGACAGTGCTCCTTATAAAGGAGCATTGGGGACACAATATGCATGTGTGGGTCCATTCAAACTTCCCCATAGGAAAATATGGTATCAATTCTTTCCAAGGGGCATCACATGACCGAGTTTCATACATGACAGACACTAAAGGTGGACTTAACCGTAGTATGTAAACATTGCTGTTTCCCAAAAATTACACTGTTTTACATTACAGGTTTAAAGAACAGGGACTCCATAGAGATGAAGTGGTCTGGCTGACTATAGTGCCACTTTAAGTTTCCTCCTGTAGATAGGATATATATATATTTTCTATACTGCAACATTTCACTTTTTTTTTTTTTTAAAACAGCAGAATGAGGCTTAAGGTGGGAGCCCAGATGCGCGTTTCGCCGATGGGTGGCTCTTCAAGGGTTTATTTATTTTGTGCATGGCAATTCTCCTAGCCTTTTTTATTAATATAATAAAAGTTATTTTTTAAATTCTATTCGGCCACTGGACAGAGCACTACTCAATTTTGTCCTTTATCTACTCTAAAGGTTTACCCCCTTAACTGTCTGTCTTGTCCTCTATAACTGCATTTACATTTGCATTCTTCTACCACCCCCCAGTCCACTAAATACAATACTGCCCCATTAAAGGAACATTATTGCGTTAAAAATACAAACATCTTATCCTAACTCTGTAGTGTTCTCCTCTTTATATAAATTCAGGCCCCCACCCTAGATCTAAAAAATGAAGGCTATCAACCCTTTTTTTTTTCACTCCAAAATAGACTAGCATTGGGGACAAAAAACGTCTGTTTGTCAGGTCTGTGCTCCTCCAATGAAATGCGGGTTAGCTGTGAAAATGGAGTGTGACTGAGTCCTCGCTGCGGAAGTGCCACTATTGGTAGACAAGCCCTAGAGGCATGCAGAGATGAAGTGGTTTTGGTCCTTGGTCTTGGCCCTTTTAATGGAAGAAAATGAAAAAGGCTTTGAAGGACAGCATATTTTAGAAATATCTCTCTGTGGTTAGCAGCTCAAATAAGCTGTCTTATTATAAGTAAAACTACATGCTTATCACCAGGCTGCAGCTGTTTGCCGTTGAAGTTCTGGTGTGGTCACTTCAATACTTGGACAGCAGGACTAAGAAAAGCTAAGGGGAAAAAAATTAAATATAGGGTTGATGGTAAACCATGTATTTGCTTGTTTTCTCTTTGTAACCCTCAAATAAAACATCCATTTTAGTATTGGAATTTTAAAATTCGCAAATATTTTTTTTTGCTTCAAATTCCTTACAAATCCACTTTTTCTTTTTTCTTTTTGTGAAGTGTTTTATAAACTGTTAAAGGGTTACTCCATCCGGAGTAAAGGTTTTTATTTATTTATTTTAAATCCTAATGTCCTATATTGAGCATTAGTAACTTACGACCCCCCCACTTTTAATTTATTTATTGATTTATAATAAAATTAATTAAATTAGCTTAGCTGGAATCGGCACAGGACAAGTTCTCCTCTATGTTTTCCATGTCACAGTCATGTCACTGCTTTCCTTTGCAAGGTCCAATCAAATGCTTCTCATAAATAAGAATTTGATAGCACCAATCTCACAGGCTGAGTGCATGCGCACGCTCTGAGCCAAGGAGGTGAGGGAATGTGGGGTAGACAAGAGAAATGCACCAGGAGTGGACAATTAAAAAAGGTAAACAATATAGGAAGGGCTTGTACAGATTTTCCATTCGGCAGCCAGAATCAGAGTTCTTATGCTTCTCTTAGTCACTTACCCTGGGGGTACAACTACACCCCAGCAGAAGGTACAGATTGCTCTGTATAGACCTCCTGTATAGACCATGTATCAGGCAGAAATTCAGTACATGTAGATTGCTCGCACCATGACCACTTCTAAAAACAGCAGTGGTCAAGAAGCTTGGAGTAACACCTTTTAATTGCACTAAGTGTTCTCGGATCTGTGAGGATGATTGACATGGTGCTAAAATGAAAACTCCAGTTACAGGCTAGAGATATGGGTTGCATTTTAATTTTATTTTTCAGACCTTAAACACATATTTGTTAAATATACAGATACATAGACATATTATTAAAAATCTTGGGAAGTAACTGTTCCCCTTTAAACAATACATTCCGTAATGTAAATCACTTTTAGTATTCTTGCAGCATACTTTTATGTTACTCCAGTGATAGTAGAACTATGGTAGACTGTTCATTCGTTAGATTATTTTTATTTATTTCTCCATTTTATCATATAATTTTTTTTTTTTTAATTATTATTTTTTAAATCATTCGGATTCCTGGAATAACGAATACTCTAGTCTATGCTATTTGAGAATCTGAGGAATTTCTTTAAATGTGTTTCCTATTACATAGTAAGAGTCCTTCATGCATTCCTTTCTCTGCTTGGAGTCCTTATGTGATGAAATAGGAAATCAACAAAAAAGCTGGCCTCTATTGCTTCAAAGCATTCTCTACTAAAATGCCCTATTAAAGTGGAACATGTACTTGTTCTACGTTAATGAAGGTCATCTATCTAACGATCTGCCTCGTCTGTGTCATGAGTGCTTTACTTTACTTTTTGCATTTATCTCTTCGATAATTGTATCTTAAAAAAATGCCTATCACCCTCTCATTACATCCGCAAATGTACAGTTATTTTGTGCTTTTAAATTGTTTTAGAATTATGTAGTTTTACAGTTATTTTTATGTACTTCTAAACATGCTGGGATCCCTTTTCTTCTTTTGCCAAATGTAATTGCCTCATAACACTCAGTGATTAGTTAACGTTAAATATCCACTACCTAAAAGAACGCAGTTAATAATGCTGTTTTACATGGGTCATATGTATTTTTATTTATTTTATTTTCCTGGTTATTGGTGAAGGAACATTCCAAGCACCATAACCACTACAACACTCTCTCATCCATTGAGAAGTGGTCTGGGTGCATTGCCGCTGTCCCACATAGTACTGCAATGTAAAACACTGCGGTGTTAGAGAAACTGCAATGTTTATATTTCAGTACTATGACTGTCTACCCATTCCGCTAGTGGTTGTTTGGCTTTGTGAAATGGCGCTGGACGTCCTCACGCTCTGGATGAGGATGTCCAATGTCAGAGAAAGCCCTATAGCAAAGATATATATATATATATTATTTTTTTTTTTTTTTAATTTATTTATTTATTTATTTATTTTCATGGGATAGGCCTAATGCGCATGCATCAATTGCCACGCAACTCCTTCCGTTGGATGAAGTTGGAGGAGACGATCCCTGACTCAACGTCGCGAGACCACGGCGCTGGGTTTGGGTAAGTAAATAAAGGGTTATTCAACCCTTTATATCAAGTGGTTGTGGGGTGGCGCAGGGACTGACTAGCACGTTGGTGTTAGGACAAACTATAGGTCCCATGATGCTTTGTCATTCTAAAGGCATTGAAAGCATCATGGGAGTTGTAGTTTTACACCATATGGGGATCTACCTTTTGGTCAGCCTTGACTTAAATAGACATAGTGTTTGGAGCAACCCTTTAATAAAAAAAACTAGGCAATACAGGGAGTTCAGTGAACCATTATCTAGGTAAGAATCATATCTAGCGTAAAGAAGAAAGTCACCCCCAATAACACACACTGTGTGTGTGTGTGTGTGTGTGTGTGTGACAACTCAACTTAACTGTTAATTAAAAAGGAGATGGAGTTGGCTTAGTAAGCAAAAAAATTAAATAAATCAAATACAAATAGGTTACTCCAGTAAAAAATATCTCTATCATATGCATTGCAGAGGCAGAAAAAACTCTTGCTTATAAGAAATGTGCTACTCATGACAAAAAAATGTAAATGAATAAAATGGATACAAACGTTATCAATTGTATCTGGTACTTTGTATCTTTGGATATCCTGGAGGGAGCAAGAGAGGTTTTACAAAGGACCAGACACAGTTGATTACTTTTGTATCTATTTTATTCATTTAAACAGATAGTGTTTGATTATTTTTATTTATTTTTTGTCATGACTGCTTAATAACTTTTTTTATTTATTTATTTATTTTTTTATATATATTTCTTCGTTGAAATAACTTTATCCGTTTTGTATAACATTTATATTTTTGCTAATTAAGCCAACTTTTATAAGCTAATTTAGGGTTTCTCCAATTAGATGCTCTTTATTGGGGATTGCTTTTTTCTTTTTCATTTTTTTTTCGGGTTAGGCCCTTCAATTTATGGAGAATCCTTTGTTCCTAAGCAACCTTTTCCTTGTTTAATTTTTTTAAAATTTTCTTTTAAGAATCATATCTAGTTATTGTGATTTGAAGGATGCCTTTAAATAATAATTAATTGATTGGTGACTTTTTAATGTTCCTTTATTCATTAATTAAAAAAAAAAAAATCAGATTGACATTTATCAAACAATTTCTTAAAGGGACACTCTGGTCTCCAATCAAATGCATTACAGTAGTATTGGTGCCCTGAGTCAGTGGCGTACATACCAGGGTCAGAGGGGTTGTGGCTGCGACTGGCCCACCAGGGGGCCCGGCCGCCCTGCGACCCGGTATGTACCCACTGTGGTCAGCCTCTTCTCATGGGGGGGTCCAGGAGCCAGCCACCTCAGGGCACCCAGAGGCTGGCCCTGGGGTCACCGGGTGGGTGTGAGAGGGAGCACTCTCCCCTGAGTGCTTCTTCTTCAGCCCCCTCGCGCACCGCACTGATACCGGAGCCGAAAGAATTACGTCATCTTCCAGCTCCAGCATCAGTATGCGGAGCGCAAGGGAGCTGAACAGGAAGCACTCAGGGGAGAGTGCTCCCTCAAGCGCCCACCCGGTGACACCACTGGACCCCAGAGAACCCCCTCAGCACTCCAAAAGGTAAGGATGCTGGGGGAATAAATAATAATACAAAAAAAAAAAACGTGTGTTACTGTGTGTGTGTTAGTTTGTGAGTGTGTGTGTGTCTGTCAGTAAATGTGTGCGTCTGTTAGCTAGTGTGTGTGCGTGTTAGCGTCTGTTTGTGAGAGTGTGTGTGTGTGTGTGTGTCTTAAGCACTTACCTTTCTCCAGTGCCAGACTCCCTTGGCGCTGGGGATCTCTCCGCCCCGATCCGCCTCTCAGCTCTGAATGCGCATGCGTGGCAAGAGCCGTGCGCGCATTCAACCATGTGTTGCGGCCCCAGTCTGCGCAGTGTAAGCGCGCCGGGGGGGGACCCACGGATCAGTTTTTGCACCGGGGGGCCCCATGGGTTGTGTATGCCACTGCCCTGAGTGTCTCTTTAAATATAATTGGGACAAGATGACAAGACACAACGAAAATCTAGTAAAATTTTTTTAAATGTATTTTAATTTACTTTTTAGTTCAAACCACTTAACATTTATTCAAGTGAGACATCGTCTGTAGCATTGTACAAGCTATTTTATTAACTCCGATACAGTCCCAAATGTCAGCAAGACTTGAAAGCAGTAGATCATTAAATAAATTACGGAAAAGGTCAGGGATGGTGATACAGCTAAGAGAACAAGCATCCCCTTGTTTTTCTTTGATGGTGAGACTGATGTTCTAGCAGTAGTAGACCTCTGTTTGTTTTCCTTCAAGTATCTGGTTTTCAAGATATTGTTGTGCTAATTCTCATGGTTTTATATTCATAGTAAATAAAAATGTTTAGCAGCTGTTAATGAGCCATTTAAATCTCAGCTTTAAATCGATTAAAGAAACACTGGGGCAGAGGAGATCTGTCACAAAGGAATGAATGCCATACATGTTATTACGACTCGCTGTATATTTCTGCTTAGTGCAATACTTGGCCTTTAATGCTATAGTCTGCTCTCGTGAAATAACATACCTGGAAGTTCCCATCAATCTGCAGAATGTGGCCAGTCTTGTGCAACTCGTTAAGGGTGACACTTTCTTCATGTAACGAAGTAAAGCAATTGCACTATTGCTGAACTCAAAGGCTCTTGGCATCCATAACTAAATGCAGACATTTTTGATACTATTTAGAATCTGTGGTCAACTGTTTCCCAAATAAAATTTCTAGAAACTGCTCTGATCTGTGTTCTTAATTATGGCTAAATCCTAATCATGGGGGTAGATATATACAGCCTTGTCCATTAAAAAAAAAAGTTAAAATTTTCTTTGTTTCCCTTTCCTTATGCTCTTTGTATCTTAAATGAGCATATTTCTCCTTTGTCACTTGCCTATATTTATACGTATTATCTTTTCTTCCGTGTGCATCCATTTTGTTCTCGTGCGTCTATCATGTCTGCAACCTATAGCTGTAGCTGTGCAGATTATTGGCCTTGTCTAAATATTTTTGGATAAGCTTTTTCAAATTCAATTGCATTGTATATTTATTTGTTTTTAATATAGTTTTTTTTGTGTGTTTAAAAAAATAAAATAAAAAAATGTCCATGTTCTGCATCTCTGCTGCAATGGGTTTAAATGTCTCTAGTGGCTGTCACTAGGGGTGCTTCATCCGGAATAGCAGAGTGAAACCATCTGATTGGCGCAGAGTGGCGTTTAGCCGTGCATGCACACTGACCTCCTTTTGAGAAAGCATTGGTTCTCGATGGTCTCAGCCAACAAGGAGGGGTCAGCCAAAACAAGAGCATGCTGTAATGGTGATCTATGTTATTGCAAGATTGGGAATATATATATATATATATATATATATATATATATATATAATCCGGTGTCATTTAGTGGACCTAGAAATGCTCAAGTGGCCTGGATGCCTATAGTGTGATATATATATATATATATCACACTATAGGCATCCAGGCCACTTGAGCATTTCTAGGTCCACTAAATGACACCGGATGACCTCACACTCTGTTTGAGAACATCAAGCATCAGTGAAAATATGGACTGGGCCTAATGCACTTGCTCCGCATTGGGTCCCCCTGTCGGATAATGTCAGATGAGGCTGAGCACGATCCAGTGCCAAAAGACATTAGAGCTAAAATCGGGTGAGTAAGTTTTTTTAAAATATTTTTAAAAACCCTTTTATATGCCGGGGGAGCAGGGGGATACAGATTTGTATTCCTAACTCTGTAGAATCCATTTTAAGAAAAATTTATTTTGACCGATCGATGGTTGGAATTTAGCTTAGCAACTGAATTGGAACTTTGGTAATTTTTTGGTAATGGGCAGAAATTAAGCAAAGATCATACTTAGCATAAGACAAAGTAGTCCTTGCTTTTTCTTATGTATAACTAAAAAAAAAAAGGTGAATTTATCAAACGTAAAAAGAAAGAAAGCAACAAGAAAGATCAATTTAAAAACAAAACTTGCAAAGCGACAGGTGCCACTTTAACAATGTGAAGAACTGTATTAAAATAACGTAGTATGAGGGGAAGGGCAAAACTGTGAGATGGTAGACCATCATCCTAAGTGTGGCTGGATTTAGTTTTTTTTTGTTAATGTATTTTTGCCATTTTATGTTTTTGGTGAATTTTTATGAGCGAGAATTGGCATGTACAGCTTGCAGGAGGAATGACATTCAGATTGTGTTCTGCATAGCTTGAATTTTTCACAGACTTGAATCTTGATCTAAAGTAGTAAAAAAAGAACCTGCAAATCAATTAAAGTGACAATGTAGGCACCCAGACCACTTCAGCCGATTGAAGGCATCTCGGTGCAGTGTCCCAGGTCAATTTTTAATAAACTGCAATAATTACCTTTTGAGGGTTAACTCTACCTCTAGTGGCAGTCTAGCAGAGTCCAAAAGAGGGACTTTCATTTTTTTAGGTGACTTTTGTTAGTCGCCTAACTGACGCTGTATGTCCTCCCACTATGCATGAGGACTTCCAGCGTCACCAAAAACCCCATAGGAAAGCATTATATAATGCTTTTCTATGGTGAAGTCTTAATGCAAGCGTGGCCATCGCCGCGCATGCACATTAGGTCTTCTCTGCCGGCGAGGAACAGAGGGGGAGCCTGAACCAACGCTGAGGGACATCTGCGCTGGAATCAAGTAAGTGACAGAAGGAGTATTTTACTACTTCTACACCACGGAGGGGAGGGGCACTATATGGCACTTTATGTTCCTGGCACTATAGTTTCCCTTTAACAAAGAATATATGATGTCCGATCTCTTACAGACTAACAGAACATGAAGGACCACTAAAAGCAGTGATCACACTGCTAGAAGGAAACCTATAGTCCCCCCAAAAAATAATAGTTTTTTGGGACTATAGGTTCCCTTTTAATTCTCTTAGTCAACAGTGTTTTCAGTTCTACTATTTTAGCGTAAAATTTTCTTTGAATAACACTGATACTTTAATTTCTGTTTTCTCCAGTTCCATGTGGAGATTGCTAAAAATACTGTGTAATCACTGTTAACCCCTAATCGTGGTACTAGACATTGGGGTATTTAACTGTGACAATTTGTAGAAGGTTGTGTTTACTCAAATATGCAACGCCACTGATTATCATAACACAGCAATAACTTTTTTACTCCAAGCACCATAATCACTACAAAGTGCTGTGATGGTTTAGAGAGTTCCTTTAAAGGGACATTCCAAGCACGAAAACCTGTACAGAAATAAGAGCCTCTCGCTGTAGGGAGCATTGAGTGACTTTCAGTTGTCAAGATGTGCATGCCTCTTTATTTCCATTCTATGCTGTGTATTTTTAACTTTTTATATATATTTTCGTTCTAGAATCTTACTTACAAAGTAAGAGGAAGTCATTGGAGATAATAAAAAAGTGGGAAAGTACACCGAGTTTACTCACGGTAGAATACCTTCAAAATCTCAGTCATGTGTTTCATTGTGTACAGTAATAACACTGTCTTCCTTGTAGCAAGAAAGCAAATTCTTCCATTTAAAAAAAAAAAAAAAAATGTATTTTATGACCGCAACTAGGAAGGTCCCTTGCTGCCAATTCTCCACTCAAAAATGCTGCAATGAATGTCTACACTGATCAGCTACAACATTAAAACCACTGACACGTAAAGTAAATATATTGACTATATTGTTACAATGGCACCTGTCATGGGGTGGGATATATTGAGCAGCAAGTGAACTGTCAGTTCTTGAACTTCATGTGTTGGAAACAGGGAAAAATAGGCAAGTGACTTTGACAAGAGCCAAATAGTGATGGCTAGATGATTGGGTCAGAGCATCTCCAAAATGGCAAGTCTTGTGGGATGTTCCAGGTATGCAGTTGCTTGTACCTACCAAATGTAGTGAAAAAAGGGCAACTGGTGAACTGGTTAACCCAAGAATCATTGATGCACGTGGGGAGCAAAGGCTGGCCCATCTGCTCTGATCACATGGAAGAGATACTGTCGCTCAAATTGCTGAAAAACATATTGCTGGCCAAGATAGAAAGGTGTCAGAACACAAGTGCATCGCAGTTTGCTGTGTAACCACAGACCAGTCAGAGTGCCTATGATGACCCCTGTCCACGTCCTTTAAAAAAAATAAAAATAAAAAATAAAAAATATATATATATATATATAATTTTTATTTATTTATTTATTTATTTTTTGTCGGCGGGACAAGTCTTTTTGTCAGTTTGCGCTCGAGTGTAATAAGAATTTATTGTTTGCGAATTGATTAATTGCTGTTAACTACAGAAAATGCTGTAACTCCTGCTTTTACTCCTCCCCATCTCTCAAAATACTCTTTATTAATTGTAATCCTGTAATAAATTGTCTCTTTTCAGTATATAGTGTCTTATTCACCAACATTAATAATATGAGTACCCTCCAATACTACCCTACTTTATATGACAAACATTTTTTTTTATATATATATTTTTTGTATATTTTTTTAAATTTTTTTTTTTTTTTTTTGCTGCGGTGCATTATGACAATACAAACATGCGCGAGGTGCCCCAACAGCAGTCCTCATTTCAGTTATTTTGTATAACTGTCAGGGTAGTGAGGTAAACCTGCACAATTTTATGTAATAAGTACAGATTGAGCAGTAAACGTTTAGATTGATTTGTAAAAGAGAGTAACTAAGCTAAGTAGCTCCAAGCGTACATATGTTACAAAAGGTAGGTACATATGGAATACTGACTTATTATAACTGACGGGCTACCGCTACACATTGTAGAATGCCTGTGGCGTGAGAGAGCGTTGCCAGAAATCTATACATTGGTGTCCTAGATAAGTCACAAACAGTATGGTAGGCTAGATTATTATGTCAGGCGTGGTGAGAGGAGGTTTCAGTTGAGATACAAGTGGTCAGGAAAGCAAATAACACGAGATAAATAAATGTAAACAAGGCATATAGGAGAAATTTCTCATGGTCTGTGATCGGGCTAAGACCAGGTATTGGGTAGCTAGCCAGTCCATATCAGTTCAACCGATGCCGATTTTGGGGTCTTTAGGTGCAGGGCTAGTGGATATGTTGCTGGGTCTCCCCAGTTGTTTGGTGAGCCGTGTGGCTACGGCAGTTGCTCCGCATGGGCCGGGGCCGGTTCTCCTTTTGCCCTGGGACCTTCCTGGAGCCAGCACCAATTTCTCACGGGCTTGGGGTCAAGTCTTTCCCCCGTGTGGGGTTGCGCAGGGTCACACTTCGTAGCTGTAGTTTGATTGCTTTCCTCTGCAGGTGTGAGTGATGTGAAGGGGTTGCACGCCATGTGGCTCCGTTCCCAGGTGGGCCAGCTGGCTGGTTTTGTGTGGTTCTGGCATGTGTTTTGCCCAGATGGGGCATCCCCGGCTGTGCCGCGGCTGTGCGTCTTGCTGTGGGCCGAACTCTGCCTGGCCGTCATAGTTTGGGTATCGTGCCCTTGGCGTCAGCTAGAGCTGGAATCAGCGGTTGTTGCTTAATCTCTAGGCTTTCCCAAAATCGCCTACAGACGGCATCAAATTTCTGCTCGAATGCCGCTGTCCATTCCATGGGTGTCTGTGGCGCCAGGTGATTAGTGGGCCTAACCATCTTGGTTAGGCCACGCGGTGCTTTTCTGCCCATTCTGTGTGCTGGATTGCTGTGAAAATCTGTTTTATGCGCTGCATATAGTGGGAGCTGCTGAGGTTTGCTTCCAGTCAGCTCGGCAGTCAGGCCCCCGCCCCTCATACCTTTTTTTTTTAATACTTTTAGAAAATGATTATTTGTCTACAACCATGATGTACATTTTTCGAATGCTAAAAATAATCACTAGTTCAGTATGCCACTGAGTACACAATGACTTTCCTGAGGCAAACTTTTACAGTTTCTAAAAATAAAGATTTTGTTGCTGGAATTCCAGAACCTGTTGGTTGTGATGGTTTAAAACCAGCTTTACGACTATGTAAAAATAATCACAAAGTCATTGTGTGGGGTTTTGGCAACATTGAAATAAACTACAAGGAAACCTGTGCCTGTGTAAAGGAAATGGAAATAATAATGTACATTACCTTAGGAAGGCCTCGACTAGCACAGTCTATAGGTAATGTAATTTACTGTGATACATTTATCTCCGGTTTTTCAGATCAAATGTTTTTGATTTTAATATTTTTAAAGTTTGTGCACCCATAATAACGAGGGTTGTTTTTTGTATCTTAGACATAGAAACAAAATAATTGAAATAAATTTTACTAAGTCTTACTATATATATAATTTGCTCGCGCTCTCTCGCTCGCGCCTCGCACTCGCTCGCTCTCTCGCTCGCTCTCGCGCTCTTTCACTCTCTCTTTCGCGCTCTCTCCCTCTTTCGCCCCACTCTCCAACAAGATTGTTATTGAAAATCTATGAAATAAAGGACTATCATCAGAATTCTTGGGTCCACTTATGAAACAAGTCAGACCCCACCTTGCTTTCCATTTGGACTGCGTAGCAATATTGTATACCAAGAGGGCCACATAGGGCCTATACTGGAGTATTTACTCATGTAAAATAATAAAACAATGTTTTGTTTGTTTTTTTTAATGTAGGCTCGAGAGTTATTGTAAATGAGCTCTAGTGGAACAAGGTGGCTGCTAATATAATATAATTTAGAGATTGAGATACAATTATTTAAGGTAAATTACATCTGTTTGAAAGTGAAACCAGGTTTTTTTTTCATGCAGGCTCTGTCAATCATAGCCAGGGGAGGTGTGGCTAGGGCTGCATAAGCAGAAACAAAGTGATTTAACTCCTAAATGACAGTGAATTGAGCAGTGAAATTGCAGGGGAATGATCTATACACTAAAACTGCTTTATTTAGCTAAAGTAATTTAGGTGACTATAGTGTTCCTTTAATGAAGCAGATTATGTATATCTTCCATTTAGGAGATAAAGTGGAAGTTTTCCTTTTATTTATTTTTATTTTTTGAATGATCATACTTCCCTCCTTGTTACTTGCCTTTATTTATATTTATTATCTTTTTCTTCCTTGTGATGGATCACAATAGCTGATGGATTGTGGGCACATTTGATTGGCAGCCGATACATACTGTTAGCTGTACATGATCTGGGGGTGGGTTGTTTAATCCATTCTGATCTTTTAGGGGTAGACGTTTTAAAAATATTTTACAGACTAATTTGTGTGATGCATTTTCTATTTACTTTCACTATTGAAAAAAGATAAAAAGTAGACCATTGTCTATTTAGCTGGTAGAAATGCTGTCTTTATTTGGTGTCCAGTCACTCTCTGTTTCGTGGTCTGTTTCTGTGATAAAAACTGTTGGTTTCCCTAGTGTGGTTACAATTATTGTATAGAACATTCCTGCTGCTGAGAATCATCCTTTTGATATAGATATTTTTAAGTTTGTGATGATAACTATGGGATATTTGTATGCATCATTACATTTGTATTGCCAGATCATTACACTGTTCAGTAGTGCACACATTCCTATTGTTTTGAGACCAAAAAGATGACTAATGTAATTAAAGAGGAACTGTCACTTTTCTGGAAATGTTATACAACTGAGTAAAACATTAAAAATCACCTATAAATCTATGCTCTATTTTCCTTTTAAAGGAATACTCCAAACCCCTAAAACACTTGAGGTTGCCTAAAAGTTACTCCAACCCTTATGCAACCCATTATTATTATTATTATTATTATTTTATTATTTATATAGCGCCATCAGATTCCATAGCGCTGTACAATGGGTGGACTAACAGACATGTAATTGTAACCAGACAACTGGACGTACAGGAACAGAGAAGTGGAGGGCCCTGCTCAATGAGCAGCCTATGCTTTTTTTTTTTTTAATACAATGTGCTTTAGGACATTACTCTTAGGTCCTCCCCTGCCCCATAAAACCTGTTTAAAAATACATTTTAAAAATTCAGCGCTTCGAATTCAGCGCTATGCAAAGCTCATGATGCTGATCTTCTACGCCCCATCTTGACATCACCGTGGGCCTTGCACAGTCCAATCTGGCTCAGTGCGCATGTGAACAATCCATCACTAAAGACATCATGGAGGTTTGAGTCACCCTTTAAGCACTTTCGGGGCTAAGAACAAGTCCCCTTTGTCTTTTAATATAAAAGTGCTGATTTCAAAAGAAATCTAAACTCTTATAAATCTCCTAGGTAAAAACCCCCAACTGTCAAACCATTGGTTGCCTTCCTTACTCACTTTGCGAGTTGCCCAGATAGAATAGAAATTCATTGTTTTTTGGTTCAAATAAAGTGTTTGTCTTCCAACAGTGGAGTGTTTTATAGTAAATGTGTATTAAAAAAGTAGCAAATTCTATCACAATCCAGTTGGTTTCTGGCATAGTGAGGGCACACAATGCAAATCTGTTTTGAGACGTGTGCCCTAAAAAATTCTGAATGTAAAATGCAGTGGGAATTTCCAACAACTGACAATTTAAGAACACATCTTACCACATTGTTGGTTTGTGTTTTCTGTTGTGTTTTTTATTTTATTTATTTTTTATATATGTATTAAATGCATTTAAATTTTTTTAAAACATTTTTTATTATGGTTCTTCTCCTCAGCCAGAGAATTTATCCTGCAACATGGATCGTTCACATCTGTTAGTCTGGTGAGTCATCTGACGTTCTTCCTGTGTACTTCAAAGGAGTTCACTCTTAACACTAAAGAACTTTCGAGAAATTGTTGTAATCCAGAACGGTAGCAGCTATGCTTAAACAGATATTAGCCGATATGTACATTGACCCAGAACTTCTGGCAGAACTTAGCGAAGAGCAGAAACAAATTCTGTACTTCAAAATGAGGGAAGAACAGGTCCGGCGATGGAAAGAACGAGAAGCAAAGCTTGAACAGAATGAAGCTACCAACAGAAACCACACAAAAAAGAAAGGTAAGCCGTAAATCGTTGTTTATAACAATATACAATCATTATTCAATTATTGCAATTTATAATTTTGAGGGTATTTTCATACTTCCTTGAAAATCATTGCTTTAAATGGACAGGTAAGGGGAAAATTAAACTACACATAGTAGAAAATGAAAAGCCAAATGAAGGCAAAAACGTAGATCCTGAAATCTGTGCAGGTCTGCTGTGGTCTCACTTTGACTAATTTAGGCAGTATTTTGCAATCTGGATTCTGGTTCAACACACTTTTTAGTGTTTAGTAAATAGTGATGTCCCGAACGGTTCGCCACAGATGGCGAACATATGCGCTGTTCGGTCCGCCCCCTATTCGTCATCATTGAGTAAACTTTGACCCTGTACCTCACAGTCAGCAGACACATTCCAGCCAATCAGCAGCAGACCCTCCCTCCTACCTAGCTCACAATGAATGTAAAATGGATGCTGTCCAGGAGGTGGGAGGGTTTGGGAGGGAGGGTCTGCTGCTGATTGGCTGGAATGTGTCTGCTGACTGTGAGGTACAGGGTCAAAGTTTACTCAATGATGACATAGGGGGCGGACCGAACAGCGCATATGTTCGCTGTCCGCGGTGAACCGTTCGGGACATCACTACTAGTAAATAATTGACAGTATCTTTATAAAGACTATTAAGTAGTATTGTCATTTTCCAGTGTGTAAAAGCTAAATTAATCAAGGTTTTGTTTTTGGCTTAGAGGAAGCAGAAATAGATCATATGGAACTTGAGTTAATAGTTTGGGAATATTTTTGGATAAAAAAAAAAAAAAAGTTTCCCCAAAAATATTAAACTGTCAAAGCTTATCCTTCAATATTAAATTGAGACCATAGTGAGATAGATAAATAATCTGTTTGTACGGCAGTGGTGCCAAAATGATAGACAGTGCCGGGTTTACATAGGGGCTGGTGGAGCTACAGCTCCAGGCTCATGCCCATGGAATAAGCCCATTGACTTAAAAAAACAATGAAAATGTATTTATTTTTATTTTTATACACATTACTCTTTCCAACTGGCTGGTATTTTTACCAGCACAGGGGGTATTTAAGGCTACCTGTACGGTGCCGGTTTTGCAGTAAGCGATCGCTTGTAAATCACTCCATGACATCACCAAACCAAATGATATCAAAATCTTTAATTAAAATGGTCCTGTTATGTAACTTGAAGGAAAATCTTTTAAATTAAAAAAAAAAAAAAAAAAAAGCTGCCTGTAGGGTATTATCTGTTCCGAATTTAAATGAAAATCTAAATGCAAATTATTAAACATTTAAAAAACAACAACTTTAGAAACTCATTGAAATGTATGAAGACTATATGTAGCTCTGTATCTATATTTTTTTTTCTAAATCAAGACACACTCACTTTTGCACACTTTGTAACATCTGTAGAGTCAATAATATACCCTAAGTGTTTAATTTACAAAGCTGGAAGTCCATGGAGAATCTGCAAGAAAATTGCGAAATTTTGGCCAACATAGACCATGTAGAAACATTATGACTTTCAGCTATTTTGGCTTAAGATTTGCAATTTCCTATCCAATCGTACATTCCTAGTTTAGTAAATAACCCCGTTGGTATTTATTTATTTATACATGTTTGGCTGCAACAAGAAAATGATAGAAAGTTTTAGAAAGAAAGGCCCAAGTTCTCCATACATTAGTGATTATGACTGCTCATGTCGGTGTTGTCTTGTAATGTAATATATATATATACACAGGACGTGGGATTTCCTTTTATTAATCATTGTTTATACAGACACATGCAGTTTCCTTCCTGTTTTCTCCTGATGTTAATGCTTCGTGCTGCATTCCCATCCTTTCTGGATTCTTGGATTGTCCGTATTGCATTCTCACCATTTATTATCCAATATTAAATAGTCCACTTTCAGTTGGCTTGAATATATCTACCAATTTATGTTATGGTTTATATGACATGATCTTCCCTTTATGAGATAACTGACATACTAATAAATAATATGAATGAGCAATGAAATAAGGTTTTCATATAACATTTCGTGGGCAGCCTAATGAAATGCATAAAAATACTACAAATCATAACTGCTGTCGAGGAGTTCCCCGCTAAGCTATATTTATTGTTTCCACGTTCAAGCCAATTTTTCTTCTGTTTTTAAGCCCTTTTTCATGCAGATCTCTGCAGAGTTAGATTTTGTAAATATTAACTGTGTTGCTAAGCAACCGGTACAAAATATTCACATCTTCGGTGTGGGTTACTCTTGCTCTAGGCTCATTTTCTTTTACTCCCTCTTCTCACCTTTCACTTAAGTTTTGTAATCATTGTCCTATTAAAGGACATGCCCACATTGTCTTTAAAAAGTCCAAAATAGGATTGAAACATTGAACTTGTTGCTGTGACGTTGAATCTGCTTCAATAAAGGCCGTTATATTCACCTAAAAAATCATCCTTTGAGAGCGTTCTCTTCATTTGCGTGCGTGTGTGTGTGTGTGTGTATATGTATGTATGTGTGTGTGTGTGTATATGTATGTGTGTGTGTGTGTGTGTGTGTGTATATATATTAGTCCCTTAACTCCACAGTATATTGTTGTAAGTTGAATCCAAGTGGCAAAATTTAGGCTAAAGTAGCAAAGCTGCATTTACCCAGGGGGGCACCAAAAAACGCCACCCCAAGCTCCCAAGCAAATGCCTTGTTTGCCTCATGTCTTGGGGCTCTCCTTCTTTGTCCCCCTCCCCCGAGGTGTTAAACTACTAATATTGTAGCCAGGTAGCAAGGAAGCGATGTCCTCCACTCTTCTTGCTCTCTCACGCTCTGTGAGTATGTGAGTGAGTGTAGCTGTCATTGTGTGTCTGTGAGTGAGTGAAAGTGTGTGTCTGTCAGAGTGTGTCAAGTCAGTGAGGGATTGGTATGTTTGTGAGTGTGTGTCTGTCATTTTATGTGTATATGAGCGTGTGTGTCTGTCAGTGAGTTGGTATGTCAGTGTGTGTCTGTCAGTGAAAGTGTGTGTTGGTTAAACTGTGTGTGTGTGTGCCAATGACTGTGTCTATCTGCTACTGAGTTTATCTCAATATTTCGCATGTTTCACTCAGGGCCTGTGTCTGTCTGTCAAAAAAGTGGCCATGACACGAATTGGGAGTGCAAACTTAGATTTGGGGGGTGCCCGAATTTAGTTGTGCCTAGGGCAGCACAAATCCAAAATACACCACTGGCTGCAACTATAGGTATGTTTGAAGAATGTTTCTAGATGAGCTGTTTTAACCTAAATTTTGGCTTCTGTTAAATAACTCCTTGTCTTAACCCTATATAAAAATCCTATAAAGTACAAGATACGTGATAATGAAGTATGCATTATAGATATACTGAATCAAAAATTATAAAAAAAAATACTGGATATTTTTGAAAATTCCCTTAAAGCTTAGAACAAATTTAAGATTAGGCTACCTTTTACTTTTTATTTTTTTTGTTATTTTTATTCATTTTTGCGATTTAGCTATTAGTCACAACTTGATGATCTGCCAAATCTCTTATTATCTCTAGATCTGTTTGCTAAACAGTCTGTAATAGATGTCTGGTTCATTAATAAGCTTGCAGCAAGAAACTTGAAGTTTGAGGACAGGTAATAAGGCTCTGCCAGTATACTGCATTATTTGGATTCCTAGGAAAATTGTTGTAATTATTTTTATATATATATATATATATATATATATATATATATATATATATATATATATATATATATATATATATTTTTATTTTATTTTAAAGCATTTGTCATGTATTTATTTGGATGATCTCATGTCTTACATAAGATACCACAACTGAATGCATGACGTCTGGGGCTTATTTACTAAACAGTGAGTCAGTTATGTAACAAAATACATTTTGTTAAAACAACTTCTAAGGCAAATCATTCATCGATTTTTAATTTTTAATTTATTTTTAATTATTTTTTTTTAACCCCTTATGGTAGGGAAGTGGCAGGGACCTCCTGTCACCATAACAACTTCATTCAGATTAAGTTGTTTTGGTGCATTGAGTGTTCCTGTAAATAACCTATAGAACCAATCAATCAAGAGACAGAACAAGTATATAAAAGGTAGAGTGATATGTGAATATGGACACATCTAAATTAAAAATAGAGCGATCCCTATTGTATATCTGAATTAATAGAGTATTAAAGGTGCTGAAATGCGCGTCAAATGTTATGAGGGTATTGCTGCGAGGGGAGTCCAGGAGCAGGTAGATGTCTAAAATTTAGCATGAGATATGTAGGCAATATGCCGCAGATTAGTTCAGGAGTCCAGCTGTAAATATTTTTCAATTTTCAATCTGTCCCTGCACGCCTCTCTACTTCACGCCTAGCTGTCTGTAGGCATCATATCACTCAAGTTATTTATTTTTTTTTTTTTTTTTTTTACAGTTATACGAAGTCCTTTTTAAGAGCAGTATAAGATGTATTTTCTCTGATCTCTGTGGATTTTGATACTCTGTCTGCCATAAGGCTAGGTTACACTTAAATCTGTAACTTTTTTGTACAATTTTATACAGCGTGTTACTTTGTTATTTACAATGATTGAGATACATTGTTTAGATCTTGTTAGATTATTATTATTATACATGAAAACTGAGGTTTCTCAATAAATCATAAAAACAATACATATGCATAACAGGGGTAATGTGAGGCAATGTCTTGAATTCAGCCAATACCACAAGCATTGGATGGTTGGGCCCAGGTTCTGTTGCTTGTTAAAATCAGCAGGGTGGTTTGTCCATCACCTCTGGGCCACAGTTGTAGGTCTCCCCCCACCAGCAGTGTCAACATGGCGGTTTGTCAACTTCTCTGCTCCCCAAACTCAGGTTGGTGTGTAAGACAAAGTCATGTCTCCACTAAGCCCACCATCTTCAGTGGTAAGGTTGAAGTCCTGTAGGGCACCTAAAGCAGTCGTGCAAGGCTGTGACTGGCTGATGGACGTGGTTTCCATCCTGGCTCTTGGCCCGCAAGACAAGCAGGGTGTTGGTGTCGCACGGGAACTGTCCTCGTGTGTAATTGCAGTAGGTGATTGCCGCTCCCGTCGGGCATCAATCCAGGCCCAGAAGGCCTTGCAAAATGCATCGAAGGCTGCGTTAATTCTGACTTCCCAATCAGCTGACACATGCTCTTGGGGTATGGTGGCCATCTTAGAAATGGCACGCGGCTTCATGAGGTGATGTCGGTTACAGCCCCTACTCCACTTGGTAACAGTAGGCTAACTCTGGTGTGGACTGGGATATCCCACACCAGTCCAAAGGGGGGAGATAGGGGGACCGCTCAGAGTGTCTGGAGTGTCAGGCCAGGCCGGGAGATCGTCCGTTTCTCCCTTCCAGAGGCTGCCTTTAGTGTCAGGGCCACAGAACAATTTCGGGCCCCTGAGGGTTCCAGAATGTATTAAACTCCCATAGAGGAGCACCCCAACTTGCAGGGGCAGTAAAGTATAGAGTTGCAGCAGAAAGTGGATTGTAGGCATAAAATCAGGATTTGTTAGCAGATTGTGAGGAGCTCACTGTAAACATGTCTGTTCACCATGCTGTCCAGGCCCTGCTCCCCAAACCTTGTATTTTTAATACATTTTTTCCACATAGTATTATTATGCCTTAAGCATGCAGGCTTGTGTTAATACTCTTTTCATTCGGATATACAATATGGACCTAATTTTCCCTTATTTTTATTATGTTGATGTGTCACCATTCACATTTCACTATATATAATATTTTTTTTCATCTTTTAATTAGTCTCATGAATTTCTTTTAATGTTTAATGTATTTCTTCTCAAAGAGATAATCCAATCTTGAATAGATACATCTGTAGTCAGTAAAAACATGTTTTGTTTTCATTCACTCAGGAAGAATACTCACTTGGGAGTTTGCTTCAAATCTTCAGCTTAATATACTGGTTCTGGTGTTTATAGCCTATCCTTGTAGGCTCAGCAATGCAAACACTGCCATTTTAGAGAAACATGTTTGCATTGCTTCCTATTAACACCTCTAGTTGCAGACACTCAGGCAGGTACTAAATGGACTTCCTGGTTAGGTCCTGCAGTCTATGCATCTCTATGAAGAGATGCTGATTGGTGCAACATTTTGCCGTGCATGCGCAACAGCCTCACAATGTTTTCCTATTTAGTGACTCTGCATGCAAAGATCTGTTTATAGGCACACAGAGAGGGGTGACAGAGATAATGTTATGCTTTGTATAATGCCAGAATGTATTTAAGGAGCATAGATTGTCGGGGACCTGAAGGCCTCCTTTTAATAGAATTTCAGTGAACAACTTCTATTTTAAAATTCCATTTTGGAATATGATTCTTCTTTCTAAGACCCTGCTTAAAGTTTGTTATTGTGCATCTATTAAACCCTGTGGAAAGTGCACATTCAAATGGACATTTATATACTTTGGTATTGTATACTTTGTTTGTATCTGGCATTGCTGTTCTAATGTCTCTACTGACCTAGTTTTCTAACTGTCTAGTTATGTTTTTGTCCGATCGTAATCAAATCCACACTCTGCTTGTACGGTAAATCCATTTTCAATCAAGCCGTTTTGTTTACGGTTTGTTGACTGCCTGAAAGCCATGACAAAATCATATGGTAAATGGATTTCAATACAATAATCTGTATTAACAGTGATTTGCATTACGATCAATGATTATTGGTTTCCTTAGAAATTCTTATGGAATTTTGAGGGTGTAGGAGGTTCGTTTAGTTTTCATTTTCTCTGTATTGTAATATTTTTAGGTGCTGGCCTCTGTATGATTGATGCCTAGCCTCGTAATTTTAGAAAAGGGGCATAGAAAATTACATATAAAGAGCAATGCTGTTAAATAGTTTCCATGGTAACTCCTTTTAGCAAACCATCCGTGAATTTCTTTTAATTTCTCTTTCTAAAAAACTAATGGCTTTTCGATGTTGGTTATGGTTTTTCAAAATATTTGACAATTGCAATGACAAAGTCTTTAAGCATAGTTGCCTACTTTCCCATATTTGTTGGGACAGTTATTTATTTTGGACCACTGTTCCAGCAAAAATTTATTTTGTGACCTGTCCAGTATTCCAGGGTAGGAACTACAGTCAATGTAGCCTGCCACCACTGGTCCAACAGGAAGGTGGAATTGTGTTTTTCAGCGTACTCCATTGAGTGTCTTTGTGTATGTGTGTGTGTGTGTGTGTGTGTGTATATCTTGTGCCACATAGTGTATCTGATTTTTTTTATTTTTTTTTCCTTATTTTTTTCCTCCAAATGTTGGAAATAGTGTCTTTACATCTGTATGTTGTTTCCTTTCCGTTCTACCCCACCCTCCACCTTTTTGTTATTGATCCAATCTCTAACTAGTACAACAGTTTATTGGACGGTAAATATCTGCTTTTTCCTCGAATAAACATAGATTATCTTGTATGTCTATAATTATTGTTTTAGCATACACATTG